>JAQFVV010012476.1:4853093-5335593 GCA_028023455.1 Epiperipatus broadwayi | reverse complement strand
TATGATATAGCGTAGTCTCCGCCCCATCCCGCCGGTTCAAATCAAAAACTCAGATTTGTGAACCTAGTACGAGCAACATTGGCCACTAACTCAGGGATTTTGGCTGGCATACTTTTATAACTAAAAAGAATAGTTTTTAAAGTAACTTAGCTTTTTTTTTTTTTACCTGTAGTTATGAATCGTAAAATTTGGATTTAAAAATAAACCAAAGACTGCAAATTGGCAAAGGATAAAAACACGAGTCCAGACAAACTTGTATATTCAAATCAATATTGATTTAATAACTGCTTTTTAAAGTTTCATTTTTTATTATCTAATAGCAAATTTGGTGATATGTGTCATATCTTTTATGAAAATTGACAGTTAAGTTTCCATGAAATTCTAATCATAGTAAAATGTCATTACAAAGCATTCTTTTTCTTCCGATTTTATTATGATTCTAAACTTTAACAACATCATTAACACTCCAGTATATTATTGGAGTGCTGTTGTGAGTGCTTCTTTCCTTTAAGTAGTTAATTACCTCTCTGAACTCCGTCATCTTCTTCAGATATATGTTTAGGGCCACTGCAATGTAAGAGTTTGATCTCAAATACCCAATTAAGACATTTTCCCGAAAGAGGAACTTTTGCTCACCGGAAAACTTTTCTACTACTAAACCAGATATTTATTACAATGACTTAAGACTTTCATGTAACCCAAGATACTGAATAAAGCTTACTTGAAATTTTGAATTAGTAATCAATATATTGATAAATTAAGATAAAGATAATTAATTATCAATGCTGCTTAAAATGTGTATATTTAAGTTCTCTGGATGAAGATTGCTTGAGATGACTAAGCAAAAGTGTACACAACTATGTGATAAAAATTTAGTATCTTTTTTTTTTTTTAAGTGTCATAGCATCGGCCGGGACGCGAACCCACAACCCAGGCAACTGCCTGCTAGTGCAAGGCAGTCGCACTGACCTCTCGACCACCAATGCAAGACAAAAAAATTTAGTATCTTCGGTGATAAACTTTTTAACAAATTAATAACTCAATTCTAGAGCTCCATTTTAAACTCCGATGAGACTTCATATCATTAAATGCTTGCCTAATATTTTGATTTGAGAATACTATTGCACAAACAGTAATGATACACCAGCTTGAAAATCATGGCTAAACCATGGTCTAAGTAGCTGCATAAACATGATACCTTTATTGCCACTCATAGCAACTATGCTAAAAATCATGTTTTTTTTAAATGGACAGTCATTTGATTAATCCAGATGTGAAACCATAATTGTCCAGATATGAATAATTAAATACCCATTTGCTGACTATTGGATAGAGAATTAGGTTGACTTCCTGGAAAAAAATTCTCATCTAAAAAGATTTCCAAGCACCATCCCTATTTAAATGTCATGGACTGAAAAATATACCAATCATGACTCCATGAAACTCTTCATGCATAAATACGTTAATTGTAGATTAAAAAACAGCCCTCCACCCCAACAATGTTTAACAATAACCCATCGGTATTCTGAGATGTACTAACCCAGTAAGGGTTTATTATCTTTGATTATTAAGGGATGTTCATAAGATGTATTGCTGAGGACAATTAATAATATCACAACTTTTTTCTCAAATCTCCACATCACTATATGTACAATATTATAAAAGTAGACGTAATGACCTCTGAGGAGAATTGGCATTAACGGGACCATCAATTTTTAATAGTGATTAAGCCAGTCTAGTTTAGAATATCATATAATCAAGACCAGTACTGCTATTAGACAAACTATATGTCTATCTAGGACACAGTAATGATATTTAAAGGCAACCAATAAAAATAATTCATTTTTTTGCATATTTTTCTTTCTATGTTCTTAAAAACAGAAATTGGCCTTGCATAGAGTAGATAGGCTTTTATATGTGTTTGCTTTTATGATTATTATAACACAAATAGATTTACCTCTAAAGTCTGATCTGAGGCAGTTTTTATTCTTGAATCAAATAGTTTTGCCCATCAGTGAAGCCTATTTTAGCTAACTGCTCATTATGTTCCATAATTGTCTCCACACTCATCACTACATCTCACACTCAGTAGAAGGAGAACAGTAATCTATTCCATGAATAGAAATGTTGGGTTTTGTGGCATATTGTACATTAAAGCATTTATAATAATATGGAATTCTGCAATTGTTGTGTAAACTAATTGCAAGAAAAAATGTATTTCTGATGAAATGTTCCAGATAACCCCCACACCCAACCCAACCCACTTCCATAGCAATCTTAAATGTAATATTTATTTAATGGCTTATGAATTATTAAGTAGGCATCTGTCTGAAAAATAAGACAATAAAATTATGTTAAGGCATTTGACATGTTAAAGACCTACTCATGTTATAGCTTGCAGGACTGCTATTTATAATGACTATGAAATAGAATTCGAAACCAAGTGCAACCTGGTGTGTATTGCCTCCTCCTTTTATATTTCTCTGTAAATGAATTCAGATCTCTTTACAAAACAATAGGGCATTTAAGAACATTTTACTGTTTGTGTGCGTGAAGCATCTTGTGATAACAATACCAGCGAAATCGCCCAGCATATCAATGACCTAGATCTGAATTAGAATCATTTTTTTTTTAAATAGACCTGAGATTATTTTTTAGCTATCTGGTTTATAGCTAATCTAGCTAAAGATTCAATGTTGGTTGGAAAATGGGTATCTAGTTACTCTTAGATAAAGAATCGGAAACTAAGGACGGAAAAATCCTCAAATTATAACCGCCTGGCATTGGCTAGCCCGATAAGTGTTGTTTTTTCTTTCATTGTTTCTTTCTGAGAGACAGATAAAGAAGAGCTCTGCAGTAAACTATCGAAAGGCTTTCCCCCTATTATGCGTCAGCGCGCGCACACGTAGACAAACGCAGAATATTTTTTTTTTTATCATCTGATGAAAAATACTTTGGTGAAGAATTATCAAGTCTTCATACAATAATAGTCGAATATATAAGTTCGAGCACCGGAAGTGATATCTATAACCACAACACATGGATTCCGAATTCTAGAATCCATCATTTTATCACTTCATTATATAGGAGAAAACTTTCACTTAAGTATTTCTATTTAAATATATAAAAAACATTCGTTATCGACATTTTTTTTTATATCTTTAATAAAATTGCGATTGTGCTTAAATTAGTAGTATGCCCTCGTGGTTTGTTGTAGGGGTGGAGTAGTGGACTCCGAAGCTGAAGGTTTATAGACTAGGGCCCATCTCTGTTATTTTTGATGGTCAAACTTCATATTGATTATATATATATATATTAATCAGTGATATGAAGTTAAACTAATGGTGTATTAACATTTTTATATAGTGGTTAATATATAAAAATCCATTGAGCAATTTCTATTTTAAAAGACTTGTTTAAATATATATAATGATAGATAGATAAACAGACAGATAGTTGAGTAGAAGGTAGATAGATAGATATGTACATAGGTCACTGCATAGTAACTTTATCTTCACATTCTTTTATTGAGAAATGGTAATAGAGAGAATGATACTCACCAGAATAAACCAATCCAAGTGATGAGAATCTTTGCTTTACCTACTGGTACTTATTTACTGGTAATTCTGGATACCTGGGGAGGGGGGATCAAAGTTTAAACCAAGTTCAAACCCACATTATAAATCCGGTGAGAAGTGGTGCTAAGAATTATGTCCCACATACATTTGAATTATTGTTATGTTATCTTATTTGAACTTAATTGGTTTATGTACAAGATCATTAAAACAGAAAGAAATTTAATCCATTCTCTTGATTTTTCTTTTATTTTAAAATAAATCACACAATATAATGCAAAATGTATATATATATTATAAGAATACAGAAAAGCTTATTATTATTTTTGCCCTTATCAATGTGACGTAAGTATTTTAAAGTTTCAATTTACATTGCATATATAACAACGACTAATATATATATATATATAATTAACAAGAACAAGTAATAAAAAAATAACTCAAATGGTTACAAATATAACATATAAGGTAAAAATAAAATAAAAAAGTTCCCTATCTCCTTCTCACTTCTTTTTTTTTTTTTTTTTGGTCCTTTTTAAAATTTGAATTGTTTATATTCTTCTATTGGTTTAATTATGTATAAGCTGTCTGATGTGATTTACATATGATAATCTGTTAACTTTTAGTATTATATTTAATATATATATACATGGGTTATTTTATAACTTTGTCTAGAGGTGTTTATATTTTTAAACAAATCCAAATAATTCTACACATAAAATGGAATCAAAGACGAACAAAAGACATAATGTCTAATGGCAGTGTATGGTAATTAGAAATATCCTCTCATAATTTTTAAAAAAATATATATTAGTGAAAAGTCTGCACCTTTTCTCAAGGCAAAAATATTTCCTAAATCCCTAAATGAGAATGAAGACACTTCAATTTAGAATGAACACGTTCTTATTTATTGAATAGAACACTGAGAACCAATAAGAATAGGAGACAAAAAAGCACAGATTCAAAATTACTAGAATTTTAAACACGTTATTGATACAAAAAAAATCCAGACATATAAGAGTGTTTTAGAAATACTCTAAAATCTTCATCCCATCATATGAATAGTAACATCTGAAAAAAAGATAAATGATCTCCAAGATTCCATTTCTGTCTATACAAGCACTATTCAGTTGTCCAAGGTAACACCATCTCATATGTCTTCATTGTCATTATTTAATATTTATTCATCAAACACTATTACAGGGGCACTTTACAAATGACAAATTTTCTTAGCCTCTTAGGTGTTAATAAAGGCTTTAGCTAAATACATGAATATAATTACCTAAAGTCTATGATGATAAATGGGTGGGTACAGAAATTTGCTATTTGTAAATTAAATTATAAAAAATTAGACCTTCTGACCATTTGAGGAAATGCATTACTGTCTCATGCATTACTATCCATTCTGACATTGTCAACCGAGCATTTGTGATCTCAACAAATAATGCCTTATTTTTGTATTGTGAATAATGGTGGACTTTAAATTTTTGTTTGAAATTTTTTCTCCTATAAACTGATCTTATGATAACTCTGAGTATGTGTGCATATATATATATAACAAATTTTATTAAGATATATATCTTAATATAATATCATAATGCATACAGCATGATGAAATAGATAGAAAACATTCAAATCACCAAGCACAATATGATGATGATGTGATGTGATGTGATGCATGGTGACTTCTCATTAAATGGAGTCAGGAATCTCTCAGCAACTATGTCCAGAGAAACCTGTTAGCCACTGTACCTTCCATTCCCCCTCTATGTTTTCCCATATTTTGCTCCATCCCCATTTCCACAACATAATCTTTGTCAACTCTATGGTCTTTATATGTAAACCCCCCTTATCTTTCCCCAAACCCAGCATAAAAACCAATAACCCACTTTTTGTATAATCAATTTTTTCATATTTATTCTTCCATAACTTCATTATTTGTACTCTTTTTGTTTTCAAGCATTTACATTCAATTAACAGATTCCTAATATTTTCTATTCCTTCCTTACACAATTTACAGACTAAATCACCCATATTTTTCCATTTACATGTATATTCTCTTGTTGCTAAAGATTCCATTCGAACCTTAATCAATAAACTACTTTCCTTACTATTATCATACATTAACTCTTTTTATTCTCCATACTAGTTCTCCATCTCTCTAACTCCCTATTCTTTATTAATGAATGTATTCTTTTATCCTATTCCTTACCACTATAACTCTCAGTAATCCTCCTAACACAATCATCCCACGTTTTTTACAAATATACTGATATAAATTCTTTATCCAAATCTTTTGCATACCGCATTACCTTTCTCATCCATCTTGTTGCCTGCCCTTTAATCGTAACCCAATTAAATACAATTTTGGCTATTCTTTTATTATCCATAAACTGCAATCTACCAAACATTTACATTTTACTTTTTGCATCTCTCATATAAAAACTTGACCATCCCATTTCTCCTTGAATTGCCTCCCTTGCTGTCCATACATCTACATCCAATGCATGTCTTCCTACTTCCCTTTGTACTTTTTTAAAATAATCTAATACCCCTTTACTAACACATAATGCATCATTATCATATGTTAATCCTCCTATTCAATGTAACTACTAAATAATATATATCTATATTCATACAAACATATGCATTAAATTCCCAGTCCTAAAAGCAGATTGAAAATTTAATATTAGTCATAATATTTATTCGTCATAAGGGCCTGTTTGCTATGATTTGCCACCCTCTTATCCCTATTTTTTATTTCATCATCTTAGTAGTAAAACAAATAACCAAATGGTCAATACTTGGGAGTTTATAAGATGTTCAAACATCAGAGTGACAGAGCTGGGCCTCATGGACCATCCTATATATGGGTATCTTAATATTTTACAATTATATCATCAATTTGAACATAAGACTATTAAGATGCAACAATATTTTACAAGTTCCCCATTACAACTACTTTACAAAATTAGTGATCTTTTTACTTTAGGTTTCAACCAGGTTTTAACTGTCTTCAGAACTACCATGAATATAAAAAATAAACAAAATAATGTTAAAACTTAGTCTCCTGATATAGATAATTTGTGAGCATCTTACAGATTTTTGTTTATTTACACTTGTTTTATTTATTTTCTTTTTAATGAATTAAAAATCAGTAATCAATTGATAAGCAAACCTAGAATAGGATCCCATTATATTGTATTCATTACTTAAAATTGGGTGGAAAAACACTAGGCAATAAGGTACTACCATCAAACAAGATGATCAAACATACATTCCTTGCTCATCATCAGTAATGTATTGCCATTGCTTACCATCCTCTCACTACAGTTTATTATAATGTTTAAACATTTATAACTACATTATAGGACAATCTGAAACATCTTTATTTGAGAGAGTGAAGGTGTTACTCCGTTTACCTTTGCATCCATTAGTTTCTTTATATATTTACTATGAGTCAATTTTTAGTTTTTATTAATTTTTAAAATTGACTTGTAGTGAATGGAAAGATTTCACCTATATTGATATATGAAAGAAACTAAAATGGATGTGTAAAAGTGATTAGAGTAACATCTTCACTCTCTCAAACCTAAATGCTTCAGACTAGCCTATATAAATCAGAATTTAGGTTAAAGATAAGATGGCAGCTGTTATCTTTATAAAATACATTATAAATATTTTACTATTATGATATATATTAATAATAATATTAATTCGATTTAAAGACATTAAACTCTCTACAACCATAACTATAACACGATTCTAACCAAATAAATACTTTAATTATTATTATTAATTCTTTATTAAGCTAAAAAATATCATATCATACTAACCCAGATATGCACTTTAAACTTTAACTAAATATTAATATATCTATTATTATTAAATACAATCAAATGAAATAATTAATTCAACTCAACCCCCCTCCCCCGCGTCTTTATTCACGTGATTAAGATCTATAAGGAATAAATGGAAAGATAAATATATTTGTTAATAATATATTGTAGAGTTGATATATTTTCACTTTTTTAAATATATTTTCTAAATTCCCAATTTTTTTTTTGGATGAAAAAAGGGAAAAGTCTAGTTTTAGAACTTTCATAATATTTAAAAAAACATTTTGTCCATTATTATAATAGATCCATATTTTTAGCAGATACTTATATATGTATAGCATATTTATTATAATTACATTATTAATAATCTTGTGCGCCCGAGTTCAACGCCGCGACCTCAGGGAATGTTTAAATGAATGTGATTAAAATATATTATTCATTACAAATATGGTAGAAGGATGTAAATCTCAGAAATTGGAATATGCCATAATATATATATATGAGTTTGTACATTTACAAGATTTAGAGCATTTATTACAGGCACACACGTTTGTACCTCTAACCCTATATTGGTTAATAAATGAGACCTATAATTAAATTTATGTCTTTACAATAGACCACAAACAAGTGAGTTCCAGTGATACAAAATAATGAAATGACCACATTATGTTAAAGAGAAAGATAAAAGAGGAGATGAAATAGTCAAATAAATAGAATTTCTAAATAGATATTTTGTCTCTTATTTGCTATAAAACATCAGATTGCCAAACATAACTTATTCTTTACTACCAAATCTAAGAAACAATAAGATAACATTTAAAATTTTCTATTACCAAGTAAAGTGCTTGAAAGGTCTGCAAAACCATATTATACTATTAGTCTTCATTCAGGATCTTTCAAACAGGAAGCTATCAGATAACTGTTGGATTACAGTATTTCATGCCAAAAGCTAAAGAAATATTGACATTGATTTTTTTATATCTTGTATGAAATTATTTTTAGTATAATATCAAAAAACAGATGTTTTTTGGCAATAATAATGTTTTTAGGTTAAGATGCACAAACTGATTGCAAGGTAAAAGGATGTATCCCAAGCTAGTGTCTACTTTGAATCTTACAGGGTTACCTTTGATGTTGTCAACATTTGTGGTTAAATTAAATTACAAATCAATTACCAATGGTTTCCATACCAAAGCAGGCTTCTCCGTAACACAAAATAAATGTATCAATTTCAATTTACAATCTAATTACTTTTAGTATCGGAAGAACTTATAGCTTGAAAGTTTTTTTGATATTAAACTTAATTATAATACGACTTAGAATTATGCGAAAATAGGTTATTATTATATATTTGTTTTGCACTTAGTATTATAAAAACTTTTAAATGGAATGTGAATATGAATTGGAATTTATGGTAATGTAGGGCTTAGGATAGTGGATATTTGTTGATGTTATTGTTGGGTTTCTTTGCATTTGAAAAGTCTGCTTTGGCAGGAAAACAATCAGTAGTGGATTTGCAATTTAATTTTGATTACTGATTCAATTGTGAATTGAGGTATTTACTATGGCTATTAAAATTAGTATTAACTATATCTTTGTAAATTAAAAACTGATTTGAGTAAAGGTTGCACAGACATCTCCATTGACGAGTTTCATCCTTATTGATGTTCTAACCTGTTTAGGGCATCTGTGTGAAAATTTAAACATGAATTGTGTATGATAGGTTGCCATTTTTGAGGTTGTTAAAATGAGTAGCAATTTGTAAATTAGATTAGAAGCTGATTTAAATGAAGCTAAATGGACAGTTGATTTAAAATTTACACTTGCCAGTGTTATAGTCTGTTTAAAATATTGTTGTAAGAACTGGAAAGTGAATTAATATGATTCTTGTTTGATTACAGATGTCATTGGAGGGGTTCCATTATTTATCACAGCACATTCAATCATTTCTACTATATATATAATGATTTTTTTGGTACACAGATAAGTGCATTAATATGCTAGTCACAAGACTTGTAGTTCATAGAATATAACTTTTAATAAAATCAATTAATTGAGAATTCTTTTTCATTTATCCAACCCATCTACTCATCCAGTTATTGGTTAAAAAATAAGAATCAGTAATCTTAGATAAAAAATAAAACAAGGAAGAAATTTGGGTAATTCTCACCAATTGGCACCCAATTAAGTAATGAATAATATCTTCTGCATTATATCTCCATGGGAATATAGTGGAGAAGGATTTGCCTTCCAATAAATTAATTAAAACTTTTGCTTTTATTCACACATCCATCCATCCAAGTATTTGGTTTAATAGATAAAAACAAGTTAGGCATCAAATAATGTACTGCAAGTCATAAACCTCTCAAAAGACTAACATATGGTCAGTAGAGTAGAAGATATTACTAAATAGACTTGCCATTTTCTGGGTTGTGATTTGAGCCATTTTTTATTTTTGTTTACACTCTTGCTAAGAATAGTTATATATCCATTTACTGACTAATATTAAGATGGTCAGGTAGGTTATTTATAAGTTGATTATCTGAAAGAAAAATCATAACCAGATTGGAGTCTGACCGGATTCAAACTCAGACTATGATCATGGCAGGTGAATGAGCTATCACAATAATCTGAGGCCTGTGAGTTTAATTCAAAGTACAACCTATGGTTATCCAAAAGAAAAATCATAACCAGATTGGAGTTTGACCAGATTCAAACTCAGACAGTGATCATGGCAGGTGAGTGAGCTACCACAATAATCTGAGGCCTGTGAGTTTAATTCAAAGTACAACCTATCATTTGGTCTTCAAATATCATATGATTTCTGAAGTAACTATTACCATCGATATTATTTTCAACTATTATTCATACACTGCAGATGAAGGTCTCTATAAGTATAATTCAGTTTTTCTAATCTATGACATCTGTTTTCCACTTCACACCATTGAATTTGCTGTTTTCATCCATGCATCTCACATGTAATCAGTTTCTGGGTCTTTTGTAATATCTTAGACATTTAAAACTTCTACTGTCCATCTATAATCATTTTCGACAGCAATAAGTTCAATCCAGCTTCATTTTCGTCTCTTAATTCTTTCAATAATTCAAAGTTGGGTTTATTGTATCTATATTAATAAAATAAAAATCAATAATCGTTTGGTTATTACTCGGGAATTCATAAAAAGTCTTCTAAATTATTCATTGCACCAAACTATACAGGGCCCTAAATTAATTGGCGATATTTATAGATATTTTCATTAAATTTTGAAAGGTAATAAGATTATGCGCGATTTTTTCAAAATCAATTACCGATTAATATTATGTTCAAAGTTAGAAATAGTGACTAACGTAATCTTGCCTACACAATTTCTTAATTTCTGCAAATATTGAACACAAAACACTTGTGTCTATTTTATTAAAGGACATATTCTGACTAGGATTTCATTTTGTAATAAATAAAGGTCTCTTTTAAATACAAGTTGTAGTTTTTGCATTGCCTTGTTTTTGCAATATTTGACTAATTAGAGACCTACTGTAATTTTCAGAATTAGGTTGTTATTGATAATTTTACTGTTAATTGCTGCATAAATGATTTGTTAGGTTGACTGCATGAGAGAAAGAAAGAAAAAAAACCTTGATCTAACGGAACGTATACCGCAAAAAAAAAAAAAAATTACAATGTCGTCCACACACCTAAAATACGATACATATATACTGTTTTCTTTATCGCGCTTTCTTATTGTTATCAAATTCTCCCCAGTTTACGGGTGTGAGTCGTGGCGACGGATTTGCTCAAAATTTAACTCTTTTGATTCTGACTGATGGATGGGATTCCCACAGCGTCCGCTGTCCCGCAGCACATTAAAAATGTCATTGGAACTTTTCCTGCACCCCCTGTTACCTCCACCTTCTTAATAATTACAGCGTTTTTCAGACAAATCTGCACTGTTTTACAAATAAACGCAACGGGAGAGAACGCTCAGCATTCCTAAGGGAAAGAACAATGGAAGCTGCCGGCCTTCCAGTGAAAGTCTCGATGCTTCCTCGCGGTGTTTTTTTTTTTTTTTAAAAAAATCCGTTCAAGAATTTTGCATGCGTGGTTACAGATATTGTTTTCGGTAATTGATACGACTTGCTAAGTTTATTGTCCCCCCCCCCCCTACCCTAACTGATTAATTATTTATTTATTTTAAGGGCAATTTCTCACTCGACAAATGCAAAATAAATATAATTCACTACTAGGTAAATATTTTATAATTGCTCTAAGTATCGCACTAGAAAAAATAGAAAATGAAAATTGAAGAATAAATTTAACGAATGAATTCAAAATCCGTGTAAGAATTATTTATCGATCTTCATTTTATTTAATAATATACATATATGAACTAACAATTACGCGCTCATTCTCGCTGTTATACATTCGTATATATATATAGAAAAGGCAAAAAACATGCTTTAAAATGCCCATTGCAGGATAAAGGTATCTCAATAACTACTCAGAAAAATAATGAAAGAGAAGATTGGCAATTGCCTAGTGGTTAAGTTATGAGAGATTTTTCATCTCCTAACTAAACAATAGCCAGATACCCATTTACTGACCAATATTAGTTGATTAACTAGTTTGATTTTTCATGTGTGCCTATATTATAAACAATGCAGGGAATAACTCTCTGGCTGAAGGCAAATAAAGATAACTAATAATGCTTAATCATTTTCAAGTTTCCAAGTCATAACGTATTTAAAGGGACACCATAACGCACTGCAAATAAAATAACAATACACATTAAACAAGTAAATCAAACCTTGTATATTCAATTTAAGATTGCTGTTACTAAAGAAAAAATCAAGAATATTGTTAGAATAGAAAATGTTAAAATTTTCACACACTTGCTTTCTCTTACAAACCTACATTCGTTTATATATGTTTTACGCTTTTAAAACTGTCTAACAAAGACTCCTCGCAAGGCTACTCTTCTTTGGGGGGGGGGGGGATCTACTATATATCGCATTTATGCAAATTGTACCAAAATAATGTTATGTACTCAGCTATATATATATTGATCAAAACAATTAAAAGAATCTTGTAGATAAATAGATTAGACTGCCGTGTTTATAAAATAGGGTTTAAATCCAAAGTGAAGTCTTAAGACAATTGTTTAGGTAAATAAAGATAAATCTGTAAAATACAATTTTCACAATTTGCTAACCTTTATATATGTATGCCATCTTATGGTTAGTTGCACAAGAGGTCATGTTATGTTTGCATATCTAAGTAACAAGTTGTGAACAACGCTCAACTAATCAATCTATTTTTCAAGCATTATGCTAAACCAGCCCATTCATCATTGATCAGAAAATGACTGTCTACCTATACGGTGAAGTAAGTCTCAAGAACACTCTGCTTTAATCCTACAAATGATTTTGTCATTATCATTGTCAACACAATTTGATGGCCTTTTCTCGTTTAATTCAATTTCTCCGATTCAATTTCTTTTATTCGTCCATCCATTTCACACAGTCTCTTTCTTGATCTTTCTCAATTTTTTGACATTTACTTTAAGACTTCATTTGGCCATCTATTGTCTATTCTTCCATCAACATATCTGCCCCAATTCCATTTTAGCCTCTTCATTTTTTTTCTATGAGGCCAGTGATATCTTTTTGTTTTTTCATCCATGTATTTCCTACTTTCAGCATTCATTTCTTTATATTTTACTGTGTCTATACACCGAATATATATATATGTTTAAAATAACCCATATGTGTTTTGAGTCCCACTAGTTTATATCATCTTTATTTTAAACAATTTAAATTTGCATTATTTAGTAATCCAAATATCATGTATTTAAACACATATTCTCTAAAACCTTCACAATTAAACATTACGTTAATTTGGCTATTAAGTGTATTATTCTGTTTTGACAGCAAACAGCAGATAAAAAAATTTAGTATTGCCGGTTACTTAACAAACTTTTCTTAGTCTGAGTAATAGATAAACAGTTTAAAAAATCCATTGCAAATTCAGAAGTCTATCTGGTATTTCTTTTGCCAAACACTAGTGAAGAGTTATCAGGCTAATCCACTGTTAGTTGGTGAATAATTTACACTCGCCGAGTGATCAATAATTGAATGGATATTTAACATGGATACAGGTCAGCTATCTAAAAGAGTTATTAAACTTTTGTTTTAATATATTTAGATATCTAAAAAAAATAAAACTTTTATCCAGATTCGAACCCTAAAGCACATTTAAGACAATCACATACTCTACTCGTAAAGTGGATATTAAACTTTACAGCGTAGCTCTTCAGATGCTAAAATAAATTGGGTTAAGGAAGAGCAAGCAATTCTTAAGATGTTGATGAAATGATACAGCTTAAATGTTATATCATATTGCATAGATACTCTATCTTACTTCCAGGTAGAATATTTAATATATACTCCTAACAGAAATAATTATATAAGATATCAATCTATTGATGTATTGATTAGAATTATTATAAATATTAAACTCGATTTTGTGGTTCGCGTGGACGTAAGGCGAAGGTAAAAAAGCTAATTTATTTAACTCTTGTAAATCTCCTTAAGTCTTCAACTATCTATATATAACTGTCGCTTAGCGATTACTTCTCCCAATCGTTTGTAAGCTACATTAAAACTTTGAACCCCCGAGGAGTGAAAAAGGTGGGAGGGAAGTGTCAGGAACCGCTTCTGTTTCAAAGTGATAGATCTTTAAATTTGACTAGACATGTTTAAAAAAAATAATGTAGAATTAAAATTCTATAATGAAGCCTCTAATGTAAAATACTTTTTATCTACCGGGAATAATAATAAGTAGTAAAAAGAAGACCAATTTAAAAGTTTTAGAAATAATAACATATATATATATGGCGTAGATACTAGCAGTACTTTAAAAACATAAAATAGCAATTAGATTTGACATTCTTGATCTTAAAGAGATGATTGTTAATTATTCTTACAATGGTATTTCATTTGCATGTGTGCACGCGCGCATGACTTTTTTTTAGATTTACTCCAGAATCAAAGTCTCTCATCATTGATATAGAAATTGAGGGTATGTGTGTGTGCAAAAAAAGAGAAAGAAACGAATAGATAGATAAATAGATTGATGTATAGATTACTAGGTAAATAAATAGACAAATCACCCACATTTCTCCATTTATGTGTATATTTCCTTGTTGCTAACAATTCTGTAAACAGTAAACTACTTTCCTTGCTATTAGCGTAAATTAACCGACACCCAATATTCTGTTTATTTCTATATATATTTAAACGTTTTTTTACTCTCAATACTAGTTCTTCATCTCTCCAGCTCCCTATTTTTTATTAGTACATCTATTTTTCTATACTATTCTTTGTCATTATATCACTCAACAATTTCCTAACACAATCATCCTATATTTTGTATAAGTATACTGGCATAAAATCTTTATCCAAATCTTCTGCATAATGTACTACCTTTGTTAATTTACTCATAACCCAATTAAAAACTATTTTGTCTATTTTCTTACTATCCATAAATTGCACTCTACCGAAATATTTTCATTTTGCTTTTTGCATCTCTCATATAAAAACTTGACTATCCCATTTCTCCTTGAATTGCCTCCTTTGGCATTTACACATAGCAGACATTCCATATAGTAGTGCTACCCAGTGCAAGCTATAGTAATTCACGGATGCTAAAAGGTTTGCAAGTAAAATCCCTATCTAAGTGCAGTACTAACAGTTTCAAAGCTCCCCATGGATGAAAGCCACAAGCTAGAAACTAGTCGGGGAATATTGTTTGAATAGACATGAGTTAGGGATTTTATGCATAAACCTTCTTGCATCCACTGATTACCACAGCTTGCACTGGGAGATACTATTGTATGGTGTTTGCTACTGTATTCTTATACTATTCAGTGATTTAAATAAAATCTTAACATTTGCGTTTTACTTCCTTACAAACTATGAAGAAGAATTGTCACTCACAAAGTTAACTTCTTTGTGGGATGCTTTTTACACTCAAACATCACATGACAATGTTTTAAAACAAAGAACACAAACAGTTAACACTATTTAATGACTAAAGATAATGGATCACCAAGGAAGATATAAACCTAAAAAGGACATTTATTTCTCATATAATTTCTAAGCCATTAATGTTTCTATCCCATTATCATCACATAGAAGCCTTGCACACTTGTTTTTTTTTTTTATATTAAAAACATCAAATAAAATAGTTATGCACCATTTATTAACAAAATTATATAAGTTTAACTTTTTATTTACAAAAGATATTGAATTAACTAAGCATGATGATAATCCTCCTTGCCATCTTCCTGTTTCAATTTATTTGATTAAATGTTGACTTTTCATATTATTTTTAAATGTATTAACTTATTCCCCCCCCCTTTTTTTTTTTTTGCACTTTGCAATAGCATTGCCTTATTATTGTTATTTTTTTATAATTTTGAGACTGTAGCAACCTTGTTCAAAGCTATATTTTGTAGCAACCTTCTATTCAGCTCTGAAAAGGAATGCTAGATGTTCGAAACTGTAAGAAATGATAATAAAATATTTTATAATACAGAAATGCAAAAGAGTGAATAAGCTATATACTGAAAATAATAGATATTGATAATATTTTGACAAATTAATAGCATATAGCAAATCAAATACCAAATATCTTATGAGGTTCTTGATTTTTCTCTTAAATTCTGAATTTACGTGCAGTTATTGGTTGATAACAGAGATAATTTACTAAGCAATATTTTTGAGGTATTGTCTTTTGCATCTTCATCAATAAAATAGATTGTACATATTACTTTTAGGACCCCCCCTCTTCAATAAATACATGTTCCTTTTTTTTCAACAAATAAACAATGGTTTCATGGATAACCCGTATTTGAAAGAAAGATTGCAGCAATAGTTAAAATGCATTTATATTGTTGTTACTGATGGATCAAGGACTATAGAGACTGGCTTTGAACTCACATTATGAAATTATAGTTTATAACTTTCATTCTTAATTAATTATGTAATTAAAAGTATATCTGGCTTGACTCCATGGATGTATATCTGTGTATCAACAGTAGAATCATTAATAAATCCTGGATTAATTCTCAGCCAAGGAAAGTAAAAAAAGAGTATGTTTGATTGTGGATGTATATCATCAGTAGAATCTTAAATAAATCCTGGATTAATTCTCAGCCCAGCAAAGAGGAAAAAGAATATGCTTGCTTAATATAGTGTAACTAGTATACTCAGCCTGTGACATTAACATCTGAATTTTATTTGACCCCCAGAGCAATTAATGCTATGAATATATATATATAGCATTAGTAACCACACTGAAATTATTTATAATATACAAGATATAAATTTTAATGATTTCTAATATAGATTTACATTTTGGCAAATAAACAGTGACCCCCCATGTTATAATTGTTTCAGTTATATGTAGTCTGATCAGTTATGCAAATTTAATGAAAAGTTTGGGCACAAAATAAATGTGATCATGCATTTTAAATATATATTACATGAACCACTTTATATATATAAACTGATTACTACTCTGACTTTACTGATAAGCGTTGGACTTGTAGAATGTTTGATGACTCTAAGTTGTATCTTAAACATATGTAATATAGAGGTAACAATTAACATATTGTAATTTAAATCTGGATTAAAGGATGCTATATAAAATATACGATAGCCAACCCAATTATCCAGCCAATGTTGATTGGTATATGGATATCTAACTATTTTTAATTAAAAGGTAAAACAAAAACTCTTACCATATGGCAATTAATAATTTTGGTGAGTATTGAATTTTTCTTCGGTGGAGACTTTTTTGACCAAGCTGTTTGTAAATAAGGCTGTTTTACCTTTACACATACATAAACTATATGTAGAGTAACAAACCCTTCATAGCTTAGTAGTTCAACTTAAATGTCCTCGATTACAACTGTGTCTGATTTGAGATTCAGCTTATAATAAGATCGTTCAGCTAACTGGCCTTTTATAACATCAAGATGAAATCTACATAAAGTTGATGATTTGATATTTAAGTAATATATAGAGAATCTGTTCTAGCAATTTACTATATACATATACTGTAATGATGTAAAATAGACATTTAAAGAAGAAACGAAAATATTGATTCTCTTGAATTGTAATCCTGGCAAAGACTTTTGAGAAGATACCAGGGATAAAAAAAAAAAAAACGGGAAAAGTGGAAACTGGAATATGTTAAACCTAATTTGTTTCTGGAATCGCATAAATCATGAATAGGCAGATACTGTCTTATTTCGGTCATGCTGTAAGACAACGTGATTAATTAGATAAGTTCCTAATATTCCGAAAAATGAGAAGAAACAAGAAAGGTCATCAATGAGATACACAAAGCTCATCATCAATACAATAATAATGTTCGAGAAGAAAAAAAATCAAAGTAATTCTGACGAAGTCTATTCACGTGATCCTCTGAGTCGGTATCGACTCCGGAATTTAACTTTAATTTATAAACGCACACATTTAAGGCATCTTTAAAACAACATTTATACTACGGAATCTAAAAATAATATGTAAACGCGCACATTCAATATATCTTTAAAATAACATTTAAAATAAATAAATCTGTTTTTATATTAAATTCAATTATTTTGTCAATGGTTAATTAAATCATTTTTTTTTTTTTACATACGGACTAATTAACAATAAAAAAATATTAACTCAATCGTTTCTAATAACTGTTTACGTAATTATCGTATAAAAATGTTCTTTTCTAATATTAAAAATAAAAGTAATTAAATAAATAAAAAAAATTTTCTGAAAGTATTACAATAAAGTTTTAATAACTAAGTAATTAGGGAGTGAGTCAATAGAACTAAAAAGGACTTAATTGTTATATTAATTAGGCGATCTAGGCTTCCTCTTTTTCCAAACATTAATTCGACTTTATTCTGGATATTTAATTAAAAGGGAGAATTAGATATAAATTTATGAATTATAAATTAAAGTTGTCATAAGTCTGTAAATTATTGGAAATCCTCTAATTCACAATTGAATCTTTCTCTTCGTTCACCCCATTTCATTTTTTCTCCGACAGAAATAGCACTCGGCGTCCGTTAAGGTCAAATGAACAGAAGAAAAAGAAAGCTAATTTTAACGATAAAATTAAAGCCTGGGCCCCGCACCTGTAGATGTAAGCTACTCTATCTGGGTCGATGGATGTTTCAACGTGTTTTTGTTTTATGACAAGTGCATCGGCATTCAATTGTCCAACCCAGATTATCGGAATTTTTAGCCTCCAGCTGAAACCCACATCCCCTATCCCAAATATTGCATGAGTAAATTTTGAGCAAGCAATTTACAAAATTTCTTAAGTTTCCCTGATAAATCCTCACTTATCGGAGTTTGGGAGGTTTATTTCGATTCGAAATTAAATTAAGGCTAGGTATACTTAATCCACTACTTTAAATATTATTCAAAAAATATATTATTTTGGATGATAATAGAGTTATTAAAATGATTTTACAACAGGTGCATTGTCTAATTTTGAATTTGAGTTCCGTCTTCTTTTTTTAATGCTATTTTCTTAATTGTAATGATAATTTAAATGTAAATGCATTACTTTCTTTTCTTTTATTATCATTGTTTTAATTATACACATATAAAATCCGATAATTTTATGTGCATGTTTCGTTTGTCTAATTTTTGTCAAACATTAACTTTCATACTTATCAATTTCTAGTTCTGTATACTTCAACATGCAAGAGAAGAATAAAATATGTATATATTTTTCAATTTCAACTTTTTTTATTTAACAAAATAATGTCTCTATTGTTTTAATTCTTTTTTCAATTTTTTTTTATTTTAAAAAATCACCTATATTAGAGTAATATCATTATTTCTATTCTATTGATAAAAAGAATAATGAGAATTATCAATTAGAAATTAACGTCACTTTTCTATAAGTCTGGTATATACCGCCCTCTCGCGGATACTATGCAATACCAATATTTTCCGTCTGATTTTACTTAATTCTGAAGCAACTATCGATATATATTTAATAAAAAATTAAAGAAAATATTATCTCTATTTGTCATTATACAAATCCATTATAAGACCAAAATCTATTATAGACGAGTCGCTCCAAATATTTTTTGCTACAACGACCTTGAAAATAGATCCCATGATTTCACCTTTTTTCTGTATCTTACACACTACACTTATACATTGCTATAACTCAGCTAGTATTTTTTTTTCTTCTTTTATGCCCGTTCCATAAAAAAAAAAAATTTTTAATCTAAATTATCTGCTTCAACCTATTGTTAACTTATAAATTTTTTTTCCTGAAATTCAATTACACGTTCCTCAACCGTAACTCGAGTAATACTACATATCGATGAATATCAGATCTGGAAAATTGCCTACGGAGTTAATTCTATTTTCACTTTGTGTGTGCGCGTGTATATATATTAAAAACACAAATTTTCTTATGGTGTAATAGTTATTTTATCTGTCTTTCCTATCCATGACTAGGGATTCAAATTTGGGTGAAACTTTAACTATATTTTAAAGAATTACATTTGCAGGCTAGCTGAGAATCAGATAGTCAGTTTAACCATCTACTGTCATTGATCAATAGATGAATGACCATCTATTCTCAACTAGCAAATCCCCCCCCCCCAAAAAAAAAAGAGGCTAATATTCCCATTTTCTGAAAATTGGGTAACCAGATGAATATCTTCTTTGTACATTTTCAAGTAATTTTATTTTTTTCTAATTGTTTCAGCTGATTTTGCAGCCGTCTTCAGATATTTCTAAATATTTTATGACATTGCATTATAATTGCCAAAAAAAAAAAGAAGTAGTTAATCTATTTTTTTTTATTCCAGTTCTACCACCTTATGTAAGTTTGAGTAAACAATAGATAGCTGATATTAGTCCTTAATATATCCCCTATTTAGTGCTATCCTTTTGATATCCCAAACTAATTTTAATTTTCAGCATTCATCAATAAGGAGTTTTGGATCTGGATTTTTTTTTTGATCTAACATACTTTTTCTGAAGCAGCCATTATGTACTTATGTTTTACTATCATGTTATCAGTGTGAATCTCAAAAACACTTTAATGTTTGAATTTAAGTAAACTTTATGTAAACTAAAAACTATGCCAGGAGTATCAGCAGGACAGCACTGCACAGAAATTTATTAAATGCCACTATCTGATATCTACTGATTACTTAAGCTTATACAGTGTAACATAACTTGAATAGGAAAAATAAATTTTCTCCTTAGCGGAGATCAGATTATCTTTCATCATTTGTATAAGAAAAAATGGTTTATTGTTTTTAATTGAGCAATAAAAAAATAAGGAAGACATTGCATTACATATATAAATATATCCCTCTTCAGTATTTCTCTAATGGGAGAGAGAGGTTAGTGAAATCATTATCACGTAGTGGGCTAGTTAAGACTTGTTTATAAATTATTTTATAGGTATTAATATCCTTCATAGGCTGCATTTTAAAAATGAAACCATCAAATGGCAGTGCAATTTGTTCCTTCAGACTTTTGGGATGGTTAAGTTTTTATAAGAGAATGCAAAAAGCAAAATGAAAAAGTTTATTAGATTGCAATTTATGGATAATAAGAGAAGAGAATAGCCCAAATAATATTGAATTGGGTTATAAGTAATATACAGGTAACAAGATGGGTGAGTAAGGTAGTACAGTATGTGGAAGATTTGGATAAGAATTTATGTCAATATAGTTATTCAAAAGGTGGGATGATTGCATTAGGAGAATTGTTGAGTGTTATAGTGGCAAGGAATAGAATATAAAAATAGATGCATTAGTAAAAAATGGGGAGTTGGAGAGATGGAAAACTAGTGTGGAGAGCAAAAAGAGTTTAAATATATATAGAAGTAAATAGAATATTGAGTACGAGTTAATTTATGATAATAGCAAGGAAAATAGTTTACTATTTAAGGCTCAAACAGGATCATTAGTAACAGGGAAATATACACATAAGTGGAGCAATGTGGGTAATTTAGTCTGGAAGTTATGTAAAGAAGGCATATAAATATTAGGTATCTGTTAATTGAATGTAAATACCTGTAATCAGAAAGGATACAGATAATGAAGTTGTGGGAGAATAAATATAAACAAAGTGATTATATAGAAAGTGTAAAGAAGGCATATAAATATTAGGTATCTTTAATTGAATGTAAATACCTGTAATCAGAAAGGATACAGATAATGAAGTTGTGGGAGAATAAATATAAACAAAGTGATTATATAGAAAGTGGGTTCTTGATTTTTATGCTGGGTTTGGGAGAAGATAAAGGGAATTTAGGTATAAAGGGCATAGAAAAATTTAGAGTGGAGAATGGAAAGGGAAGGGAAGGTTTCTGACAGATTTCTCTGGGTATTGTGGCTGAGAGATTCCTGACACTGAAAAAAAAAAAAGCCACAGTGCATCACATTACTTTCATAATTCAATGTCTATTTTATTATTTTAGATTAAAAGTTATGTATTACTTTTAAAATAATAAATCATGGGCTTAAAAGTCAGATCTTACCAATTGCATAAAGACAGCTTTGTGTGTTTATACGTCTTTAGCGCAAATCATACTTATATAATTTCTTATGTATTACAACCTTTTAATAATCATTATATCCAAATTGATAGACAGGCAGATATAGAATCTTTATTCCCACCTAGCAATAGGAAAAAAATATCTATATCTTATTTTGGTTATTGTGCTGATGATTTTAAATTTTAAATGACTTAAGCTTTTGAACCAAAACCAGTAACTTGTCCCGTTGTTCATATCAAAAACTAAATTATTATTTTATATAATTTAAGCAACATCAATTAACAGCCAATTAAAAGTAATTAAAATTTTGATCAGAAAATGGTTTACACTAAACAGAATATCATATGACCATTTCATTGTAGACTTTACAAATCATTTCACTGGTTTTCAAACTAAACCCAATAAGAAAGGTATTTTAGATTATGTGACTTGATGCCCCTATATGCAATATCTGAATCAGTATTTTGTAAAGAATCATCAGGTGCAAATATACTGTAATTATTTTTATTAAGGATTAGATAAAAATGACAGTAAGATGGTGCTGCTGTGGCTGATGATCAAATGCTTATTGTCCGAATGTAGCGTCCTCTATTGAGAAATTTGACAGTATCATAAAAACTCATTTGCATATAAAATGTTTTAATAATTTTGTTAAAATTTGGAGTAAAAAATATCATCAAATGGATTTATTGGACTGTGATCCATGAACTTTGAACTCCAGAATCTGCTATTCTTACTACTGCACCAAACCATGTAATAATGAAGAATTGTGGGTATAGTCACCTACAATTAATAAAGATTTTAAAAGTTTTCATTCTTTGTTTTGTCCTTCAACTAAAAGTATATACCCATTCCACAATTATTAGATAATAACTAAGCAGGTTATAAGCTAGTTAACTGCAAATCTTTAAATTCTTACAGATTTAAATGGTAGCAGTAATTTACATGAAGTACTATTTACTTTTATATATATAATATAGAGAATGTGAACACAGACTTTCAAGCATCTTTCACTATCTGCTCTATCTCATAAAACTGATACACATGATCACACACATGTGAAAGAGATAAATGATCTCCAATTTATGTATTTCATGCTCAACTAGCACTCATCAGTTGTTCCAGATCATCATCTCCTACACACATATATAATCAATGCTCGGTTTATATTAAGATAGCAAATCTTCAAACTTTAATTGACAGGCTTCAATCTATTCCACTCTCTAACTTTTTAATCATCCATACCAATGAAAATCTGATGGTGATATGCCCAAATCCCTTGTTAATGTTGATATTATTGTCATGACCATGTTGGCCTTAAGCCACTCTGACTTCTCATGTTTAGGACTTTTTCCATTCAAATGTGTATTTCATGCTGAACCAGCACTCATCAGTTCCAGATAATCATCCTACATATATATATAATCAATGCTGTGTTTATATTAAGATAGCAAATCTTCAAACTTTAAAATATATATTAATTCTAATATTCTCACAGATAAAAGATGAATTCATAGTATTAATTTTGGGAGCTTCAGTGCAATAAAAACATAACAGTTAAATAGCTGACGTTTCAGTACAATAACGAATACTTTTCTCAGAGCTTTTTCTTTCAAATGTTAACACATGGAAGCAATCCACAATTAACAACACCAAAATCTTCAATCTGCTATCAAGGCAAACTTTTATTCATAAGAAAAAGGTGGATCCCACCTTTATCTCTGGTTTAAGATGTTGATACAAACAATAGTGACACTTGGGCATAACAATTTGAGATTTTTAATTCCCATAAATTTAAATGAGAACTATTAGGTTAATATAACCTGATTTGAAAATAGACTAATAAATAGTAATTTTTAAAACTTTAAAACTCCATGACTACTTATTATTGTTAAGATGATAAAGAAGATTTGAAAATTGGGTTTGAAAGTTTTAAAAATATTTATTAGTTTACTTTCAAATCGTTATATTTTCTAGTTTTATGATGTTTAGTTAAACTTCTTTAAAAATCTCAATTTGTTGCAATTTTTAGTGTCTATATTAACATATTAGACTATAAAGAAAGGTGGGACTACTTTTTCTTATAAATAAAAAGTTGCCTTAGTATTAAATTAAAGATTTCTAGTACTAATAAGCACAGACAGCTTTCATCTAATTTCTATTTATAAATTAATTTAGCTTTGATCAAAATCAGTTTATATATATATATATATATATATATGCATAATTTAATTTATAATTATGATTCCTCTTAAATAACTCATTTGTTAACATCATCTAGCACAAATATTAAGAATTATTTCCTAATCATTTTGATTAAGCTATAAATTATTATTTAATTTTCTCTCCAGATATATAAACTTTATATATGGTTAAAGATTGACATATCATTTATTAAAACACTTTCCATTTTTGATCATGTGTGAGATTTACAGTATGTAATGAAAAAACATCTAAATCCTACTCACTCTTTAAAACATATTTATAAAAACATTAAGGCATGTGTAGAATCCAAAAGATTCATTACATATATATATATTATATGGAACAAAAACTGGTATTAACTCTTCAATTTGCAAAATATCAATAAATAAATATAATAATCAACTTATGGCATTAGTACCACCCTGAATAACATTTTACATAAAATGCAACTTAGGATGGCAGTCATGCCATAAGCTAGCTTTAGCTTTTATTAATTAATATAGTGGTGTTTTGAAAAGAGTAGAGATAATTTCAGTGTTTTGATTTATTATATATTGTCTGATTTTACACACACCCACATAGATAAATGTTATTCACTATAAAATAAAAACAATCTCTTATACTATATAATTATACTACAGATTTAAACATCTACAATCTTGTTAAAACAACAATATAACTTCTTACATTAATAGATGTTTGCTAATTTTTTTATTTCATTAATGGGTATAAATTTTTTAAATATATAATCCTAACATTAATTAAAATTTAAAAAAACTAAGTTGCTATTGTAGCATGGTTACATATGTTCAAATCTCTAGCATACCTGAAGATCTTATAGTTTATGTAGGGGGTCCCCAACCTTTTTGCACTTAAGAGTACATTCTATAATACCGGCTAGGTGGCGGGCACCATTTATTTTTTCAACCAGGTGGCAGGCACCATTTATTTTTTCAACCAGGTGGCAGGCACCATTTATTTTTTCAATGTAAATTTATAGTTGGATATTGTTAATAATACACATAATGTACAAAAAATATTTATTTCAAAAATAAAATTTTAACATATAATTAACATTTATATTTTTACACTGTAAAAGTATAATATGCCCAACAATTTAATTACAATATAATACAATAATTTATAACAAATTTTAAAAATTAAATTTATTTGTACCAGATAAATACATTTTTATCATGTTTGGATACTGGCGGGCACATGTAAAATGATCTGTGGGCGCCATGGTGCCCACAGGCATAGGGTTGGGGACTCCTGGTTTAGGTGAAACAATTAAGTATGTAAAATATTGATATGCTTTTTTTTTTTACTTTGAATAGTCTGTATTAATGTCAATCATGCCTTCAAGAGAACATTATATTTTCTCACATGGTTATATATATAATGTTATGAGATTATTATATATATATATATATATATATATATATATATAAGTATAATAATGTTCAAGGTTAAATAAGTTTATAGGCAACCATTAGATACCAGTCAATGCTTAGACAATCCCTGTATAGATAATAATCAACAATCTCAAACTGTTGTCAACGTAATCTCTTTTTAAGAATAAACATCAATGGTTTGATATTATTGATTATCTATATTGGGATTGTCTAGGTGTTGGTTGGTATCTAATGGTTATATATATATATATATATATATGTGTGTGTGTTTATGTATAATGATTAGTACTTCAAATCTAAAATATTGACATATAATCTTGAAAGTTATATAAATATATAAAAAAAAAAACGATGCGTTTATAAGAATATCCCATGTAATATCATACTGGTTACTTTTAGCATTGTGGATAATCAACAATCTCAAACTATTGTCAAGGCAACCTCCTTTTAGCAGTAAAGGTTAATAGTTTAAATTTGCTGATTGCTATCTATATTGGGATTGTCTAAGTTTTGACTGATATTTAATGGTTGTCTATATATATATATATGTTTACTAGAGGGAGATTACCAAAAGCTCCAATCAAGCTTTAATTTATAAGTGCCAAAAGAGAAAAAATTCAAAATCTCTATCGGAAGGTCCTTATCCCCAGATGAATTGGTTTTGAGCTTATGGCTCATCTCAATGGGGAGCTAGGACTCCAGACACTAGATCTAAAATACCAACTCAAAAGTCAGCACTTATTTAATATGTTACTATCAATTTGAAAACATGAAATTTTTCAGAGAAGTAAATGTCTTCAAATCCAGTCTTACAAACCAGATAGCTGTATGGGTCTGAACTTAGTTCAGTTTTACCATATATTAATAGCCTCAGCAACATTAACATCACAAAAGCCTTCAAGGATACACTTATAATGATTAATAAAACAAGACATTCAAGGGTATACTTATAATAATTAATAAAACAAGACACAGATAATCATTATAAGTGTACCCTTGAAGGCTTTTGTGATGTTATGTTGCTGAGGTTACTAATATATGGTAAATGGTAAAACTAAACTGAGTTCAGACCCATATAGTTATCTGGTTTGTAAGGCTGGATTTGAAGACATTTACATATCTGAAAATTTCAGGTTTCAAAGTGATTGTAACATATTAGGTAAGTACTGACTTTTGAGATGATACTTTAGATCTAGTGTCTGGAGCCTAACTCCTGACTGAGGTGAGCCATAAGATCAAAACAAATTGGTCTGGGGATAAGGACCTTCCCATATAATAACATTCAGGTTTACTTTTAGCATTTGTGAAGACATATTGTTTATAGAACTGAACTAAACCAGTATTAGCTTCATTCAATTAACACTAGGGGCAGCAATGCATTTTGTAATATCAGATTCATGGAATTTTTGTATTATAATATGTCTTGATAACAAAATACTATAATGATTTTGTATTATATATAGATACTTCTTGTAATTATAAAACTGGTTTTATAATGAAGTCCTTTAATTATCCATAGACACATAGAATTGTAAATCTGGCTTCATTTTTCATGGATATTTTTTTTGACCAGATCTTGCTCTCTTTTAAATTACTTCATCATTTTTCAATATTTATCAATATCAAATTATTATAGCTTGGTTTATAAGTTTCAAACGTTAATTCATTCACAACTTTGACACCATCTCTGTTAGACAAACACACTAATGATTCTTACTAATCATTTATTAAACTGTAGATTATCTTTAGCCCAGATATAAACTTTAACCTCAGCTAAAGATTAATGTATATATATATATATTTCATGTATAATATCTGTTTTAAAGATACACACCTTCACTCCACCATCCATTCTTTAAATATATGAATAAAGATGAAAGTAACAAATGATGCCCAAGGTACACATTCATGCTGAACCAGCATTTGCCAGTTGGCCCAGGTCTTAATCTTCTGCAGACATCTTCATAGAGGCAAAACTTTCCATATAGTAGCACCACTCATTGCAAGCCACAGTAATTAATGGATTCAGGAAGGTGTGTGCATAAAATCCCTGTCTAGTTCATACTCATCCAATATCCTCAGACTAGTTTCTAACTCGTGGTTTTCTTCAGTGAGGAGCCTTGCATCTGAGAACAAACCTTCCTGCATCCATTGATTACTCTGGTTTGCACTGAGTGGCGCCTCTATATGGAGAGTTTTGCCTCTGTGAAAAACAGTTTGTACAACTATAAAGAATGGTGGTCATGTGATGCATACATCTTCATTATTTGTTCAATATTTATCAGTAAATAAATGATTACTTTTGGATTTGTAAGTGTCAAAGTTTCTGCACTGGTAACATGACTCCATACAGTCACTAATAAATGATGATTATTAATCATTTATTAGGTTAGGTATTGTCAAGATTATCTTAACTTTTTAAGACTGTTATAGTTTGAAAGATCTTACTCGTAGCTGACCAAGATTTGACGGACGCTCAAATGATCATACTGAAAGATTTTAACTCAAATGGGTAGCTAATTTAAAACATTTTCTTATTATCACGTGAGTTAAATGCTTGCTGAAAAATTCTAAAATTTTAAAGTATTGAAATGGATTATTCTTTGGTTTCATTCATTGTTGCGTGAGTGAAAGGTGTTAAAGAATGTTCAATATTTTCCATCTACAGTTTACACTTTTCTAAAGATATTTTTAGTACAAAAAAAGTTATTGGAAACAAATATTTTATAAGTTAGAGATATTATGAACAAGGTTTAAAAATTGATTTGTTGTACACACACACACGCACGCAGACTTTATAAGCTATATTTATTTAAACATGTATTTTTTAGAATTAAGCTCTGAAAAAGAGATGCCAAAATAAACATTATCAAGAAAAATGAGAACAAAAGCAAACTATTGTTCTTCATAAAAACATTATTGCTTAATTATAGGACCCTATTACCATTCCCACATCCAAGCATGTTTTTGAACCAAGTGCCCAATTCTTATGATGTAAGATTTTTCATTCTTAACCCTACACACACATAATTATAAATGTATAAGTAATACATATGTATTGAAAAGATAGATAGATAGACAGACAGATAGGTAAATAGATAGATAGTTAGATAGGTAAATAGGTAGATAAGTAGATAGGTAGATAGATAGACATACAGATAGCTAGCTAGCTAGATAAACCCTAGACAGATAAATAGAGAGATAGGTAGGTAGATGGACAGGATAGATAAATAGGTAGAAAGATAGTTAAACAGGTAGATAGACAGATAGATAAATAGATAGACATATAGTCAGATAGATAAATAGATAGATAGATAAATAGACATATATATATATTGACAGATACAGATAAATATATCGACAGATAGATGGATAGACAGATAAATATATATATATAGACAGACAAATAGATAGATAGACATGTAGATAAGTAGATATATAGGTAGGTAGAATAGGTAGATAGATAGAAAGATAGATAAGTAGATAGATAGATAGACCTTAGATAGATAAATAGACAGATATATAGATAGATAGACAGACAGATAGATAGATAGATAGATAGATAGATAGATAAACAGAAGGATAGATAAATAAGTAGATAGATAGAAAGGTAGACAGATAGATAAATAAACAGATAGATAGACATAGATAGATGATAGATAGACAGATAGATAGTCAGATAGACAAATAGACAGATAGATAGACAGACAGACAGATAGATAGACAGACAGACAGATAGATAGACAGACAGACAGATAGATAGATAAATAGATAGATAGATAAACAGACATATATATATATATATTGACAGATAAATAGATAGATCGATAGATAGATAGATAGATAGATAGATAGATAGATAGATAGATAGATAGATAGATAGACAGGTAGATAGATAGACAAATAGATAGATAGACATATATATATATGCAGGTAGATAGATAATTAGATAGGTAGATAGGTAAATAGACAGATAGACAGACAAATAGATAGATAAATAGATAGATAGATAGGCAGATAGATATATAGATAGACAGATAAATAGATGTACAATAGATAGATAGATAGGTAGGTAGTTAGATGGGTAGATATATAGAGATAGATAGATAGACAGATAAATAGATAGATAGAAAGATAAATAGACAGATAGGCAGATATATAGTTAAATAGACAGACAGATAGATAGATAGGTTTGTCAATAGGTAAATAGATAGATAGACAGATAGATGGCTAGACAGATAAATAGATAGATAGATAGACAGAAATTTGTCAATAGGTAGATAGATAGATAGACAGATAGATGGATAGATAGTAAAACAGATAGATAGATAGACAGATAGATAGATTGACTGATAGAAAGAAAGATAGATAGATAGATAGATAGATAGATAGATAGATAGATAGATAGATAGATAGATAGATAGATAGATAGATAGATAGATAGATAGATAGATAGATAGATAGATAGATAGATAGATAAACAGATAGATATATAGATAAACAGATAGATGCATATTGCTAGCAACAAGAAGGGAATTAAACAAGATTCTTGAGTAAGAGAACAAACACATATCATTGGTATGGGTTGGACATATTTTGTAGTGAGATTATAAATAATAAATAGACAATTGAAGTTTTAAACTGGGTCCCTTGATATTAAAGAAGTTTATTGGTGTGACATTGAGAAGAGAAACTATGGATTGGAGAAACTGGATTAAACTTGAAGAGATCTTTATCCTGAAATGAGATGATAATGATTGAAAATTATGATGATATAATAAAACATGACATAAATATTTAACAATATTTCTAACATTAACTTTAACTTATAATCTCTATAGAAATGTTCATGATTTTTTTTTAAGTGGCAATGTTAGATGGCAAAAAACTCAACCAATCTCGCTGAATATATATATATATATATATATATATATATATTCAGCGAGATATATATATATATATATATATATATATATAAACTGATATCATCAACAACTTGGAAACTAGTCAACAAACGATCACACCAAGCAACACAATATTTTGAAAATCTCAATTGCAACATTCAGTTTGCTATTAAAGTTTGAATCTAAATGTAGGTGAATTCAACCAATGACTCCTTTACATTATTTCAATGTCAACAGACAGCCAGAGCTTTCAATTACATTTAAGCCTATACAAAGGGTTCTTTAGTTAAATTACTGCTAAAGCTACACTCAAATTTTAATTTCACACTAAACATAGTATATAAAATTATAAAAAAAATTTGATATGTTTGATGAGGATCTCAATTTCCTGCAGCTGATGGTCATCGACAGAAACATATGCTCAATGGAGATTTATTGTCTTTTAATCAAACATTGCCACTTAAAAGATAGTTAAAATTTTTAAAAACTATAAATTAAAAATATTAGTAATTATATACAGAAACACAAAGAATACACATTCTTTACAATCATTTAAATAGTAAATACTGCTTATAGTTAATGATATACATCCCCACTTAACACTTATCAATACGTATAATAAGAAAACAAACATTTTTTTAAATCAAGTTTTCTTTCATAAGAGAACTTAGTAAGAAATTGGCTGCCTTCTTATTATAATTGTTGAATACTGAGTTTTATATCATTTACTATAACATCATTTTCTATTTAAATGATTGTATAGAATGTATATATATATATATATATATATATATATATATATATATATAATACAAATTAAACGACTGCTTCAGTTTTCTTAGATAATGAAAGAACATGTAAATATAAATTTAAGTTTGATCTTGAAAGTATTAAGATTCTTCATGAAGAAAAAAACTATAATAAGAGAAAAATTAAGGATACAATTTTAATAAATAGAAATAAAATGAATATAATTAGTAGACAAGCTGCTAACGTTAAAATTCAGGATTCATGGGATTTGAGTTGAGGGTGTTTGCTTTCGTTATGGTTTTTGGATTCAATGGCAATTGAGGAGCGTTAAGGAATTAACCGAAAGTACTCTGCAAATTGAAAGACTTTATATAATAGTTAATTACTGTTATATTTATTATATATATATATATGATTAAAATGTGGAAATTAGTGCTTTTCTGTTATACTCTCACTACTTAGTTAAATCTGGGTAGTATTTGGAAATTGTTGAGAATTTTCAATAGTTTTGGATTTTTTTTTAGTAGCTAGTTGATTAAAATTAATACATCTAGATATCTAAATCCATCTATTAAGCCATTTTCGGATAAAGGCTAAAAAAGACGACAAAATATAAAAACCTTTACTAAGAAACAACTGATTAGCCTATGCTAACGTCTTTTTTTTTATTGTACTTCTAGACAAGGATAATGTAAAGACCTTTGCCCTGAAGGAGAGTATTTGAAGTTATTTTTATCTTTTACCTATATATAGAAAGAGAATATCAAAATCTTATATTGATTATCTATACAAATGCACATACCGTAAAGAAACAGTGGAAGAAAAATAATACTGGCTAAACTGGAAAAAAAAAAGCTTTGAAGTTTTTGAATTTTTTTTTTTTCAAGTTTCAGATCTTATTCGGCCCAGGTTCAAACTTCCAAGATAAAAGTTTATCAATCGGATGCACTATTCATTGTGCTATGGAATTCATCCAATGTAAATATATATAATGCAATGTAAACCACCCCCCTTTATTTAAATAAAATAACAATATACGCATTTCTATTAGCGTTTTATATGTACACGCGAGCTCGCACACACACACATTGAATCATAAAATAATATTCTCAAGAATTCACCAAATAATCTAACGCTTGAAAAACAAACGAAAAAAAATAGGTAAAATTTATTGGAAATTTTTTTCAGATTTCATATTTTACCCAGTCCTATTTCAAACTCTAGTGCAAGAGAATAATACTCAGATATACTATCTATTACGCTAGGAGACCCTTCTAATGTTAACATATACAATGCAATATAACATCGCACCTTTTTATATAAAATAACATATATACTTCTATAACACTGGATCACAAAATAATATTTCCAATGATTTTTGTACATTCTGACAGCTTTTTTTTTTTTGTCTATATTATTTAATTTTAATTCTATAGGTTGCCCCCCCCCCTCTCTCTCTCAATAAACGGTAATAATAAAGATATTAATATTATACTGTTTATTTAGTTTGGTCTTAGCTGTAATAGTTCTGAATGAACTTCGTTTGTTAACTTTTTCAAATGTAAAATTAATAGCGTTTTTTCTTTTCTATTGTGAATAGTCTGATTAACATTTTAAAATTCGTTTCACGTGTAAGGTACTCAAATTCGTTGTTACCTTTCTTCCCGTAGTAAATGGAGGGTTAAAAAGAGCTATTGTGTTGACTATAATGGAAATGCCATTTTCCAGAATCCATGGGTCAGATTTGAAAGATGGAATCTTTAACTGGGTCAGAGCATATAAAAATATTAGATCGTAAAGGTACGTGTATTGCATGGGAGAATAGAAAAGGGGTGAGGAGATTCGTTAGTTGAAAAGTGGGGTAAGGAGTTATATTTTCAACCATCTTGAAATCATTTTAAAAATAATATTTCGTTTATTTAATTATTAAAATGATTCAATTCTGTTTAGCTGTCCAAATCAGACCCAAAATCCAATTACGTAGGACAATATTGTAGACTCACATGTATAATTTATTATTTAAATTTAAATAATTGGTGAAATATCAACCAAGGCTTGTAGTTTCCGGGTAAAATATTAGATATTCTTTTATTCTTGTTATTTAGCTTTTATTTACATTATCTAAATAACGATTTATTTATTTTATGAATGCACACACATATAAAGCATATCAATATATTGTAAATAAAAATATATAAGTTATCATTATTTATCAACATTTAAAAATCATTATCGATCCGTTGCAGGATAATCTCTCCCAGTTTAATCCAGTTTCTCAAATCCATAGTCTCCACGAAACATCAACAAACTTTTTACTTCGTCCATCTATCTCCCATGCGGTCTCTTTCTGGATCTTTTACAATCTTTTGGGATTTCGTTTAAGAATTCAATTATTTATCTAATTAAAGATATTATCTTTTTTAGCAACTTATTCAACCAGTTTCATTTCGGTCTCTTAATTATTTGGAAAATGGCAATGAACGATATCTCTTTGTTTTATCGCCCAAGTATTTTATTTATTATTTTACTTTGCAACATACATCTCTTACATACTTTTTTAAAAATATTTGAAACCTCTGAGTTGCTTTTCTGTGAAATGTCTACATCTCACAACCATAATTCTTTAATTAAGTCATTAAATGACATTTCTTCAAACTGAGCTCTTATCTATGTTATTTATTTGTTGTTTAATAATGTAATAGAATACTGAAGGAAAAATCAGTAAACAAAATAAAAAAGATAGTTTGAGCAAGTGAATGAAATGGTTATCTTAGTCTAGAGATGCCTTTAAAAATTAAAAATCCAGGGATTATACCTCAATCTGTCATTTCCAGGCATTATACCTCAATCTGTCATTTCTAGTATTGAGATATCATATGATCTCCTGAGATATTAGTTATTGAAAATCTTTGTCCAATCAGCTGCCTGTATTCTTGAATGCCATTTGACCTTTCAAATAATAAAGTCTGCCTATTCTATTGTTTCACGAATGACTTTTTGATCATTTTATATATTTGTTTCAGTATTGTATGTGTGTTCCAGTGAAAAAATGATTAGTGACTTGTTCTCAGCCCAATCTTCGTGTAAGCATTGCCATTGGATCAATATATAATTATAGGGGATTTGAACACCGACTTTCAAACCCCCTTCAGCTATCCACTCTATCTCATACAACTGATACACATGACAACACACATGTGAAATGGATAAATAATCTCCAATATATGTATTTTGTGCTGAACAAGCATTCATCAGTTGGTCCAGATCATCTTCTCTCCCCCCTACATGTATATATATGTATATATATCAGCGCTTGATTTATATTAAGATAGCAAATCTTCAAACTTTAATGAACAGGCTTCACTCTATAGTGAACAAAAAAAAAATTAGTATAGTTATATAGTAGAGTACTGTGGTTAAACAAATAACACTTAATCATCATCGATATCAAATCATCATCAATATCAGTTGACAATTATTCTATTCCTTAACACAATTATTACTGAATCTCAATTTTATTTAACTTAATAAACCCTTTACTTATTAATGGGATTCACTTCCATAACCAATAATTTTGTCAGGGTCTAATCTATAAAGGAATCACACCATAATTTTCTTGTCATCTATGTATTATTAAAATCTTTTGCAAAAAATCATTTAAAGAATAGTTATCATTCTTTTATAATGTCCAACTTCAACATCCATAGAAAGAAAGAAATAAGATTATAACTTGAATAATTCCTATCTTCATTTCTTGTTTTCATAACAATTCTGCACAGTATTTATCCGTGAAGTATTTTGACTTTTGGATCCATTGTTGTTAATAAACAATGCAAAAAAAAGTGTGTAAAATTTCCCAATCATCATCATCATCATCACAATGGTAATGCAGTATCCACTGCTCTGATATTTTTCTAATTATGTAAAAAAATTGAAGGTTCTTATGATAATATGATGGCACATTTATTTGCAAGGTTCACAAGTTGAGGTTCAAATCTAGGTCAAATAAAACTTGGAATAAAGTGTAATATAATGTAATCTTAAAGCTGAGATACTGTGATAAAATTTGTGTTAATGAACTCACTCTTAGCTGTGGCACACCACTCTTAGGTAGCTATTGATAACACTATTTTGTTGGTTTTAAAGTTGACAGTAAAAACTGAAAATAAGGCAAATATTGATTTATCAATTAAAAAAATATGATGATGTCAGTAGTCCATACAGCAATATGACAAACAAACTGAGAAAAGCAGTAACAATTCTTTCCATACAGTAGTGTCACCTGATGCAAGCTATTGGAATTAATGGATGCTTTTAAGGTTTGGATATCAAAATCTCTGTCTAGTGCATACTCACTCCAATATAATAGATGCTAGATGGGATTTTGATGCACAAGCATTTTAACATCCATTATTTACTATGGTTTACACCAGGTTGCACTACTGTATGGAGAGAATTGCTACTGTTTTAACAGTTTATGTAAGCATAAGAAATGGAGATCGTGTAATGTTTTAGTGAACTGTTTAAAGCCTAGAAAATCACTGATTGGTAGATGCTTTGATCTTGGCTCATAAACAAACTTGTAAACTCCTCTTCAGTTGTTGTCAAAATAAATAAAACATTGTCAAGCCTTGTTAGCCAAGAGGTCAGTGCAGCGACCTTGCAAGCAAGCAGTTGGGTGTTGTGGGTTTGTATTCTGGCCAATGTTATGACATATGGAAAGAAAATAAATCAATCAGATTGAATATTTTTTATAGTTCATTTAAATATTTATAGTTTTACAAAATATTTGTATAGTAATTTTTAAAAATAAAATATATTCATGTTTATATTTAGATTTTTTTAAAAATATGTTTTATTCTAAAAAATACAAATTAAGAAATCTGAAAAAATGATATAGAGAAAATTACAGCCATTAGGCTTTGTTAAACACTATAGTTCGGAACTTTTAAAATATTTTAATAATTACAAATGTAATTTTAAATTTTAGAACAGAATTTCATTACTTTATGATGACTTTATAAAAATTCATTCACATTTAAAAATTAAATTCATTCAACAGAGATTTTGTTAATTTACATTTTTTGTTGGTTTTCTCATAATTGTCCACTAAAAAAAACATATTGTTCTAATCATGTATTTCACTTAATTTCACTTTATATTTCTACATTTAGAAAGTTTAGATATGATTTTTTAGGATGTTTTTTTGTTTGTAAACCTATATTTTTAATAAATTAAGTACAAAACAGGCAAAACTCTTTATACAGTAGTGCCACTCAGTGCAAGTCAGAGTAATCAATGAATGCCAGAAGGCTTGTGCATATAATCCCCATCTACTGCCTACTCATCCAATATCCCCAGACTAGTTTCTGGTAAGCCTTCTGGCATCCATTGATTACTCTGCCTTGCACTGAGTGGCACTACTCTATGGAGAGTTTTTGGCTGTTTTAATAACTTGGGCAAGCATAAGAAATGGTGATTATGTGATGTGTAGTGGTTTAAAGGAAGTACAATTTATTGATTCATGGTTCATAATATTGAATAAAAATTTTAATATTAAGATAAACTGTTGAATTATTGAGTCAAATTTCTATAAGGGAAGGATGGAAAAGTCTTGAAATTATAGAAGCATTAAGAGCTAGTATGCAATGGCTAACTATCACAGATAATTAAGTTTTATTAAATGGGATACAATGTTCTACTGCCTGATATCAAGCAAATAACATACATACTGATATAATGCTCAGAAGAGTTATTGGTGAAGCAGTGGGATAGTTTCCATTCTCATAATAATCAGGAATTGGAGTTAGGGGGAAGATAACTGGTTTGTAACTGGCCCAGAAAACTTTCACATATACAATCAAATGGTTTATTGTTCAGGAGTTTATTTAAAATTTATGAACATAAGACATGACAAAAACTAAGCTGTGATGCATGGACTAAAGTCCTAAAGTCTGCTGCTTTACCATTGCACAGAGCTATACAGAGTCAATCTAATATTGGTCAGTAAATGGGTATTACCCTGGCTTGCACTGAGTGGCACTACAGTATGGAGAGTTTTGCTTGTTTTAATAACAGTTTGGAGCAAGCATAAAAAATGGAGATCATGTGATATTTAGCTAAGGGTTAATTAGAGGCTAAAAAAAATGGAAAACTGTTCAAACCCTCAGTAATTGTTAATTGACAAACCTTGTGTGTAATACTATTTTTTCACCCTTTTCTTATGTAATACTATTAAAATTTGTGTTCCATGGATCAACTTGAAAGCTCAGTAAAAATTTCCAAGGCAAAGTAGATTTTGAGGGTAAATGAACATGGTGAAAGTCTTTTAGAAACTGCTTTGGGATATTGTATAATGATTTATGACACTGGCTTTTAGCAGAGACACTTTAGAAAATGAATGACAGATTGACTGATGAAAAATGGAGATGTTAAGTAAATAAATCATAATCAACACCACTAATAGCAATGTTTTGTTTTGCAGTAAACAAATACAGATTACTTAATAATAAATGGCCTTGCATGATTTAATGTAGTAGTAACATAGGTGGACACTAAATCTCAAGGTCAACGAATTGCAGTTCTCCATCACTTTCTGCACAAACTTCTTATGAACTCCCAAGTAATAAACCATTCAATTATTTTAGTTGTAAATGTGACCTTTCCAGCAGAAATGTGTAATAGAGGGCAGTTTTGAGCATTTAGCAAAAATCAAATACCTGTTATTCAGATTTCAAATACTCATCATCAGTATCTATCCATTAATGAGTATGATCAATCAGTTCTGACAGAAAGATTTAAAAAAATTACATTAGAGATTCATTTTATAATAATATAAAGCAATCTGTGACAGGCAAGCAAATCTACATGTAGAGCATACTATTACTACTACTACTACTACTACTACCACCACCACTACCATTACTACTACTATTCTTACTACTACTGTTACCATTACTACTACTAGTACTATTGCTACTACTACTACTATTACTACTACTACTACTACTATTACCATCACCACTACCATTACTACTACTACTACTACTACTAGTACTATTACTACTATTATTATTACTACTACTACTATTACTACTACTACTAGTAGTACTACTACTATTACTACTACTACTACTATTACTACCACCACCACTACCATTACTACTACTACTACTACTATCACTACTACTACTACTACTACTACTACTACTACTACTACTACTACTACTACTACTACTACTACTACTACTACTACTACTACTACTACTACTACTACTCATCAAATTATTTATTATTCAGGAGGTTGTTAGAAGCTCAAGCTCTAGAAATGGAAATGATGGACTGTGATCCATATATATTAAGCTCCAGGGTTGGCCACTCTACCACTACTCCAAATTATGCAGGGTCAAAAGTAATTGAGTGAATTTTTTATTCAAAAATTCATAAGAAACATTGAGTGTTCAGAAATACTAGATGTGGAATCAATCCAAGGACCTCATGCCCTACTGCATAAATTCTATTTGATGTTTTGCAGTATTGTCTTTTTTACTTCTTTTGTAGCAACTTCTCTTTCTGAAAGCTTTTGACCCTTTATCTAACTATAGCTTGTCAATACATTTCTATTCTCAGTATCTTTTCCATCGAAAACAATCATTACTGCATTTCTGTATATTATCTTTGAGATCATCTTTATAATAGTAATGTAGCTCAATCAATAGTATCTTGTACTATGAACAGATTTCAGGTAGTAGTCACATCACAATTTCATCCATTACTCTAAGTCAGATCTCTTCATTGCCCAACTCTTCAACTCCATGTATTTTTTTCCATTTCTTATATCATTCAACAAATTCAATCTTTTCTGTTGTTTCCATTCACGATTTTCCCCAAAACAACTTTCATTAAACTATTCTTTCTTCTTAATAGATATCCAATTCAGTTTCTCTTTCTATCTTTAATTTTTTTACTCAATCTTTTTTTTTTATTTACTTTTTTTAAAACTTCATTTGTCTTTTTATTCATCCAAGTAATTTTTTCCATTCTTTTCCATGACAACAAAGGCTTTCAATCTGTTCCTAATTTTTTTTTACTCATTGTCCACGTTTCACATCCATACAATCACATCACACATAACATTTAATTAATCTTTTCTTGAATTCTCTCTTCATAGATCAATGAAATATTTTAGTAATAGAGTTATTAAAATTATATATAAATGTGTCAACTTATGTAAATAGTATAATTAAATTAATGTCTTAAACTGATATTTTAAACCAGTTTACGCGGTTAATATGTACTGTATTTTCTTTCTTGTTTATAAGAACTTTTAACCTACTTTACATAACGAAAGCGTCGGATTTTATTCACAAATGCGCATTTGATTGCCACTGTGAAAGAACGGAGGATTTATTTTCTTGTTTTATTTTCTTTATGTAATGTCTAATTTATATTCTCGATTGAGGTGTAAAAATAAATTGATTTTGCAGGACTGTATTTTCTTTTTTAACTATCTCTCATGTAACTTCATTTATATACAGGCTATGCATAAATATATATATTCACTTTTTAAAAATCGTCAATTGAAATCCACTAGAAAAGAAGCTTCAGACGGGCTTTGTTAGCCTCGGGGGCGTTTGTAATCGACCTTTTCCATCCAATGGTTTCTTTATATATCTGCGGGACCTATTCCGTTTGAAGAGCAAATTTTGTAATGAACTAAAGAAATGGAAATAGAAACGTGTTCTTTTCTTTAAAAAGATTTTGATTTATGAAAAAAAAAAAGATAAGACCTAAAAAAATTCATTTTGCTAATAAATAAAAAAAATCCACTTTTTTGTATAATTTTTTGCTTTAAAAGTCATATTTATACATCTATTTCCCCTTTGAACACTGTCTATCTATCTAACTATAATTTTATCGCTATATATACAGTATATATAATGCCTCGTGAAGTTCAAATTTGGGTAGAACTGGGGTACGTTTGTACGTTGAGGAAAAATATTAAAGCAAGCGATTGGTAGATCATTACATAAATGGAGAGTAAAGGTTTGGTGCCATGATGAAATAGAAAACTTTGGAGCTCAATATCCATGGACTGCAATCCAGTTCTTTCATTTCTGGCTCTTTAAATTCTTATAACTTCCCAAACCCATTTGATTATTTGTTTATCCTTGTAAGGTGAGCTCAAGGTCCACGGATTGCAACCCAACTTCGGCATTTTCTATGCTCAAACTTCTTATGAATTCTCAAACAATAAACTATTCGATTACACATTTCTCTTGAATGATTTGACCCAGTGAAAGAGTTGCAGATTGTGGAGCTTAAGGATTGTGAATCATAGCCAAGCCCTGTTACATCCAGAGATGTAACGTCTTATGAATTCATATGATCACCATTTCATATGCTTGCTTATAACTGTTATTAAAACAGGCAAAATTCTCTATACATATTGCCAGCTAGCCAGAGTAACCAATGGATGCCAGAAGGCATGTGCATAAAATCCCCATCTAGATCTAGGTGCGGTGCTCTCAGATCCAAGACTCCTCACTGACAAAGGCCACAAGCCAAAAACTAGTTTGGGGATATTGAATGAGTAGGCACTAGATGGTGATTTTATGCACATACCTTCTGGCATCCATTGATTACTCTGGCTTGCACTGAGTGGCAATATGTATAGAGAGTTTTGCCTGTTCTTATGAATTCCAGAGAAATAAACCATTTAATTATTTATTTAATTTGCATACTTTGGTGTAGTGGTAGAGTAATAGCAAATTTGGACAATCAAGGTTCACTGGATCACAACCCAGATCTGTTATTTCTGGTCCTCTAACTTCTTATGAATTCTTGAGCAATAGATTATTCAGTTTATTTATTTACCATGCATGGTTTGGTCCAATGATACCATATCAGACTCTGGAACTCAAGTTCCATGGATTGCAGCCCAGCTTGGCTACTTCCTGTGCTCTAATTTTTTGTGAATTACTGGTCAATTTATTTATATTACATGATTTGGTCCAGTGGAAGAATGGCAGACTCTAGATCTCAAGGTCCTTAGATCACAGACTAGCTCTGTTACTTACAGGGTGCTAACTTCTTATGAATTCCTGAGCAATAAACTATTCAATTATTTATTTATCTTGCATGGTTTGGCCCAGTGGTACAGTAGCATACTATGAAGTTCAAGTTCCATGGATTGCAGCCCAGCTCTGCTACTTCCTATGCTCTAACTTCTTATGAATTTCTGAAAAATTTTTGATTATTTATTTATATTGTGTGATTTGGTCCAGTGTAGAGTGGCAGACTTTAAATCCCAATATCCATAAATTATAGCACAGCTCTGTTAATCCACTGTGCTAACTTCTTATGATTCTAATCTAGTTGAATATTTATTTACTTTGCATGAATTGATCCAGTGGTAGAGTAGCAGATTCTGGAAGTCAAGGTTTATGGATTACAGCCCAGCTTTGTAACTTCCAGTGCTATAATTTCTTATGAATTCCTAAGTAATAGACTCTGGATCTTAAGGTCCATGGATAGTCACCCAGTTCTGTAACTTCCTGTGCTCTAATTTCTTATGAATTCCTGAGTAACAGACTTTGGATCTTAAGGTCAATGGATAGTCACCCAGCTCTGTAACTTTCTATGCTCTAATTTACTTATGAATTCCTGAACAATTTGATTATTTAGGTATATTGGATGATTTGCTTCAGTAATAGAATGGCAGACTTTAGAGCCCAAAGTCCATAGATCACAGCCCAGATCTGTTATTTTCAATAGGATAACTTCTTATGATCCTGATCTAGTTAATTATTTATTTACTTTGCATGGTTTGGTCCAGTGGTAGTGTTGGAGATTCCGGATCTCAATATCCATGGATCACATCCAAGGTCTGTCACTTCCAGTGTTTGTTATTTATTTACTTAGCATGGTTTAGTTCAGTGGTAGAGGTGCAGACTCTGGAGCTTAGAGGTCTTGTATAACAGCCCAGCTTTGTCATTTCCAGTGCTCAAACTTCTTATAAACTCTTAAGCTATAAACCATTTGATTATTTTTATAAGAAAATAATATTAACAAAACTTAAACCACAATTATATATTTGTTTGAAGATAGTTTATAATGGTGGCATTTTACTTGTAGTCACAATTTGGATGATTTCCATTACTGAGTTGAACTGTTAAATGTTTTTTTTAAAAAGCCAAACTTTATTCATACTTTTCCATATACATCCAACTGTTAGAATAACACATAGATTTAGCATAAATGACAACATTTAAAATACTTTTTATCTTTTCTTCAGATATTTTTGACCTAGCCAATGACAGTTTAACATGAAGATTAATAAAGAGTGGTACTGATAATCTTAAGTGTGTGAATACTGAATTTCAGATGACACTTTAACCAATAAGATATCACATGATCTTAACACCCCCAATGCTGTTCAGTAGCAATTTCTTTTTGCCTAATCACAATTATGCCACATAGTGTGAGATTTAGTAATTAAGAGATGGCAGATGGTTGTGCTTAGTAAAGCCATAACTAGTACTGGCTTGTCTAATACTCTCAGACTAGTTTCTGTCTTATGCATTTTATCTGGGGGGAGTTTTGGATTTTGGAGCAGAATACCTCAATCAGTTGGATTCAATAAACTTGCCCTATCAATGATTCATTTGCTTCTTTGTTTCACTATCAATCTATCATCTCGAAAGTATATTCATATTTTCAACTATTAAAAACTAAGAACCTCATAATATATAGGTGTTGAACTGGTATCAATATAAATGACAATTCAAACAAGTTGGCTTAGGGTATAACAAAGCAGTGAAAGATGTTTGCCAGATGAATGGTGCATTATATTGAAAAAATGTAGGTGCACTGTACCAGGACCCATAAGCCTTTCTCTGATGAAAATTAGAAACTGATCTGGATAGGACAGCACTGGTTAGAAATTTATTAAGCACTACCATCTGGAATCTATTGATTAGTAAATGGTTACACTAGACGGCATTATTATTGTGATAAAAAAGTAGTCTATTTTGTCAAAGATAAAAATCAATAGAAATATATTTTTTTAATTATGTGGGTTTCTTTAATTCTCTGCTCTCTTGCACCCTTTTTTAAAAGCAAAGAAAATATAATCTAATAACCCATATAAACCATTCATTAACCTTGTCCTTAAAAAATAAAGAAATAAGAAGATATTTCATGGAAAGTTATATGAAATCTCTATTTGTTTATTGCGTTTGATAGAGTAACCTAGTTTGGATAAAATGTCATTTAAGATTTAGTGTTATAAATATGAAAGTTACCAGATTAATACCTATAATCATTTAGCCAGGCCAGGAATACCTGAAGAATAAAGGAGAAAAATGCCTCTTGATATAATGTATCCTAAACTAATATGGATATTACTATTAACTGTTAAATTTATTTGGAAAGATATAAAATTTGAATTTTTTAAAAACAATTCAAGATAGAAATAATTCATATAATAACTACTATCCATGTGTTAGAACTTTCTTATACAAATGAATATAAATAAAAAATGCTAGCCAAATATATACAACAATTGCCTTATTACTATCTTATTCAGTTGAGGAGAGGTATTATCTTGCCAAAATGTTGATTGTTATTATTTTATTTGTTTTATATTATTTATAAAATATCATACCCATTAACACCTTTTTAGACACTTCATCAATACTTTTATTTGTATTAAACTAACAGTTTCAACTGTCCTACAGTCATCATCAGAGTTCTTGTTTTGTTAATAAAATTAACAAGAACTCTGATGATGGCTGCAGGACAGTCGAAACTGTTAGTTTAATACAAATAAAAGTATTGATGATGTGTCTAAAAAGGTGTTAATGGTATGATATTTTATAATAGAAATTAATACATAGGAAAAAAGAAGTAGAAAATTATATTATTTATATTACTCATGGTTGGTCTTAGAATCATCACTATGATTTAAAACATTCAAGAATGATTATTATTATATATATATATATAATCACTGGAGTTACATTTACATATAAATAAATTGAACAATAGCTAGAGCTAGCTTATAGCATGACTGACATCTTCACATCATTTACAGTTAAAATTTAAAAAAAAATCATTAAAATCACAAACACTAACATTTAATCATAAATAGTTAATTTACCATAGTTTATCTATATTCACAGTGGTTATATTTATTTATCTCTTGATATCACATTAAATTGATATAGGTTTCACATTGAACAAACTTTCAGTTATTTTGATTTCACAATGATAATGTATTTGAGTATCTTCTGCTCATGCATTATTTCTAACCTTTTTACTCATGCATTTATTATGCAGATCATAATTTATTTTGTCATGGCTTCTACATTGCATATATTAAATCAAAATTTTTTGCATTTTTATGTATCTTAATTTTAAGTTAGTTATAATACCAGAAAGGTAATAAACACTATCTCCTAAATGTAAAAGGTTTTATTTTTAAATTATCAGTTGATTATAAGAAAAATTTCATAATATTGCAAGAAAATTTAAAACAAGTTTAAAGTCTGGATGGGACAGAATTAGAACATGCTTCATGGCTCATAATGTTGGGACTCTGCCATTCTACCTTACGAAAACCATGCAAAGTAATAATAATACCTGAAATGATGAATAAATGTCAAGACCTACTAAAAACATTATAATTTACACTATATTTTTATAAAAGATTAGGTTTTTACAAAAAAAAATCCATGCATCTTAACCATATGTTGAATAACCCCTCCTCCTTTTGCTCCAATAAATTTATTCTAACTTAAACCTTTTAAATTTTATTTTTAACAATATAAATAAGACTTGAGGATAGTATGAATTGGAACCCAAATATATTTTATGATTTGAGATAATGCATAGGGTAAAGTAGAGCAGAAATATATGATGCAATTTCATGCAGCACTTATTCACAGTGTGAACTGAAGTAGACAGATATTTTAAATTTCAACAACACTAGTGGTTAATATAGAGTGGAAATATGAATTATGATTTTAATTTACAAAAATGCATAATGTAAATGGCAGCTGAAAGTTGCATTACAATTTTAGGTGACATTTTCACATAGTGTGAAATAGAGCAAAAAGATGTATTACAATTTTAGATAACAGTTATGCATAGTGCTAATTGGAGCAGAAATACATGAAATAAGTTATATCAGATAATACTTGCATAATGTAATTGAGAGTAGAAAAATGTGTTGTGATTTTAGTGAATTCATATGTGTAATGTAAAGTGGGGTAGAAAAATTGCACCTTTAATTAATATATGTGATTTTAATTAACACATATATAAATCCATTTGTACAACATTAAAGGAGTAATAATATATAATTAACTTGTCCTTAATAAAGTTTCAACACAGTTGATAAATTCACATGTAATAAACTCTTAGCAATTCATCATACTAAAAGTAATATTACAATCAATTTCTACCAAAACTTGTTTTATGATTGTGATATGATTAGTGAATGCTGAAAATCAGCTGAGAAATGATGTTGCAAATGCATGGTGTGTTTAAACTTTGGCAAGAAACAATTAATTTTCATATTTATGTAAAATAAATAATGAATCAACCTAATAAAATTAATATAAAAATAGTCACTAAATATTTGAAACAAAATAAAATATACTTTCAAGCTGTTCAGGGGTTGTTAAGTACACTTTCAGTACTATTCTTGACAACTGTTGAAATTCAGAACAACTGTTACACATAGGATTTTGCATTATTAACAAACTGATTAATATGTGCAAAATATTTTATTTGGAAATAGTGATGCAAGCATTCAGCATTCATTCTTTCCTGGTGCTACCTGTAATGCAATTTTATTAGTTTTGTATTCATTTTGACTGAAAAGAATGTAAATAAAATATACTGATTTATTAGTTAAAAAGTCTGAAAAAGTCAGCATTCTACAGCAAAAAAAAAAACTGTAAAGGATCTGAAATTTAGATGTTGTTACAGTGATAAACAAAAACAAATTGTATATTTTCCATAGTTTATAACAGTTACACTTTGATTTTAGGAGTATATGTTTTATTTTTAAAAATACAAATTAAAAAGATTTGCCGTAATGGTAAAAGAGAAACTAATCAGTAATGGTTTGCTAAACACTGTAGTATGGGAACTTTTGTGATCCTTTAAATATTATAAACACAATTTTTAATTTTATAACATAATTTCATAGATTTATGATGTCTTAACTTTAATTCATTAGCACTTTACAAATGAAGCTCAATTAATAAAGATTTCATTAATTTTATTTTTTCACTGGTGTTGTGGTAATAATAAATTAAAATTAATATATGTTTTTTAAATGGATTTTGTTGTAGTTGTTAATTGTATTGTATATCAATTATTATTGTGTGGAAAAGCTATTTAATTGTTAAAGTGTAGTCGTATTTTTTTCTTCATTTTTTAAATATATATATATATTATTAATAAATAAATGAAAGAAAACACATATTTTATCAATTTTTATACAACAATGATAAGGTGACAATTGGTTATTTTCACACGGATATCTCTTTACATATATGTAAAATTTAATTTACATTTATACAGTGAAATAAATGTGGTTTTAATTTCTCCTTATTTGTAAAAATGAAATACTTTATTATCGATCTACCTTTTAAATGTTATATATATATATTTAAAGGACATCTTACTAAAGTTAGGTTAAACATATAGCTTAAGCTATCAGCAAACTGCAAAGCTACATTTATGGCATGCTTGGACTGACTCATTCTCAATTAGGAGACTCATGCCCATTCAAACCTTTACTATAATCATTCAACTTTTATTTTTATATTATTTATATTTCATCTTTAACGTACAATTAAAGTATATGTCAGAGTCAAAAAATATTAACAATTGTAGGAGTGATTATTGGCTATTGTCTATTAACTTGAAATTATAATAATAATATCTTAATATTTGTGCACTTGAAAGTGATGCTAATAAATTAAATTTGACATAAATATGTATTGCTACTCAAGATGGCTGAAAAACCGTAAGCTGGCTGTAGCAAAGAAATTATTTTTTTAACTTTTATATAGGCGTTTTTAATTTTGTAGAGTTATTCTAGTGTATTTTATTTAATATATATATAATGTTGAACAATGGTGCATTCAATATTATGACATAAAGCAGACTTATTGTTGTCTACATATATGAACTTTAAAATGAATAGAAATGATTTGTCTATGTGAGTATGATTTTAAAGGTGTATAAAAAAGATTATGTATTCATCTGGTATGTGATCAATTTAACCTCTTGTCTAAAATGTCTGCTAGACTAGTTACCTTTAAATATATCCAATGCCACTAATGTTAATTGTAATTTTGCAATTACTTGGTGATTTAACTACGATAGGAAAGATGAAAGTGATTTAACAGCATTCTACTAAGTTGTAAATACCTTATTCCCTCTATAAAAAATATGATCTTTAAAGAGGCAATGTTCGATGACAAAATTAATCAAGCCTTGTTGAATATGCATTTCTGTCAGAACTGGTATCATAATTAGTCCAGAAAACAATTTACATCTTCTAAAACACAGCATCTTAATCTATTTACCCACTATCACACCATTTAATTTGATATTAAAATTTGAATGTTATGATGGTATTTAAATAAAGATTGAGATGCTATTTTTAAACAAATGTTATATTGTTTACAAGTTATTAATGATGTCAGTTATGACAGAAAGGTATGTCCAGTGGAGATTGGCTGATTTTTTTTATTATTGCCATTTCCATTGAAAGATTGTAGAAAACTTCTATTGAGGACATTATTTAAAATTAATGTTAGATACAATATTATATATTTATGTGGTATTTAATAATTTATTTCTAAAATTAAAGTGTTAGAATTAGCTTGTTATTGTTAAATTCAAAGCTATTTTTTATGAAGGATGTAATTTAAACTGAACTATGACTGCAAAAATATTACCATCTAGTTTCTTTTGGTTACTGAAAATCCCAGCAGAGTGCTCTGGAATAAATCAAAAAGAATTGCTTTTAAAAAAAATAGAATAAATTATATTAAAGTAAGGTAGCAATAGAAAATGATCATAGATAAACAATAAGTGTTATTATGTGTCTGGATAACATGCTTTGAAGTAGAGAATTTAATGTAACACACACTGCATATCATCCCATATGAGACTTTTGACCATAGTCCAATCTGTAACTTTTTCTGATTTTCCAAGCAATAAAACTCCTTAGATTATTACCTTACAAATTATAATAATAATAAAAACAGCATTACCTTTTCTTGGCCAAATCTTCAAAACATTTAAATATATAAATAGATTATTTGTGTACCTTTGTGTCTAAATATTTTCTATAAATAATAATAATAATAATCATATACTATCTAATTGTCCAAAGAGTTGTGAAGTTTAAAAATCCTAGTGGCAAAGTGAGCATTTGATAGTCGTATTTAGGTAGTTTGAACTCAGTTTTTTTTTATTTTCATGACTCACCTAAAAACTGATCCTGGAATATTGAGTTCTGACCATGTTCCTTCTCCAATCATGATAAATCACTCAGAGTAAAAAAGTTGGTCATTTTATAATTATATAATGGTAACCGAAGGTAACAGTGTTGACCATCAATTTGTGGAATCCCTTAAGTCCTTCACTCTAGTATTGTGCTAAACAATACACAGTGCATTTTGTAGTCCACAACAACTGAAAGAGTTAAAAAATAATACCATGTGTTAGTTTTGATTAATTCCCAATATTTCAATAAAATAGCATTCATCATTGTCAAGATTAACTTTTCAAAGAAAAGCTGTTAGATCTGAAATAGTAACAAGATTGAGTGTGAGATAAGGAATGAGATTAAGCACAAAATAATTAAGCATTCAGAATTTGTGGATTAACAAAATGTTTATTTTCTTCAGTTTCACCATTAATTTGGAATTTCTATTAGAAGAGATAAAATAAGTGGTCTCCATAAGGCTGGAAATATTGTGCTTCATCAGCTCTATTTAAACCAGTTGGTCATTTTAATATTTTAATCAACTCCCTCATGGTTCTCAAATCACACTTTTTTAAATTACCAAGTATTTTAGCATTATCCAAATCAGGTGTATGATCAAAGCTGATGTGTTTAACTTCTTATTAAAGGTGTTTTTATGTTCATTAATTCTGACATTAATTCATCTATTAGCCTAAGGTACATAGGTTTTTGAGCACTGTGAACATGGAATTTCAAAAACCTCCTGGTATTCCAAAAGTATTCTGTCTTTAGATTTATGGGAAAAAATCACCATTTTTTTTGCTAGTGGAAAAGTAGTCTTTATGTTAAAATTAGATAGTCTTCTACTGATTTTATCAATGATTCTTTTACTATAAGGTAAAACCACTCTATAACTAGTGGAGTTATCAATTTCATTTTATTTCTTTTTTTTTTAGTATCAATGCTATGTAATGCCTTTATTTTAATCATTAGAAAGTAAAATATTTTTTTGGTACTTCTATTTTTTAAGTAAGATAATCTTTATCTGACAAACTTCAAGCTCTCATTAAAAGATTTTTTGCTACAGAAAAATATTTGCACAATATGGTGATGAGACTTAAAATTAAGATATCTCTTTGGTGGATGGATTTTCTATAAATCAATATTGATAAAGAGTCATCTTCTTTTCTTGCAATCAAAAGTGGAGACGCCGTAGAAAGTCCTTTAATTTGATTATACTTTTGAAAATCATGAATAAAAAATGTATTTTCAAAGCAGTGTTTTACAATGGGATAATAAAATCAGGCAAATTATTGTATTGATCTATTATAGATAAAACTTCTTCAACAAAAATACTACTAAACATAGAAAAAACATCAAACTAACCAATAAATTAGTTTTAGTAAGTTCTAAGTTTTTAATTATAGAAATAAAATGACTTGGATTTTTAATTCTGGATGGAATGTTATTTGTCAGTGTTTGTAAGCATTGGGCCAAATATATAGCCAAAGCAAATGTGGAAAAACCTGTAGCACACACAATAGACCACAATGTTGCTCACATTTATGAATTTTAGGCACACCATAAAATTTAGGATATAATGAAGACTTCTCTTGGAGAAATTTTAATGTTCGTATCCTCATCAATACTGGAATATTTTATAAGATATTGTCTTTTTTTCTGAAAGTATCAGATGATCTCTAACAATCTTTTTGTAAGTTCTATCATTTAGTAAATTTAAAATTTTATTATTATAATCTAAACAATTAAGTATAATCGTCAAATTACCTCTTGTGTTTGGTTAGGCTTACAGATTTGGTTCCAACCCAACAGACACAAAAAGAAGCAACTACCCAACAATTAATATGTACAATTTATTAGTACAAAAATATACACACTTGTTAGTTAAACAATAATATACATATATTGTTTATACAAGTTAATGCTGAGGTAGTTGTACTGAGTAATGGGATTCACTTTTAGCTAAATGATTAGCCTGCCTTGTGAGCTCTGGTAAGACTCTTCCAGCTATGCATTTAGCTTGCCTCAAGTCAGCTCTAATTCAGTTGTAGCAGTTTCTAGTCAATAGGTGGACTTGCCTCACTATGTGAATGTCATAATAATGAATAGAAAGACTCCTTTTGCTGATGGCAGAGGGTTTATTGGAGAGCACATTCAGTCATTCAGGTTGACAGAATTGCTCTCTGCCTTGCCTCCTAAAGGCTGAATATTTAATGTCAGATCCACTACCTTACTAGAAACATGTGTATTTGGTGTGTGAACCCCATGAAGGATTTAATCCCTTTGGATAGAAACTGAGTGCTAGCCAATCAGGTAAGGAATACAAAATAGTTCACTTATAAAGGCAATGTCAGATATGACATTACCTTTATCTGCTGGAATAATTACAATAGAATCTTTTTTTTAAAATTATAAAGTACAACAAATTATTTTTTAGATAAATTACTTTTTGGTTTTCTCATATTTTTTAAGATTTCACAAACATTGTCGAATATAAAACCATCAAAATGTAATTCATCTAAAGAAAAATTGGTTGTACTTTATAATTAAAAAAAAGATTCTATTGTAATTATTCCAGCAGATAAAGGTAATTCGATTGTTGTACTTAATCTTTTAGATTATAATAATAAAATTTTAAATATATTAAATGATGGAACTTACAAAAAGATTGTTAGAGATCCTCTGACAGATTTTTTAAAAAAGATAAAAAGTCTTATAAAATTTTCCAATATAGGTGAGGATATGAAAATTAAAATTTCTCCAAACACAAGACACTTTATTTTATCCTAAATTTTATGGTTTGTCTAAAATTTATAAACCTGAGGTATTATTGTGGCCTGTAGCGCGTGCTATAAATTCTTCTGCACATGCTTTGACTGGATATTTAGCCCAGTGCTTACAACCATCGTCAGATAACATTCCATTCAGAATTAAGAATTCAAGTCATTTTATTTCTATAATTAAAAACTTAAAACTAACTAAAACTGATTTTTATTTTTTTTCCATATGTCATAGCATTGGCCGGGAGGCGAATCCGCAACAACCGTCTGCAACCAACTGCTTGTGTGCAAGGCAGCTTCACTGACCTCTCAGCTAAAAATGCTTGACCAATTAATTTATTGGTTAGTTTTAATGTTTTCTTATGTTTAATAGTATTTCTGTTAAAGAAGCTTTATCTATAATAGCTCAATACAATAATTTGCCTGATTTTATTATCCCATTGTAAAACATTGCATTGAAAATGCATTTTTTATTCATGATTTTTAGAAGTATAAAGAAATAATACAGATTTTAAACTTCTCCCTCGATAATTTAATATACAAATTAACAAAGCGTATGCAACACTTGAAAGAGAAGCTATACCTATTCCGAAAATTGTTATGTGCTAAGCACTTTCGAGGCCATTACTGCTATGAATATGAGGCAAATGGCCTTGAAAGCGCTTAGCACATAACAATTTTTGGAATAGGTATAGCTTCTCTTTCAAGTGTTGCATATGATTTGTTAATTTGTATATTAAGTATAAAGAAATTAAAAGACTTACATTGGGATCTCCACTGTCACCTATAATTGCTGATCTCTTCATGAATAATTTTGAAATTTAAGTAATAAGTGAAGCTATTAAGAAATCTTCTATTTGGCCCAGATATGTGGATGATACATTTGTTATAAGGCCTCATGGTATTGATGCTTTGAACTTTTTTCTTGTCTTTCTTAATGATTGGCATCCTGTGGAAGTTGAAAATAACAAATCACTTTCTTTTTCAGATGTTTTGATTGCCAGAAAATGTGATGACACCTTTATCAATATTGGACTATAAAAAATCCACCCATGCAAACAGATATCTCAATTTTAATTCTCATCATCATTCTGTACACATATTTTCTATAGCAAAAAATATTTTGCTGAGAACTTGTAGTTTCTCAGATTAAGATCATTTTACTCAAGAAATAGGATTAATAAAAAATATTTTACTTTCTAATGGTTACAATAAAAACATCATACATAAGGTGTTATATAGCATTGACACCAAAAAGAAGAAGAAAGATAAAATTGATTATTCAATTAGTTATAGAGTGATTTTATATTATATTAAAGGAGTCACTGTGAAAATCAGTAGAAAATTATCTAATTTTAGTATAAAGACTATTTTTCAACTAGCAAACAAATTGGGTGATTTTTTCCATAAACCTAAAGAAAGAGTATTTTTGGAGTACCAAGGGTTTTATGAAAATTCATGTTTACAGTATTCAAAAAGCTATGCAGGTCAGTGTAATAGACAAATTAATGAACATATAAATATCTTTAATAGGAAGTTAAATACATCAGCTTTTACTTCACATTTTTTTAGAAATTGATCCTAAATCTGATTTTGATAATGCTAAAATACTTTTTAATTTGAAAAAGTATGATTTGAGAACCATGAGGGAGTTGACTGAAATATTAAAAAGTTCAACTGGTTTAAATAAAGCCATTGAAGCTCAATGTATTCAAGCCTTGAGGAGACCACTTATTTTATCATTTTCTTCTAATATCAATTTGCAATCAATTAGTGGTCAAACTGAAGAAAATAAACATTTTGTTAATCCAAATTTTCTGAATGCTCAACTACTTCACAATCTCATTCTTTACCTCACTTTCAATCTCGTTACTATTTGAGATCTAATGTTTTTTTTATTGAAAAGTTAATTTTGACAATTGCGGATGCCATTTCATCAAAACATTGGGAATTAATACAAACTAAAATATGGTTTAACTCAAAAACTATTTTATTTACATCGTATAACCATGGTAACATTAAATCATATATAAAAAGTTAAAGTCTACAAATAAGTTATAAAAATGAAATCAATATTTTTTGTGAAATTATGAATTGAAGGGTAGGTTTATTAGTTAAATTTTAAAGTTTTTCTTTTTTAAAAATATTTGCATACTTGTATTATATATTTTTAGGGTATTTATATTTTTGTTTTTAAATGCTTTTATTTAACTTAGAAATTCTGTTTGTTTGGCTAAAATCATGCAGTCAATTTTTATCACACTTCTATTGAATGAATTTCTTTCCATTTTTCTATATGTGTTAGATATCAATAATAGTGCAATAGGGCAATGAAATATTTCAGGGTTGTCCAAAAGTCTAAAAGTGTTGGCAAGACAAATTTTGAGCCACATTACTATCAGCTGAATACGTTTTTAGTGACAGACTTAGATGGTGGTATCTTTTTTAAAAGTAGCTTTCCTTGAATTTCATGACTATTATACTAAGAAGTATATACAGCTAATGAAAATAGAGGAGAAAAAAGAAGAATGACATCTTAATTGCTCTTGATTGTTGAACTAAAACTACCATTTTTACAGCACAGTCTTCAAAAAACAAAAATTTTGTAATCAAATTTTAATTTATGCATTTTGTTGCAAATATTGGAAATATGGCAACATAGTGTTTTTTTGATAGCAATGGACATTTTAATTTTAAAATTTGTTTGTGTCTTGTCAAGCGTTGTTAGCCGAGAGGTCATCGCAGTTGCCTTGCAAGCAAGTAGTTGGTTGCAGATGAGTTCGCATCCCAGCCGGTGCTATGACATATGAAAAAAAAAATTGTTTGTATCTTGAATGCTATATTATAGTTCTTTTTTAAAAGAAAAACAAACAATTTTTATTAGGCAATCAATTATTTTACAAACTTGAAAAAGATGATTTGAAATTCAATTGCGCATTTTAAAATTTACAATCAAAGAACAAACAAATACAATGGTGCATAAATTACAAAAGGTACATTTGGTAAACACATAATAAAAGAAAAAAAAAGAATTATCTACCAATAATGGGGGTGAAAGAGAGACCAGCCTATATGTAGCATTAACAATGTCTGAAGGAGCACACACTCTGTCTCTGTTTTTAACTTTTAAAATTTTATTGCAAGAATAATCATTGTAATTTCCTACATGTAGGCTTGAAAAAAAAAGGCATCTTAAGAACCAAAAGATAAACATAAAGAAAATAATAACCCTAACTGAAGGGATAAGGTCATGATTCATGCTATCAGTGAGAGTAGAAATGAAGTATGCATTTTAGTAATTAACTCACTGATATTTCTATAGATAAGACAAACAGAACATTGAACAAAAAATGATGAATTGTTTCTTCAGACTTTTGATCAATGCTAGCATGTGCCATTCTCTGTGATAAGAAACAACTACTAGGGAAAGATTGTCCATTTTTAAATTTAATACAAAAGGCCCATTGCAAAATATTTCAATTTTAAAATAAATAAATTGGTAAACTCTTTGTATTGAACTGATAAAAGACTGCTAAACTTGTAATTTCAAATATGTTCTTTATTACCTTTTTCAAATATTAATAGTAATATTGCATTCTCTCAATCACTTCGTATATATTTATTATTTAGATATTTGGTATATAACTTTACCAAACAAGTTTTCATTTCTTCACCTGCTTCTTTTAAGAGAGATAATAATTTCGTCATTACCAGGAGCTTTTCCCTTCTTCATAGATTCAATTGCATTCCTCACTTCTTCATTTAAAATCCTGGGCAATTGAGAAGATACAGTAGTTGTAGGAGATACTTTTTCTTCATCTTTATTGCTATATAATTCTTGATAGGACTCTTCTACACAATTTATGATATCTCTCTTTTTAATCATCATCATCATCATCAATCATTATCAATCCCCTGCAGGATGAAGGTCTCTCCAAGTTCAATCCATCTTTTTCGATCTTTAGCTTTTCTTTTCCACATCATCCCTGCATATTTTCTTATTTCATCCATCCATTTCACATGTGGTCTCTTTCTTGGAATCCAGTTTAAGATTTCAATTGTCCATCTATTGTCATCTCTTCTAGCAATATGTCCAGCCCAACTCCACTTCAATCTTTTAATTTTTTCAATGAGGTCAGTAGCACCTGTTTGTTCTCGTACTCATACATTGCATTTTCAATCTCTTCTTGTTATTCCCAACATGCATTTTTCCATACTTCTTTGAGTGGTCTGCAGTCTCTGTATTTCTCATCTTTTTTTATTGCAGAAATAAGTTTCCTAACAATTCCAAGATGTTGTTTTTACATTTTTAAGACTTTTCTTCTCTTCTATAGCTTTTCTTACTAATTCACAATTTATACCTTCTTACATCATACCAACATTTTTTCATACCATTTTAAAAAATTCTAGATAGTCACTCCTATTTAATCTATCATTTTTACATATTTTTATATTCCTTTTTGACATCATAAATTTTTTAGTCTCAGTAGAAATTTTATTGGTCAATTGCTGATTTTTTTTCTACCAGCTATCTTTGTTGCAGTTTTTAAAAGTGTATCAGTTATTTTCCTATTGATTTGAGTTAAATTAGAATCTTGTTCAAAGTCTGTTAATATTTTTAAGAGATCACATGTGAGATGGATGGATGAAATGAGGAAGTGTGCTGGGGGGTGTGAAGAAGAGAAGTTAGGGATAAGAAAAAATAGATTGAACTTTGTGAGACTTTTATCCTGTAGTGGATCACTTGAAAATGATGATGATGATGATCTATATAATATTTTTGTAATGAGCAGTTTTATTTAATTTGATCTGCAATCCACTAAACAAATAAATATTTTTTTTAAACATAATTTGGTTTGTTATATTTAACTTGAAATAAAAGTGGGGGCATTCAGAAATTAATAATTAAATTAATTAATTTCCGAAAGCACCAACTTTTTATCTATGGTAAATATAACAATCCAAACTGTGGTTGAAGAAAAAAAAAATTATTTATAAAATATTTTTTATTTATATTATTTTTCAGGACATTTTTGGAAAATATTTTTATAATTAACTTTGAAAAAGATTATATTAAATGATCAAAAAATGAGAGCAAGTGAAGATAATAACTATTTTGGAATATGGGGTATATTTGTACAAATAATTATCAATTATTTTTCTAAATATATAAGGGATTCAAACTCAGACTTTCACACAATCCTCAACTCTCCAAGCCATCTCACATTGCTGTTCTACTTGATCGCATACATCTTGAAAAGATAAATAATCACCAATATATGTATTTCGTGCTAAGCCTGCATTCGTCAGTTGGTCCAGATTACCATCTCCACACACATATACAATCAGTGCTCAGCTTTATATTAAGATAGCAAATCTTTATACTTTAATGGACAGGTTTCAAGCTAATCCAACTCACAACTCTTCAACCTGCCATTTCATTGAAAATCTGATGATGGAATGTTCAAAGCCCTCGATAGTATCAAGGTTGTCATCCTAACCATGTTGACGTTAGTCATTCTGACCCCTCATGTTCAGGAGAATAATCCATTTTACATACATATGCAAGGAATGGGCAGACCTTTAAGGCACTTTGTATCAATATGTAAATTAATACATTGTATAGGCTTACACATGCACATATATATATATATATATATATATATATATATATATATATATATATAATATAAGAGATTCAAACTCAGACTTTCACACTACCCTCAATGCTCTAAGCCATATCATATTGCATGAAATACATATATTGGTGATTATTTATCTTTTCAACATGTGTGTGATCAGGTGGGTCAGCAATATGAGATGGCTTGGAGAGTTGAGGGTTGTGTAAAAATCTGAGTTCGAATCCCTTATATATTACATATGTATCCCTATGTGCAGGTGTAAGTCTGTACAGTGTACTAATTTACAATTACTTTTCTGTAAATCTAAAAATATATACAATACAGATAGAGATATACTGTATAAATGTGTATAGACATATACTTATTAATATCAAATATTAAATCACCCCACATTGTTAAGTAATCCAGCACCACCCTCCATGAAATAAATATATTAGAATCTGTATTAATTTAATAATTATAAAAGTAATTAATATTTATAAAAATGCAGCAGCAATAATTAGATTACATAATGATACTAGAAAAGTTAACATTGAGAAGGATGTAAGACACGGTGACTCCATATTTCCAAAACTTTTTACAGCAGTGCTGCAAAAAGTATTTTGAGAATTAAAATGGGAAACTAAATGAGTAAAAATAAATGGAGATTATTTATTTAGATTTTTCTGATGATGTACTTGTTTTTGAAAATAATGCTTTAGAGCTTCAGGAGATGTTTGCAAGAGTTGTCAGATGTTAATGTTTGCAAGAGTTGTCAGATGAAAGTAAGAAAGTAGAAGTAAAAGTAAAAGTTAAAAAGACTAAAGTAATGTTCAATGTATTTTTTCAAAAGATAAAATAAAAATTGATTATGATGAATTAGAAGAAGTTAACAACTACAAGTGGCTTAGTCAGATTATTATTACAGATGGAAACATAATGTATGAAATTAATCATAGAATTAAACTTGGTTGAATGCTTTTTGTAAAAATAACTTAATACTAAAAGGAAATATGCCTATGTGTTTGAAAAGAAAGATTTTAAATAAATGTGTTTTACCAGTTCTAACTTATGGATCTGTGACTTGAACAGTTAATACAAGAACAGTAAAGAGACTTCATACAAAGAAGTATTGAGAGATGCATGTTGGGAATAACAAAAGAGATCAAAGACACAAATGCATAGATAAGAGAACAAACAGGTGTTATTGACATTGTTGAAATAATTAAAAGACTGAAGTGGAGTTGAGTTGGACATATTTTTAAAAAAGATAATACTAGTTGGACAATCGAAATCTTAACCTGGATTCTAAGAGTTTGTAAAAAAGCCAGACAGAGACCACATGTTAGATGTATGAATGAAAAAATAAAGTGTGCAGGGATGATATGGAGAAGAGAGGCTAGAGATCGGAGAAGATGGATTGAGCTTGCAGAGACCTTCATCCTACAGCAGATTGATAATGGTTGACAATGATGGTTAATAATATATGCTTTGTTTTAAAAAACAACAAAAAACTCATAGTTTGTAAATGTATATATATATATTTGCAGTATATATTTAAATATTAATAAATACAGTAATCAAAAATTTTGAAAGGTACATAAAATATAATCGTCCATTATGAGCGTTTTCGACTATCCTCTAGTCTTTGTCAATGAAGAATGAAATCAAAAGCGCTTCTAAGTGATGATTATATTTTTTTGTACTTTTCAAAATGTTTGATTACTATATTTACTAATATTTAATTATAAGATTAAATATATTGCTTTGAAGAAATACAGACATCGATTTATAATATTATTATATATATATGGAAACAAAAAACGGTGGAATAAACTGTACAATGTTTAAAAATACTAATATATAAAAATAAATAATTGCTACAACTAGTTTACAGCACGTAAACCACGCTATAAATCATATCTTGTTAGCATTCCCACATGAATGACCATCTTTCCATGATTTATATATATATATTATACATATTAACACAATTCTACTGTTTATGTAATAAATTGTCTGTCGTATATATAACCATATTCAATTCGCATATAGAATAATAGTGAAATATTACTTTCAGCAGATGCATATTATTAAGAAACTTACACGCACTCCTTTATAAATATATATAGATATAATATAATATGGCTGAGACTAGAATATAATGGCGGATTACAATCACCGCCGTGATGAAATCTTTCAATAGTAAAAGTTTGCTGCAGAAATTAATACACCACCGCAGAATGGTAGATCAGTTTATTTTATTTATATGAGGTATATTTGTGGCTCACATAGGTCTAGTTTATTATTATTATTGTCTCTTTTTTTGCATTTGGTATAACCACACTTGTTTGTGAACGAATGCTGCGGCAGCTGATAATGATATTGTATAGATGAATATTAAATTATCTGTGTGCGTACACATGCATTCGACTTTACATTTATGCAACTACTAATAAGATAAACTTATCTTCTTATACGTTTATCAGCTTTATGGTTTAACGATCTGTATGTGTGTACATGTACATAGGTAAGAATGTAATCTTTTACAACAGATGGTGTATATATTACATGTATAGTTAAAGTAATGTCAGAGACACCTATTAATATATTTTATCCTAATAGTAAGAGTGTTATGTAGTAAATAATCAAGACTATTTACTTCTCAGTTTTATATTCCAGCGATCCGACTATCATTCTTACATGTAGATCGCCTTTGTTCAGCTTTTAAACGCAGTAGAACGTGATTACCTACGTTCAAGAAGAAAGAAATCATCAACAAAACCTACACAACTCATTGAAAAAGAACATAAACAGATGTATAAAAGATTGATAGAGTCGGGAAGTAAGGGCGATTTTTGGAGGACGATGAAAGCGATTGATTCAATTCATGTCACGGGCATATGGTTCATTGACGGCCGCGTTATTACTACATTTTTTTTTTTTTTGCCTTTGAATAATATCTTCCAGTGGTGTGGACAGGTATGGAGTTTCATCCTTATTTTCTAAAGTTGAGCTTTATTAACCTGAATAGTAGAGTGAAGGGAGGGGGAGAGTGTGAGGATTTAATTATCGTAAAGAAATGAGTATGAAGAACGAGTCCATTTTATCCTTTTTGGTAGAAAATTTAGAGTTTATCTCCGAAGCTTGTATGACAGGTGACTTTTGAAAACGACGAAGATTGTTTTTACCATATGCCTGCCGGCACTTTCCTCCCTATTTTTCACCAACTCATTTTTACAACGCCAGACAGACGGACAGACCTTTGTTGACGTTTCAGACGGTTACGAAATAATGATTTTGTTCTAATTTGTTCTGCAATAAACATTTTACCTTTGTACCTAAATTGTTGATCCGCATCGTCTTTAGCTGAATTTTAATTTTAATTATCGTTATAATTTCGTGGTCTCTAATAAAAAGACATCCATTTTTGTCAGTCAGGTAGAAAGGTAAAAGAAAAGTGTGTGAGGTGAAGAAGAAAAATCAAATTCGCTTTAATGTTCTTAAAATTACAGAGTTTTAAAAAATTGAAATCAATATTTTAATGGTGTAAGGGGCTCATTAAAGTTGATGACGTAATCTAAATATTGAGATTTTAGAATAAATTGCATTAAGGGGCTCGCAAACGATGTATACTATTGACAGCAATCAAGTATTACTGCTTGGTCTTGCTATCCATTTGCTTAGATTTTCCACTTACTTTTGGGCAGAGAACTAACATATATGCTATTTCCTTTCTTAATAAGTTTTCTAAAAAATATAGATTTTATTAAGATGTAAAATGAATATTTTTTTTTATGTCTTTCAAAATAAGTTGAAGATGAATTAGGCTTTGAATGCATGGTTTAATCTACCTGTGCTCGAACGTCAACAAATCTTTTAATTATTTATTTTATTGAGATTTTTATTGATTTGATAATAAATAATAAAAAAACAATTTAACCGCGTATTATACACATGCGTGTGCGTGAGATTTATAACTACTTATTCTTTTGGCACTTGTCTTTATGTGAGTGATATGAGTTATTGATTATTATTTGTGTTACCCAGATGATAGAAGATGACATTTAGCCAAAATCTCGATACTATAATAAAAAGCAACATATGAATAAAAGAACTTATACTCATCATACACCCCAGAAGGTTCATTTTAATATGCACACCTATGTGTACACCACCTTCCATAGTATTCATGCTGAAATAAACCAATAGAATCTGTTATCATTCCATTTACTGTCTAATTATAGTATTATCTTGACAACAGATTGATTAATTAGTTTATTTAAGCAGATGCCATGCTATGTGATTTACATTTTCTAAACATTTAGCCACTGACACATGATTTGATATATATATATATGAAAAATATCCTATATTTTGATTAAATATATAGTATATACAGAAATTTTAATTGCCATTTTCATAATCTAAGTTGATGTTTGGATGACATTCAGAAATATTTACAAATAATAAGAGAATTTTATATTAGCATGCAGACAACCAACTTACTATCAGCCAATGAATATTTATATAAAGCCATTCATGAACATATTGAACAAAAATTATTTAACCTAATGACTCAAACCAAGTTCAGTCCTCTTTTGTAGCTGGATGTTGAGGAGGCATTGACTTGAGGAGAACCTTTACAAAAAATATCATTCCAAAAAATAGTATTATAGAATTTCCAGAAGTCGGACCGTCTCAGTTTATTGGCACACAATAATAATAACATACGATTCCAAAATGAACCAAGACCAGCTTCCCACTCTAATGCCATTTTCTGAAAGCTTGATAACGTACTTTACTGCATTTAAATTCCCAGTCTTAGACTTGTTTCTGGATTTTGCTTATCAATGAGGCTTTGGGATTCCAAGTTGGAAGCAATGCAGCCGAACATCTAGAAGCCACTTTACTATTCAAGATAAAACCTGAAATTTAAATCAGTCTAAGTTATTAGAACTTAAGTCAATCTTGAAAAGTTATATAGGTCAGATACCAATTCATTATCTATAATATTTTAATATCCTTAATTTTTAATCCAATTTAGATGCTTTATTCCCCTGGCTAGGCATATTAATTATGATGGCAGATCTCTTTTTTTCTGGCATATATGGTATAAACCAAGAGCGGTCCTATTTTAGCACCATCTACTATAAACTTGAGTAATTATGATTAAATCCCCCTCCTCAGACTGCATTGTTTCCACCTTTGAATCCCAAAGCTTTATCAATAAAAGCAATAGCCAGAAACTGATCTGAAGATCAGTATTTAAGTGCAGTAAAACATCTGATAATCACTAATTACTCACACTTATCAGTAGATGGCTCTCACTTAATAAACACAAGTATATGACTAAATGATAAAGTTGCTACTTTCTTGTTTCATCACATAATATACGTATGTGTGTACATATATAAAACAAATGAAAAGCAATTTTGATTCATATACAATTATTATTAAGCTTATTAAATTAGGTCATGTGACATTTGACGATTTTTTTTTTGTAATATACAATTATATATGAAAGATCTCATGGTATAATAATAGCACATCAGCCTGCCATGACTAAATCTGATTTTAAATCAGTACTACATAAACTTATTTTTAAATAGACTTTTTTGGTAGTCAGTTTCATATCATTCCAAATAACCATTTATTATTGATCAGAAAAGGGGTATCTAATTATTTTTAGAGAATAAAACAAAGATAAAAATCAGCCAAACCTTCATCATCCACAAATAAGCAAACCCACTGAGTGCTGTTTTCTCCATCACTAGCTGTCCTCACAAGGTATTACTCTGCTGTTTTATCTATAACCTATATATGAAGATAAGATTTTCAAAAACTTATAAAAAGTCACTAAATTCTATACAATAAAACAGCATCAGCTTTCATTTTTAATGCCATCTATATTAAGCAGGCATAAACCGATCTGAAACTGGTACCTAAAAGCACTATCAACTAGTAATAAATGATTCTTAACCTTAAATATAGGTGACACTAAAGTGGTGGGCTGCTTTTGTTTTAAACTTACATATACTTTTTAGCACAGAGTGAAGATAGTTATCCATAGCAATCACAACATTAGAACTTTTGTTGTTTGGTTTACTTATGGAAGAGGAAAAAATATAAAACAGTATTAGTAATTTTATGAAGCGAAATGTTTTTAACATCTGTGAGGAAAAATGAAATGGTTACTTCTTCTTAGATCCATCTGAGTACACTTTTGGTGTAGTAAGCAGTTTTAACATCTACAACTGAAAAGTTTTATTATTTTCCTCTTTTGAAATAGCTAGTTATTCTTACATACAGCTGAGCACACTTTTGGTGCAGCAATCTGGTGAACTACACCGAAAGTGTACTGATCTGAATCTAGGGGAGAAGTAACTATTTAAAAAGAGAAAATAATAAAACCTTTTCAGTCCCGGGTATTAAAAATGTTTTGCTAAATAAAATTACAAACACATATGAAAGGCAAACTAGTAATAAAACAATATTTGGCAAATTACTGGTAACAAAATACCCACATTTATAGCAGTCTATTTTCAGCATTATTGTGGATCATCTCGGATATTTAGTTGTTCTAAGCTGAAGATTTGGTTTCAATTGGTAGAAAGGTATATATATTTTAAAAATAAGAGTGTTATGGAATAATGTTTAGTACATTAGTCTGCACGTTGGTAGAGCAAGGATTTAAAATTGAGTAAAACTTTGAAATTACTTAGGTATTTGAAAATTTCCCATGGAAACTTAAAATTTTTGTCAAGTGACTAATTAATAGTGAAACCAATTGTCCATCCAATATTGGTCATTTGGTATCTAGTTGTTCTTAACTTAGGGGATGTTCTCAATAATATGCATTGGTCAATGGAGCATTGTTGCAAAAAATATGATTATAACATGATGAAATTTTCATTCCTTATGCAACAACCTTTTTTCTTTCTTTACAAGTGCTGAATCTATGGTTCACTTTTAAGATCAAAAGTCCAACTGCCAAGTCAAGTGAAGTTCTAAGCCTATAAAATCTTATATATATAATCGTTGATTCTATCATTCATGATCTATGCAAGGCAAATACAATTATGATCACTTTATTAATCAAGATAATATAATTTTCATAGTTTTCTGATGTCCATGTAATTCTATTAATCAAGAACTGTGGCAGGACTATTTCATATAAAACAAAACCGAGTGTTGCAGAATGGTGGACAAATTCTGGACTTCAACTCTGATTTTTCTTTTTTATGATCTTCAAAATTGATCCCTGCACTTATAATAGCAGTTAAAAATATAATAAATATATTGATGTATATTTTTCCAAAATTAAATTATACAACTCTTAATTTTGCATGAAACCATTGTTGTTACTACAGAAATTTGCTCACATTCTTGTGCTGACTTAATGGGTTTCTATAACATGGTTTTGCACAACATGAGATTTCATGGGACATAGTAAATATTATGTTATGTGGAAGTGACCCATGTTTTGTATTTTGTATTCAAGTAGAAGTGCACTATTTTTGGCACATATTTAGTTTTTTATGGTTGGATCAAAGAATAATCTTCTTGGAAAGATGGATAGAACTATTTGGGGTTATGATGCAAATACTTTATAGATAGCTTTTTAACATAGTAGAATGATCTCTAATTATGATTACTGATGAATATTGTATCCTGTTTGGATCAAAAGATCTCTTACTGGACTTTTAGTACTCAATTAAGTATTACCATGAAAAATATGACTGGTCTACTCCTTTACAGTGACTTTCTGTTCTTTCACACATTTTTTCACCAAATATAAGAAGAGATCAGACTTGCCAATAACTCAAGACATAATTTCATCACCCAAGACTCAACTCAAATCAAGATCCCCAATTTAGATATCCAACCAAGAATTGAATAATTATGGCATAAAAATTAAAATTCTTATAAGATTCCAAATAACTTTCTCCAGATACAATAGTAAAGACACTTGGATTTGATCTTCCCAGATACAATTGAAGACTCATCAACAGATTCACAACAATCTTATGACCATTAGGTTTATCTGCTTCATAAGTAGAATTCATCAAACACAGACCTTTGTAAATGTGGACCCAAAAACAAACTATGAGACATGTCATTAATGAATGTTGGATTTGTGGCTGCAGTGGTAGAATTGAAAGAATTAATCAAACCACCATTTCTATCTTCTGGTTGGAATTACTATAGGGTTTTCTTTATGATATCTTATTAATCATTATGTTGTTTAAATCCATATGCTAAATAGATCAATTATAATTTTCAATTATTTTGATTTTTATGAAATTTACTAATCAGGAGTCAGAATGGGCATATTTTTTCTAATTTTAATAATCAGTAATCTCTTCAAAATTCTGACTCCAAATCCTTGGCAAAAATTACATAATGGTGGCAACATTCTATAATCAATTATCTTGTATATGCTATATTGTGTTCCTTTGTTCCAAAACACATACTGAGACTTATTATTGGGGGATGTTTTATTTTTCTCATGCACAAATCTACATTTATTTATGTATAACAATCTACATTTATGCAAAACAGTGATTGAAGAATTAGAAGATACACAGCAAATAATCGCAGAAAATCAAATTCTGACATTGTTTCTTCATTTCACATGAATGTATAATTATAAACATGTCTATTATAATACATGATGTAGATAATAATAAAGTTAGTAATTCCAAAATGTGAGCCCTTTTGGTTAACATTCATTTAAAAATTTTTTTTAAAATGTATTTAACAATATAGTAAAAGTTCACGCGTATTCTGATTGGTTATTTGGCAGCCTTATGATTGAATGAGCTTAGAGCTTCTTTACATTGCCAGAGTGGTGATGCTGTGATTTTACTGAAACACATTTATGACCCAGAGAAATAATGTATGTACAATATTATCTTTTATTTTCTAACTAGGACTTATTTTCATGGTAGGGATTATAGCTTGGTTTACAAACATTCTAAAAAATTGTGCTAGGGCTTATTTTCTGGTTAAATCTTATTTTTGGAGAAACACAGTACTTTCAGTTTTAGCTTTCTTTGACCAAGTGGATATTCATTATGTTATAAAACAATCAACAAACTAGAATGTTGACCAAATTGGCTTTGAATCTGTTTTTTTTTTAAATTAGAGATTATAGCAGCTTTAAAAACTATTCTTTAGCAATTATAAAGATATATTTTAATACCTATAAGTAATCATCATCATTTTCGATTATTATCCATCCACTTCAGGATGATAGTTTCTCAAAGTTTAATCCATCTTCTCTGATCTCTAGTCTCTCTTCTCCACATCATCCAGCACAGTTCCTTATTTCATCCACCCATCTCACATGTGGTCTCTTTTTAGGTTTTTTACAACCTTGAATCCAGTTTAAGATTTTAACTGTTCATCTATTATCATCTCTTCTAGCAATATGTTCACCCGATTCCACTTCAGTCTCTACCTATAGGGAATATTCGTTATTATAACAATGTTACTTACTATATATTAAAATAAATTAATAATTAATTTAGATATTATAAAGATATATTACATTTTTAGTTCAATAATGTCGGAATAATACAGGTAAGTGCTTTGTTAGTACTTATTTTCTGTAATTTACTATCTTTGTTTGAATATAATTTTTATTAGCGTTCTATAATTAGAGTTTGATCATAAACTTTAAAAATATTTGCAAAGTATAGGGCATTATAAAACAAGAAAAGTTGATACAAATTTTATTATCTGAAAGAAAAGATTAAACTAGTTATATAAAAGATTAAATGAAATTACAAGCTGAAATCAGTCACCAGTTTAGATAAGATTCAGTCAGGGTCTGATAATAATTCCTTTTTATTTGACAGCAAAAATCATCATAATAAACTTATTATGTCTTACAATAAACCATTATTATAAAATTAAACTCTTCACTAAAACTTTAATAGTCGAAAATTTATTACCAAAAGATGAATTATTTTTCTAACTTTTCTTACAGTGTCAAATTAATAATAGAAACATTCCATAAATAACATACTTTAAACAAAATGGCTGACAGATTTAACCCTTAACATACCACAGTTTTAAAATTGTTATTGTAAAAATATTATTAGAATATTAACTTAACAAAACTTACACGAAATAGTATGAATAGGAGAAAGAAAAAGCACAAAAAGTTTGAAAAAAGATATTACAGCAGATCAATAAAGTATTTACTATATATATCTGTTTTTACATTCATAGTGTATCAAAAGTTTGCAGTGCTTTAGAATTTTTATTACTTCCTATGTATAAATGTTCTTAAATGCTTATATAAAGAGCTGCTAAATTTGATACATTGTTCAAAGCAATTCATTAACTGCCTTTAAGTGTTGTATAATTTATGCCTGTATTCATAACCTAAGTTCACCCAAAGAATAAGGTTTTTTTTTGTCAAGCGTCAATAGCCGAGAGACCAGTGCAGCTGCCTTGCAAGCAAGCAGTTGCTTGCAGAAGGTTGTTGTGGGTTCACTTTCTGGCCAATGCTTTGACATATTTAAAAAAAAGAATAAGGTTTTGACGAATAAGCACCTATTTTAATATAAACTGACATACCAGAAAATATTAGTTTGGGTACCCAAGAAGGTTAGGGAGGAGATGTTCCTTTATTGATATACAAAATTAAAAAATAAATTCTTTGTTCTGTTCAGTCAACTATTTAAATAAACCTTTTCAATAATTTAAAAGGTGCAGATCTTATGCCCAGACATAGATTTTGAATCACCCCTCCCCTTTTTACAAATATTTAATATTGCATTAGTTAAATACTTTTTTTTGTATGCCAGAGATATTTTCATTAAATAACTAATATATCTGAAAATAACTATTATATAATAAAATTTTCCTTAAAAACAGCATGATAACATCTCCAAATATTAATGCCCAAATCATTATTTTTAGCAAAACAAAATAAGATTCTCATCAGATAATCACAAGATGTCATATGTAATAAGAAATTATTTTTATTTACATCAGTCTATAATTTTTTGTATTTAATTAGTGATTTGGTCTTTTTCAAGGTTATTAAACATGGATGCTGCCTTTGGAAATAAAGTAGTGCAAAAAAATTCTTGTGAATATTTGAAATACTATTAATTTTATTCACACGAGTTATTGAGTGAATTTATTATTACATATAACATCTAGTGGTTAGCGAAAGAGGATCATTTTTTATTGGATAAAAGTAACAATTTAGTTTTTAACATTTTGCAAGACTTTACCAATCAGTTTTTAAAGAAGATTTTTGTATCTGAGCTTATAGTTATTTTAAATAACCATCATACAAACTGCTTTTTTCATTTCATACTATTACATAGATAATGCCATCTATTAATATAAAAAGGTGAATGTTTTCAGCTAAATATCATGTTTTAACTTTCAATCAACATATTAAATTTACCTTAATTATGTGTATATATATATAATATATATTGCGAATTCATCCGTATAAAACTTTAATTTAAAAAAAACTTCAACAAATCGATTTGATCACACAAGCCCTCACCTGGGAGTTTTTAAAATTAAAATCTTACATAGATGAACCAGAAAAATATGTTTTTAATATCTGCAACCCATGAAAACATTTGAATGAATATATATAATGAAAATTACCCCAAATCCACATCTCAACCAGACTAGTCAAAAAGTATAAATTAAATCACTACCTATGTTTTCACTGTTACAAGCGGATTTTTCAAGTTTAAAGAACTATAAAATAACATATTTAAACTACACATTATCCACAATTCCATTTACTTCCCATCCACCTTTAATATTAAAAAAACTTCATTTAATATTAAGGGTGGAGGGGAAGTAAGTGGAATTGTAGGTAATTCTTTTAATATTAAGCATGGATGGGAAGTGGAATTGTGAGTGATGTGTAGTTTAAATATGTTATTTTATAGTTCTTTACAATATTAAGAGTGGATGGGAAATAAGTGGAATTGTGGGTAATGTGTAGTTTAAATATGTTATTTTGTAGTTCTTTACACTTGAGAAGACTATGGGTAGCAGTGAAATCATTGGGAGTGCTTTAGAGTTCATTTTTTGGCTAATCTGGTTGAGTTGTGAATTTTGGGTAATTTTGATTACTTATTGATTAGTTTAGATTTATGCTTTTAATGTTTATATATATATATATAGGTAAATACAAACTTCAATATCTCACTGCATGTACAGTATAAAAGAAATCAATTTTTATGTGGTTAAAAATTCCAAATTCAATCTAATTGAGCCTAAAATATATAGGTATGTGAAAGAAATGATTTGGACAAGTTAAACAAAAAGATTTCAATTTAAAAAATGCATTTAATTTTCCAACTCATTCTTCAATGACATAATGCATTTATCCCACATTTCCAATTTTAAACCACTAAACATCACATAATCACCATTTCCTATGCTTATATAAGTTAAGCTCTGCATACAGTAGTGATACTCAGTGAAACCTATAGTAATTAATGGATGCAAGAAGGTTTGTGTGTAAAATCCCTATCTAGTACCTACTTATCCAATATTCTCAGACTAGTTTCTAGCATGTAGCATTCATCAGTGAGGCTGCTGGAGGGTTGCATTATATTTTATGATTTAGGTACAGTGCTTTCAGATCTAAGACTTTTTAAAAGTCACAAGCTAGAAACTAGTCTGGAGATATTGGATAAGTAGAAGATATATAAGTAGGCATTAGATAGGGATTTTATGCAAAAAAAAATTGCATCCAATAATTACTATGGCTTAATCTGGGTAGCACTACTGTATGGAGAGTTTGGTACTCTTCTTAACAGCATGCATAAGCATATAAAATGGTGATCATGTGATGTTTTGATGGTTTTATATCTATCCTGTCCATAGGATAATGGTTTACTGTGGTTTTTGAGAAACCAAAGACACCAAAATGTATTGATGTTGAACTGAGTTCAGATCTGTATGACTATAAAAATGAATGAGCTTGGGTTAGAAACATTATAGTCATTTCATCTTGAGATTTTAGCTCCATAGTTAACCAAATAGATAAAAGATGGCTTCTGGAGGGTTACATTAGATTCCAAGATCTAGGTGGAGTGTGCTCAGATTCAAGGCTCCTTGATAATAAAAACCACAAGCTAGAAACTAATCTGGAGATATTGGATGAGGACACATTAGATAGGGATTTTATGCACAAACTTTTTGAATCCATTAACTACTATGGCTTGCATTGAGTGAGATTACTGTATGGAGACTATATCAATGTTTTCAGTGTCTCAAAAATAGCAGCATAGCATTATTTGGTCTTAGTCATTTGTTTAGGGTTATGATTTTTACACATAGAAAAAAATGTGAATTTAAAAAAAAAAAAGAAGCGCCCCCTTCCCAAAATATACAAAAAAAAAAAAAAAAAAAAATATGAAGATATATTTTATTATTTGGTTGGTGGGGGGGATTTAAATATAAAATTTTGTTATATTCACATTTGATATATGACATGCCTATCCCATTTATATATATATTCTAATGTTTATTGAATTATTGTTTCTAAAATTGTTAGTTTCTGATTTCACTTTTGACTTTTTGCTATTATATTGCATTCTGTATATCAATTTTTCTGTATATTCTTTCTTCTTGTAATAATTTTGGATTTCTGTATTAATATGTGCTTTAAGGGCAAGTTGTTTTTTTACAATTTCCTGTAAAAGACTGGTGGTATCCTTTATTCTTCTCCATGATCCAGAACCATAAAGTATTTTTTTCTTACTATGTTTCCAATCTACTTATATTCAAGTTTTTAAAATTCTTTACAAGTCAATTAAGTTTTGTTATTTTTAGTTTATACATTCTATAATCATTTGCACTGCTTACATTTTTACTTTATTTTGAAATCAAAAGTCCATTTTTGTCTTGCATTGGTGGTCGAGAGGTCAGTGCGACTGCCTTGCACTTGCAGGCAGTTGCCCGGGTTGCGGGTTCGTATCCCGGCCGATGCTATGACACTTAAAAAAAAAAGTCAATTTTTGCATTAATAATAAAGATAAGTCCATTTTTTAAAACAATAAGCTATAATAAGGTTAATTAAATTAAAACTTTTTAATTAAAGCATAAATGCATAATTTTAATTTAAATAACCAATTAGGTAATTAATATATTACAGAGCTATAATCAATAATATTTTTATATTGCATTTTCCACTACACCACTCTCACACAAGGTAGGGACTGGTTTTTATCTACTTTTAACACCTTGTGGAAGTATGTAAATATAAGCATATAACGACATAAAAAATATCCATGATCCCCAAGATGAACATTTGGTGCTGAATCAGCACTCATTAGTTGGCCCAGACCACAATCTCTTACACATGTTGTTATCATTACTCAATATACATAGTGATAGCAAATTACTACAGTTTAATTGATAGATGTCAAATGTGCTGCCTTCAAAACATTGACATGACTCATTTAATGAAAGTATATTAATAATTTTTACTAGTCATTCATTGGACTACAGATTATCCAATAATGAATAATATTCCTGCATTGTAATTTTCATTACACTACTCTCATGCAAGGTAGGGATTGGTTTCTATCCACTTTTAACAGTATTATAAATGAGTGCATTTAAATGCTTTCTATTATGTCATTATTTAGCTAAGATATTAAACGACTCAATGAAGTATGGAGAGATGTACATTAGTAGTAACAAGAAGAGATCGAAAACAAAATACATGGGTGAGAAAACAAACAGGTGTTATTGACATCATTGAAAGGATCAAGAGACTGAAGTGGAGATGAGCTGGACATATTGTTAGAAGAGATGATAATAGATGGAAGTGAAATCTTAGATTGGATTCCAAGAGATTGTAAAAGACCTAGAAAGATCACATGTAAGATGGATGGATGAAATAAGAAAGTATGCTGTAGTGATGTGGATAGAAGAGGCATGAGAATTGAGATGGTTTGAACTTAGTCATCTTCATCCTGATATGGATCAATGATGGTTGAAATTGATGATGATGATCAGATGAGCCAAATTCTGAATTGTAACCTATAATAATATAAACTCACAAAACTTGTTTTAGTCTAATCCCCTTCATCAGCTGCTTCTAGTCCCAACTTCAGCATCCACAGATGCAATAGCTTTGAATCTTAGTTATATTAAGCAGATTTCATATGCTTTACTTCAAATTATGAAAAATAAAACACATACAGCTATTAAATGTGATGTTCTTTAAAGTTAAAAAGCATACTTATAATTATATTCTTTATAATTATGCTTATACACATAAATATTAAATGTGAATAGCTTAATGTATATGTAAGTTTAATAGAAGTAACTATACCTTCTGTAATTATGAACAAACCAAACTTATATATAGTTTCTGGAAGTGTTATTACTTCCATTTAATTTACATATGCATTAAACTATGCATATTTCATATTTATGACTATAAAAAGTGACTTTGTATTAATACTATGAGTTCATCAAAAATGAGGTTCCATGTATATCATCTAATATCCATTTGGAATTTCAGAAAATTATGCTGGATTTAAATCCCATTAATTTACAAATACCACACTCCATTTTCAATGATGTTAATAAATATATGCTTAATTATCATCTAAGCTTAAGGAATATTAGTCCATCTATCTTTTACATTTATTGATGTACTAGGGCTGTTAATTCACACCACCCTACAATTACAGTGAGACACAAACTATGCTATATTTTGTTCCAAGCCCCTTCACACCCAAACATATGTAGTCTTTAATAGCTCATTTTGCTGATAACCTTGATTATAATATAATAAATGTTTATTATACTGTAAGAGTGCAGTACATTTCAATAAGCATATATATAATATTCAAGATTAAGACTAATATCATTGTAGAATTTAAATATTTTAGAATACTCTCTAACCTAGCATAAAGCAATAATTAACAAGAGTAGATGTGAGCCTTAAACTTGAGTATTATATATATTAAAGCACTGGAAGTATTCGCATTATTATATATATATATATATATATATATATATATATATATATATATAATGTCAAATCAAATCATTTCAAATCTTAAGAAATTTTCAGCTACACCCTCTGTGAACCTATGTATTAGAGTTTGCATCTCAAAACAGCTAATTTAAAAAATGTACTTCTTTGAACTCTACACTGCAAAGATATTAAATATTGAAACAAAGACTTATTCAAATAAAGAGGTGAAATTTACACGAGGAATGGTCCTAAATAAACATGTTTTCTATACTTACACAAAAACAGACTAAACATTAGTCATGTTAATTTTTCAAACTCCTGACCCAGATATATACAAATATACTTCCAGTGCATACCACTATTTGAAATAAATATCATCTCACGCATTAAAAAAATTTCAACTATGCCCTTTATAAATAAATGCATCAGGGTTTGCATCTCAAAACAATTATTTTTAAAAATAAGGTACTTTAAATTATACCTGCAAAGATATTACATATTGAAACATGGACTTATTGAAACAAAAAGTGTGAAATTTAAATAAGCAACAATTTTAAAACGTCTCCTAAACAAACCTGTTTTGTACACTTACACAAAGACAATTTAAAGACTGTTACTTATTTAAATTTCACATTCTTTGCTTGAATATATCTGTGTTTTAATATTTAACATCTTTGCAATGTATTGTCCAAACAGGTACCTCTTTTGAACTAACTGTTTTGAAATGTGGATTCTGATATATTTATTCAGAGAGGATGTAGCTGAAAATTTCTTAAATATGAGGTGATTTGATAATTGATATTTATTTCAATTAGCAATATGTACTGGAATTATTTATGAATATATCTGTGTCAGGAGTTTCAAAGATTAAAATGACTAATGTTCAGTCTATCTTTGTGTAAGTATAGGAAGCATGTTTATTTAGTGCAAAGATTGTTGTTTATTTAAATTTTATACTCTTTGTTTGAATAAGCCCATGCTTCAATATTTAATATCTTTGCAGTGTAGCATTCAAAGATATACTTTTCTTGAATTAACTGTTTTGAGATGCAGACTCTAATACATTTATTCACAGAGGGCGTAGCTGAAAATTTCTTAATGTTTGAGGTGATTTGATATTTATTTCAGATAGTGGTATGCACTGGAATTATATATATATATATATATTCTTTATGTGTATGGTATGCATAAATAAATGAAGATTATAAGATAAACAAAATTTTAAAAAATAATATTATTATTAATAAATTAAGAAAGTACATTTGGAATAGTGTGTGTGTGTGTTCAGTCATTCATAATTCTATTTTATCACAGTTAAACTGGACATTTTTTTCCTTCAATAATTTTTTTTAAATTTTTAATAAAAATATAGTGGCAGTTTCATTATCAACAGATGCACCTACATCAGTTGTTTTAATATTTTTAAGAATGGTTTCAGAATCTGCACAAACATACCCTATTTGTAGAGATTAGCTTAGAATTGTGTTCCAGATTCTTAGCTAAATTCTTCATAGAGACTTAAGGCTTTCTGATGCAATACAAGACCATCAATTGCAACATTCTTATAACTCATATAGATAACCTTAGATTTAAGGCTTTTTCAATTTTAACCAAAAATGTACCCCTTACTTTAGTTACAATTTTAGCTGTTTCCAGGGAGCACAAACAATACTGTCATAAATCTGCTTTTTATAATTTCCCTGAATAATGATATTCTTTTGAAATATTTGTCTGATTTCAGAATATAACTTATTACATTTCCTTATTAAATCAATAACTTTTTTTCCAATTAATGAAAGTACTTTATGTCTTTTTTTAGGATTTATCACTTATTATACTATATACATTTTACTAAAAATACATATGCTAATGCACATTGTATATACAATCTGCTTTTTATAATTTCCCTGAATAATGATATTCTTTTGAAATATTTGTCTGATTTCAGAATATAACTTATTACATTTCTTTATTAAATCAATAACTTTTTTTCCAATTAATGAAAGTACTTTGTCTTTTTTTTTTTGGATTTATCACTTATTATACTATATACATTTTACTAAAAATACATATGCTAATGCACATTGTATATACACCTAGGTCTTAGGATCCAATGCAACCCTCCAGCTGCCTATCTTTTTAGTTTATATAAAGCTATGAGTTCAAAATAATCCAAGCTCATTCAGTTGTATAATCATATAGATATGAATCCACTTCAGTATCTATACATCTTGATTTCTTTGGTTCTTTAATAACCATAATTTTTATCATCCCATGGGCAGGAATGGTATTAAACTCCTAAACATCACATGATCATCATTTTTTATGCTTATACAGGCTGTTAAAACAGTGACAAGCTTTTCATACTGGATAGCACCACTGTATGGAGAGTTTTTCATTATTTTAACAGCTTGTGTAAAAATAGGAAATGGTGATTGTGTAATGTTTAATAGACCCTGGAAGAGAGGACCAGTTGCCTTTTCATTGGGACACACTGTGTGATAACTTTAATAAAACTGTTTTCAGTAAAACTTGAATGACAGTATTTATTCAGGGTATGGGAATAGCCAATAAACATTACATGATCACCACCTCTTATGCTTGTATATAACTGTTGTTAAAACAGACAAAACTCACTATATATATTTCCACACACAACAAGCTAGAGTAATCAATGGATGCCAGAAGGCTTGTGTATAAGATCTAAGTGCAGTGCTCTCAGATCCAAGGCTCCTCACTGATGAAGGTCATAAGCCAGAAACTAGTCTGGGAATATTGGATGAGTAGGCACTAGATGGGGATATTTTGCATAAGCCTTCTGGCATCCATTGATTACTATAGCTTGCTGTGTGTGGCAATATATATAGTGAGGTATGGGAATAGCTGTTAAAAATAGCTTTGAACTACAGTCATGCCACCATGGCATAATTTTGTACTACTCTGTGGATTCAATAATTTTTCATTGCTTCAAATAGGAATAAACGACCCATAATTTATACTAATATCTTTGAATTTGTAGATTATACTTAATAACCTCCACTCCACCATATATTATTTTTAAAACATATAAATAAAAATATTTTATAAAAAAAAGACAAATAGGTAGTAGAATGGAGATTATTAAATACATATAAAAAATATATTATATAGGTAAAACGAGAAATGGTGTTGAATCACTCTACCTATGCATGATTAATTAAAACACAGATATATTAATTTGTAAGTAAGTTTTAAAGTTTATATCAGATGAAGGATAATCTCTAGTTTAATAAATTATTAATGATAATCAGTAACAAGTTTATCTGGAGCGGATCATGTCAAAGTTGTAGGAAGAATAAATTTTAATCAAAATTTAACAACTTTTTATTACTATATGAATTTGATTTAATCATTATTTCTATAAGATGATGATATGACTATGTAAGAGAATGTTATCTGATCATAGAAATCTAGAATTAGTCATTATGCACCTTTCAATGACCAATTAGAAGAAGGAAAGAATTAAATTGGCCATTTTGAAGGGAGCAAAGGGGGATTTTTCCAGTTTTGTTTTATAAAACAAAGTTGAAAAACTTAGAAAATATTAGAAAAATAAAAATGTTATATAAAAAAAGGTAATTATTAAATAGAAGTATTGCTTTGTTTGCACACACGAACTGCACATGACAGTTTTAGATGATGTCAAGATTGATTCAGATAAAAATGGAACTCTAAAAGTAAATCATGAATTCAGTATTCATTAGTACATGAAATCCCCTTCCATAAAAATAAAGGGGTTATATATTTCAATTGATTTTTATTGCCAGTGCACTATTCATTATCTTACAAGAATAGATTGATTTAAACCTTATGTAACTCATATGCAACTTAAAGCATCTATTAAAATTTATATTGAAACTCTAAATATTGAGGTGTTAGAACAGAAGTTTCCAACTTTTTTGGTTCCCATACTCCCCTTGGCTTTTAGTTAATTATCCAGTACCCTCTATTCATTATAATAAGAGTTTACTGTGCAGTATACCATGTGTATGTTCATTAGATGAAGATGCCACAAAGGCAAGTCTCAAAGAGGTGCCAATCTGGCAATTTCATTAGCTATCTTAAATCTTAACTGAGAATTTTGAGACTGGATCCTGCCGTAAGGAAAAAGACTGTGAAACCTATGCTTGTGATTAGAAAAGATCTTAAAATATTGCTGGTGTGTCTATCAAACAATACTAATGTGGAATAGCCTGGAAATGTTATAACATAACCATTTTTGGAATACATTAGTAGCATAGTATATTTATTTACCTGTTATTTATTGTACCACCTGAACACACTTTCTATATTCCCTGGAGATATAATACCTCAAGTTGGGAACCCCTGTGTTAGAATAAATTATAGGAGTAGCAATAAATGGAAACCATCATTTATAATGATCAAATATTATCATTTGACTATAGAACCAACTTATTTATTTCCTAAGCCAACTCACTAGTCTTTGCACAGAGTTAATTTGGTTTCACTCACTTCAATTACGCCACCTAGTGTAATCTTAAGTATTAACTAGATGCTAGTATTTGATAAATTCTTATTTAATATGTCCTGTCCGTATGCTTCAGACTGATTTCCAGCTTGTTGCTTTCATAAGTCAGAAATTTTGGATCTAATGCCCTTTTTTTTCAGAACTACCAACTGGTGAGATAAAAAAAAATGCTACTGGGAAACATTGTGAAAGCTGGGATGATGTAATATTTTGTTAATCAAGATTACATTAGGTGCACAATTAGAGTGAGAGAAAGAAAATTTGCTATTGTGAAGCATTATAGAAGCCGGAATTGTTAATCAAGGTTACACTAGGTGATGTAACTAAACTGATCAAAGGAAAATTTGCTACTGGAAAGCGTGATTGAAGCTAGGATCATATTTTGTTAGTTTCAAAGCTATACTTACATTTTTTTTTTTTTAAATCATCCAGAAAAAAAATAGTTAAATATTTATTTAATAAAGACTATTGTGTGGCTAGGGGCGGGGGAACTGATCTGGCTCATATAAAATCCTTCGCATGCGCGAGAAATCTTCTCTTGTATAGAAAATATCTTCTTAGTATTTTAGATTTGAACCCCAAATCATGAGTGTGACAAGGTAATTACTATCATGCGTTATAAGAATTAAGTAATTGTCTATCAAAAGTATTTCTAATCCTATTCACTGTAATACATATATATATAAATTGTTTTTTTTTTTTTTTATGAATTCTGAGCATTTCTTTTATACGATACTGTCTATTTGGAATGTTAATATAGAATTTTTGTAATAATTCTAATATTAGTCATAAATAAAGAGATACTGTATAATGTAACAATATGTAAACAGTGTCATAGAATTCAAGGCATTAAAAATTAAAACCTCTTCCACTTTCGAACATTATTTTATGAATATTTAAAAACCTTTTCAGCTTGCATGCAAACTAACTATTTAACAAAGTAATCAACCAGAGGTATACGCCATTATTAATATATAATACGGTTGAAGGGGTTCAAAGGTCAAATAAACCTACTAATTTGAAATTAGTTTGCTAAATGTCTCTTTCTCTCTTTTTAAATATTTATAAAATTCAGATGTTTATTGCTTTTAAATATTTATCACAATCGTTCAAAACTAAAATTAACTGTCCGTGCTCAGAACCGTTTATCTTAATTACTTAGATATCTGAAATGATTTTAAAATTACTTACATATATATGTGCAGCAGGAAAAAAGCATGTCAGTGGAGTGTTATTTTCTTTTAGTTGATATAATAAATAAATCGAATACTTTATTGTAAAGGAGCTCTTAAGAAGTTTGAGTATCGGAAATGTCAGAGACGGATCGTCCACAAACCTTAAAAATCTTGAGTCTGCCTATATACCGCTACACCAAAATAGCAGTGCATTGATATAATGACTAAATTTTACTATTTTAATATACAATATATCTAAAAACATTTGTCAAGTGGTATATACAAATGGTATGCATGTTAAATCATTGATTAGAAAGTAAGTTTTATGACTCAAAAAAGTCTCAAAAACAGTATTGTGATGTGATGTATTGTGGCTTCTCCTTAAACGAAGTCAAGAATATCTCATCTATTATGCCCAGATAAACCTGTTAGCCACTTTATTTTCCATTCCCCACTCTAAATTTTCCCATATTCTGCTCCATCTCATTTCCACAACATAATCTTTGTCAACTCTATAGCTTTTATATCTAAATCCCTCTTATCTTTTCCCAAACCAGTATAAAAACCAATAATTCACTTTCTGTATAATCACTTTTTTCATATTTATTCTTCCATAACTTTATTATATGTACCCTTTCTGTTTTCAAGCATTTACATTCAATTAACAAATGCCTAATATTTTCTATTCCTTCCTTACATAATTTACAAAATAAATCACTTATATTTTTCCATTTACATGTATATTCTCTTGTAGCTAAAGATCCCGTTCAAGCCTTAAACAATAAACTACTTTTCTTACTATTATCATATATTAACTCATACCTAATATTCTGTTTATTTCTATGTATATTTAAACTCTTTTTACTTGCCATACTATTTCTCCATCTCTCTAACTCCCTATTCTTTATTAATAAATCTATTCTTTTATCCCATTCCTTACTACTATAACACTCAACAATCCTCTTAACACAATCATTCCATCTTTTGTACAAATATACTGATATAAATTCTTTATCCAAATCTTTTGCATACTGCATTACCTTTCTCACCCATCTTGTTACCTGCCCTTTACTCATAATCCAATTAAATACTATTTTGGCTATTCTTTTATTATCAATAAACTGCAATCTACCAAAGATTTTCATTTTACTTTTTGCATCTCTCATATGAAAACTTGACCAATGCTAGAAATTTGTGCATCATAACTTTTAAACAGTGCTTTTCCATCCAATATCCTCAGATTAGTTTCTAGCTTATTGTTTTATCAATGAGGAACCTTGGATCTGAAATCAGTGGGCCTGGATTTTTTGGATGTAATGCATCCCTCCAGCACTCCACCTTTTACCTTTTTGATTAAGTATAAAGCTATCAACTCAAACTGAAAACACAACAAGGTATCTAGAGTATAGATTATGATGCACAGCATTCTAGCAACTATTGATTATTAGAGCTTGGAATAGGTGGTGTTATAGTTACCCAATTTTGCTATTGTTTAAGAGAATGTCTCATGGTAAAGAGCATTGTAATTACCTGTAATTTATACCTGGCTATCATCTTATATCTTATTCCTGGTGTGTAACAAATGATTAGACAGCTATACCTCTTTAAAAAAAACCCATTATAATCTAGATTGGAGGATCAAAGGAAGGAATATAAATTTTGTATGCAACTAAAATGTAGCTGATATTTAATAAAATAAAAATTAAAAAAAAAATCTAGAATAGTTTTTGTTAATATTAGGGTAAAATTTTAAATAAATAAGTAAAATCTTTAATTAGTATCATTATAAATATCATATTAAGTAACTCAACTACAATAAACTGTGAGAATATGTCAAGTCTAATACTTAGAGATTATGTGTTAGAAGGCAGTTTCTTATTTGTAGACATAGATGTCACTAGTAGCAACAGAACCAATTTTTTATTTAGGCTGGTAGTAAGTAGTAGTAACATAATTATACATATACAATAAACATAAAATAAATGAGGTTATATAATCTGAAGTTTTTTTTATCATTTCAAATTCAGTACATTAAAATAATCAAATTGGTTATTGCTCATGAGTGTATAAAAAATTCGAGTACCAAAAATGGCAAAACTAGAGGCACTATCTATGGATCTTTAGCTTTAGAGTCCGCCATTCTATTCCTGTACTAAATCATAAAGGACAGTAAGTAAATTTAACTCCACTAAATGAAAGGTAAGAGTTTTAGTTAAAAAAAAGTGTAGAGATGCTTATATTAGCAGATACGTTTCCAGTCAAGATGAGAGTTTTTTCCAGATACTTGTTCAATCGACAGCAGGGCTAGGTATCTGACCACTAGTCAGTAAATGGGTATCTATCTATTTTAATTATAGAAAAAAAAAGCATAGAAAGAAAATCATGAAAATTATCAACAATTGACATTTAGAATAGTTTATATTTTTAATCATTTATCTATGAAAATATTCTTGGAGAAATCTCTACTTTGCAAGCAAACTATTAAAGCTCCGTTGCGCGCTTTTTATTTATATTGTATATATTTTTAAACGTGTGTGTTTTGTTGCAAACACATCTGTTATTCGTGGATGTGCATGACTTTTATATTACCACACACATTGTTATATATTTGTGTATACATGCACATATATTGCTGACAATTATTTGACCTATTTTTGTAAGATTAACAGAAGAAATGTTCAGTTAACGATGCGTTTTAGTAAGCGATATTATCACGTAATGAACAAAGGTTTGACATTTTTATAAGCTTCGTTTTGCGTGTTGCTACCTCGTATCTAAATAATATTACACCGACTTACAAGCACGAAAATCTCCTTTAATATAGTTTTAATTTAAACAAGAAGAAATAATGATCGTAAAAATTAATGATAAAGTAAAAAAAAAAACTGCTTTTTTTCATAGACTTTTTGCTTTTAACAAAATATTATTTTATAAATAAAAACACTTATAAATGTGATAAACACGTCATTTGTTTAATACTGTAAAAAATTAAAAAATGAGCATTGTTAGCCGATAGGTCATCGCAGTCGCTTTGCAAGCAAGTAGTTGGTCGCAGACAGTTGTGGGTTCGTCTCCCGCCGATGCTATGACATATGGAAAAAAAGAGGTATAAATTCGGATCAAGGGTTAAAAGATCTAGACAAAGGCCACATGTAAGATGGATAGATGAGGCAAGGAAATTTTCTGGAGCAGCAGGGAGGAGACAAACTATAGACGGGAGGAACTGGGTAAACTTAACGGAATCTTTATTCTGTGCACATAATAACAGTTGTAAATAAACGACGACGATAAGTAATACTTAAGATAGTCATTTGCATGCAAAATATATTTTTGCATCTCTCCACAAATGAACAACGAAGAAGAAGATAATTCTCACCATGCTAAACACTAAAAGGTTTTTATAGTTTTTTTTTCTGCCTCTGTTTAAAAATAACTAGACATCCATTTGCTGATCAATAATTGTGTTTTTATGAGGAAAAAATACTAATCAGATTCTAATATCAAGTTCTGCACATAACAGGCAGATACATTAAACACTACATTATGAAATTGTTTTCTGATACACATATATATGTCACATGGAAATAGCCCAAACTTATTTACACCATATATATTCCATCTGTTGTCAAGGCAACCTCTATAAATAAAAGATGGATTCCACTTTTCTCTCAGGGATTAATATAGACAAAAAAGTTGACAATTGAACTATAACGGATTGAGATTTTTCAATTCATGAAAAATTTAAATAAATCCATTAAACAGGCAAATATAACCTGTTTTTAAAGTAGAATAGTAAATAGTCATTTTTAAAATTTTCAAACCTATTTCTCTGAATTTTTATTACATAATAAACTTGGATTTTGCCTAAAATTAAGTGGTTCACAAATATAAATCATATGATAATAGTCTCAGCTTATTTTTTTACCAGAAATCTTCAATCTGTTGTCAAGGCCACCTCCATAAATAAAAATGGATTCCCATATTTCCTCTGGTTTAAGATCTTAATATAGATAAGAAAGTCAACATTTTCACACACACTCCATCTGTGAAGAAATGTAACAATGTCTTTATACATATTTCTTTAAATATCTTCCTCATCAATTATTTTCAATCATTATCAATCCACTGCAGGATGAAGATCTCTCCAAGTTTAATCCCTCTTCTCCAAACTTTTACCTCTCTTCATGCCAGCCCATTTTTATATTTCATCCACCCATTTCACATCTGGTCTTTTTTTAAGTCTTTTACAATCTCTTGGAATCCAATTTAAGATTTCAATTGTCCGTCTATCTTTTAGCAATAAGTCCAGCCCAACTTTACTTCAAAATTTTAATTCTTTCAATGATGTTAGTAACATCTGTTTGTTCTCTTACTCATGTATTTAGTTTTTGATCTCTTCTTGTTACTCCTAACTTGCATATATTCAAATATATAAATAAAAATATTTTCACACACTTAAAAAGTAAAGACTGAAATTATAATGATGACTTTTCCATACATTAAACTAGAATAAACCTGATGCTATAACATAACTAGGCAACAATAAATTAAAATCAATAGTGTAAACTGAATCACGTGATTTATTAATAATCATTAGCATTTGTCTGATTTTACTTAGAAGTAAAAGATGGTTGTAATACCAGACAAATTCTACTGTTTATTATTAGATCACATCATTTAATTTGGACCATTGATTTTAATTAGTAATTACAAGATTATATCATAGCAGAAGGTTTATTTTAGTTTAATACTTGGGAAAAAAAGCCATTGTAATTTCAATTTTTACACATCTAATCAAATCTTGCACCTTGATAAATTAGAAATATCTATCAATTATCCACTCAAGTAATGTTTAAGCAAACCAAAAATTTTATCATAATGTTCCAATATTAAATATTCTAAGACTGTACTGTGATTATTTTATGCTTTAAAATCAAATTATTCGTGAGTTAGTATATAAAATGAAGACTTTATACATTATCTTTAAGTGTTTTTAATGCTGCAAAATTATTGTTCTATAAAGAAACAATTCACTGGTTCTTTTAGTGTAATATAAAAGATGGTAAAAATTGTCTATCTTAGATGAAATGTGATTAAATAGTTTCCTCTCTGTATAGATACCGATAATATTATTACATGACTTTCTCATGAGTTTATTCACATGTTCCAAGATCAGTATTTTTCACCCTATTTCAGAGCCATCTACTAGAAACTCGAATAATCAATATATCATCATCATCATCAACCATTATCAATCCACTGCAGGATGAAGGTCTCTCCAAGGTTAATCCATCTTCTACAATCTTTAGCTTCTCTTCTCCACATCATCTCTGCACACTTTTTTATTTCATCCATCCATCTCACATGTGGTCTCTTTCTGGGTCTTTTACAATCTCTTGGAATCCAGTTTAAAATTTCAATTGTCCATCTATTATCATCTCTTCTAGCAATGTGTCCAGCCCAACTCCACTTCAATCTTTTAATTTTTTCAATGAGGTCAGTAACACCTGTTTGTTCTCTGACCCATACATTGCGTTTTTGATCTCTTCTTGTTATTCCCAACATACATCTCTCCATACTTCTTTGAGTGGTCTGAAGTCTCTATATTGCTCTTCTATTAAGTGTCCAAGTCTCAGATCCATAAGTAAGAACTGGTAAAACACATTTGTTAAAAACCTTCCGTTTCAAACACATAGGCATATTTTCTTTTAGTATCAAGTTATTTCTACCAAAAGCACTCCAACCAAGTTTAATTCTATGATTAATTTCCTCCATTATGTTTCCATCTGTATTAATAATCTGACCAAGGTATTTTTAACTGTTAACTTCTTTTAATTCATCATAATCAATCTTTATTTTCATATTTTGAGCAAATCGATTAAACATTACTTTAGTCTTTTTAACATTTATCTTTAGTCTTACTTTCCTACTTTCATCTGATAACTCCTGCAACATTTCCTGCAGCTCTGAAGCATTATTTGCAAAAACAACTACATCATCTGTGAAATCTAAATGACTTAAATAATCTCCATTTACTTTCACTCCTTTAGTTTCCCATTTTAATCCACAAAATACTTCTTGCAGCACTGCTGTAAAAAGTTTTGAAGATATGGAGTCACCTTGTCTTACACCTTTCTCAATGTTGACTTTCCCAGTATCATTATGTAATCTAATTGTTGCTGTTGCATTTTTATAAATATTCTTTAAAATATGACAATATCCTAGATCTATACCTTGATGATCCAATGCTTTAATCACTGAAGAAATGTTTATAGAATCAAATGCCTTTTCATAATCTACAAATCCAAAACATAATGACAACTCATATTTATTTGTCCTTTCTATAACTTCTCTCAATCCCTGGATATGATCTATTGTACTAAAACCACTTTTAAATCCAGCTTGTTCTCTTGGTTGGTGGAAATCCAGTGTTCTCTGTAGACGAGTTGTAATAATCTTGGTAAAACTTTTATATAAAACTGATAAAAGGCTGATAGGTCTGTAATTTCTAATATCTTCTTTATCACCTTTTTTAAATATTAATATTAATACTGCATTCTTCCAATCATCCGGTACATCTTTATCATTTAGACATTTGGTATATAACTTTGCTAAAAAAATTTCTGTTTCTTCACCTGCTTCTTTTAATATATCAATTATAATTCCATTATTACTTGGAGCCTTTCCTTTCTTCATACATTTAATTGCACGTCTCACTTCTTCATTTAAAATTCTGGGCAATTCGGAAGATGTAATAGATATAGAAGGTACTTGTTTTTTATTACTATATAATTCTTGATAAAAATCTTCTACCAATTTCATGATGTCATCTCTCTTTTTAGTAATAATTCCATCTTTTTTTCTTATTGCAGATATAAATTTCCTACCAATACCAAAATGTTGTTTAACATTCTTGAGACTTTTATTTTTTTCTACAGCTTTCCTTGCTAGTTCACAGTTATACTTTCTTATATCATTTTCAATTCTTTTCCGCACCATTTTACAAAATTCGAGATATTCAATTCTTTTTAATGCATCATTTTTGTATATCTTCATATTCCTTCTTTTCTTCATAAATTCTCTAGTCTCAGTAGAAATTTTATTAGTCAATTGCTGCTTTTTTCTGCCAGCTATGTTTGTTGCAGTTTTTAAAAGTGTATCAGTTATTTTCATATTAATTTCATTCAAATCTGAATTATGTTCAAAATCTACTAATACTTGAAACCGATTTGTAAGTTCTAATTTAAATTCATTAGAATGTTTCTGAAGATTAGGAATATCAATTGTAAATATTGGTTTTTCTTAATAATTTTTGTCTCTCTAGTTTTACATTAGCACGTATCTTACACCTTACTAATCGATGATCACTTCCTGTGTTAAATTTATTAAGAACATTACAATCTTGAAATATGTATTTCCTGTTAGTCAAAATATAATCCTATTTTGCTGTACCTTCATTTGGATGCTTCCATGTCCATTTCCTTTTAACATTTTTCTCAAAAAAAAAAAAAAAAATTCATAATATAAAGTTTTTCTTTTCTGCAAACTCCACAAATCTACGTCCTCTCTCATTTCTATTACCATAACCAAAATTACCTACAGCACTTTCATCATTCATTTGTTTACCAATTTTTGCATTAAAGTCTTCCATAACAATTTTAAAATGTTGTTTACTCTGATCAAAAGTCTTTTGTACATCCATATAAAAATCTATTACTTCATCACTATGAGAACTTGTTGGGGCATAAACCTGAATTATCTGCATTTGGTATCTCCTATTAAGTTGTATAACTAATCTTGCCACTCTGTCCAATACCCCATCAATCTCCACAATATTGTTCTTCCACTTTTTATTTATAATGAATCCTACTCCACTTGCATTTCCAATATTTGTGCTTCTATAATAGAGTATATGTCCACTTTTTAAATCAATTGTCTCTTCACCTTTTTTTTCTAACTTCACATGAGTCCAATAATGTCCCATTTAATATAAGACAGTTCTTCTAATTCTTGCAATCTTCCTTCACTTGAAAATAATCTGCAGTTGTAAATATCTAAATAAAAGTCATCATCAAATGGCAGCCTGGGTCAATCAGGGGATTCTTAGCACCATCTGCCTTCGGCCACCAACTGCTGGCTTGGTTGGTGACTTTACAGCCTCCTGGGCATAAGGGCCATGCTCTATTTTTGTCTCTCATAATTGTATATATATATTGGAAAAATATTTATCATTTACACAAACATTCATTCTGCCTTATCAGGCACTGAAAAGAAAGACCATGGTGTTTCTTGATTTTAAACTCGGAGATAAAAAGCCAATAAACTCACCACACTGGCTAATGCATGTTGGTGAGCAGCCCATCCATGTTCATATACTATATGAATAATCACATAGTAATAACAGCTGCAATGACAAGATTGTATGGAATGGACATTAGGAATTTGCCCTGCTTGGTTTCTTTAAGGCCTCCAAGAGGAATCAAAGGGTCTCCTTTCAGTTAATAGCAAACTTCTTTCTTGATAACAGTATCTGATGTTTGCTTTTACCAGTAAAGTCTAGGATTCAAAGCTGAAACCAATGCATTTTTAGAATTAGTAGCCACTTTTTACCTCTTTATAGCATTCAAGTTAATAACTTATATTTTTTTAAAAAGAGAAGGTTTTGAACACAAATCTGCATTGTTATATTGTTCTGACACCAGATAAGCTTATCTATAGTTTAGAGACTTTAGTTTTACAATGATTGGAGATTCTTTTATCCACTTAGCCAGAGAATAGAAAGGCCTATTGTTAACACAACAAGAAAGTCTCTAAAATAGATATAAAAGAACTTATATAACTGTACCAATGAGTCTAAAGCATTAGAGGTTTTGGAAGTTTCAGGGTATTAGCTTAAAAAATGGATGCTTAATGGGTAAATGGATTTGTTTCAGCTTTAGTCTTCACTGATAAAAGCCAAATCCAGAAATCAGTAGGAATATGGGAATTTTAATTTAAAAGGAAACTTGTTTCTAAAAAATGAAATGGAACTTTGTCATTTTACTTAAATTACTTGATGTTCTTCAAGAAAATGTTACTGATCTTGACATTATATTTGGAAATTAACCCTCAAATAAAATGCATGGATTCTGAAACTAGCAAGTGATTGACAGGAAAAGGAATATAAATATTCCTCAGTTGTCATTATTAATTAATGCCAACTTTAGCATCTGATACTTACATGAATAGCATTTTTCCAGAGTAACTTATCAGCTGTTTGATGTTTCAGCTGCTCAATGAATATTGGAATTCAATAATCTCAGGACTGGTCACTCTTTTACATTTTTATTACATTTTTTTAATAAATTAGATTGATCAGATGAGATGACCAAAATAAAATAACTTCAATCTGGTCATTTGCATTTTAATCAAGTATATATTTTTCTGCTGCCAACACATTTCTTTTCCAATACTACAGTTCACAAACACAATACAATATTAGAATTATTAACTGAAATAGCATAATGTTGGATGATAGTAATATAATTGGACAATTATTTTATGCACACTATTTTATGCATTTTACAGAATGAAAATGCAATATTTTATCCACATTTCCAAAAAGGGTGTGGATTGTTTTGATTATCCAATAGTCTTCTTCAGATGTTATTAACTAAAATAATATAACATTGTATGTTACTAATATAAACAATCAATACCATCACACTCTTCTATGCAAACTAAAATAATATAACATTGTATGTTACTAATATAAACAATCAATACCATCACACTCTTCTATGCACTTTGTGTGATGCAAAAACAATATTTTATTATTTCCAAACTTCCAAAAATTTGATAGTTTTGACTGTCCAACAATTTTCTTCGGATATTATTAGCTAAAAAAAAATAATTAAATAATGTAAAAAAATAAATGCTCACACATGCACAATAGATATAGTTAGTATATTCAAATTTTTATCATTGATAAAGAAATGATTATGGTTTACTGAGAAAAGCAAGAATGTTAGGATCTCCTTTTAAATCAATAAGATGAATGTTGATGAATTTAAAAATAAAATTTTCTCATTGGTTTTTCAATCTGTCTTCAAAAAAGTTTTCATCTATTGCAATTAAAATATTGTTGATAATAATTAAGGAATATTAAAACATATAGAGAGAAATATATGAGTTGAAACTAAAGTAATGTTCAATGGATTTTCTCTAAAGATGAAAATAAAGATTGATTATGATGAGTTAGAAGAAGTTAACAACTACAAATATCTTGGTTAGATTATTATTACAGATGAAAACATAATGGATGAAATAAATCATAGAATTAAACTTTATTGGAGTGTTTTTGGTAGAATTAACTTAATACTAAAAGGAAATGTACCTATGTGTTTGAAAGGAAAATTTTCAATAAAAGGAAGATTTTTTAATAAATGTGTTTTACCAGTTCTTACTTATGAATCTGAGACTTGGACACTTAATAGAAAAGCAATACAGAGACTTCAGACCACTCAAAGAAGTATAGAGAGATGCATGCTAGAAATAACAAGACGAGATTGAAAATGCAATAGAAAAGCAATACAGAGACTTCAGAACACTCAAAGAAGTATGGAGAGATGCATGCTTGAAGTAACAAGAAGAGATTGAAAATGCAATATATAGGTAAGAGAACAAACACGTGTTCATAGCCTCACTGAAAGAATTAAAAGACAAGTGGAGTTGGGCTGGACATACTGTTAGAAGAGATGATAATAGATGGACAATTGCAATCTTAAACTGGATTTTAAGATATTGTAAAATACCCAGAAAGAGACCACATATGAGGTGGATGGATGAAATAAAAAAGTGTGCAGGAGTGATATAAAGAAAAGAGGTTAGATATTGGAGAAGATGGATTGAACTTGGAAAGACCTTCAACCTGCAGTGGATTGATAATCATTGAAAATGATAATATGAGTTGAATTATTAGAATTAATTCACTAGGAAAATAATAATCAAATGCTAACTAATGTTTAAACACTAAAGAGCTAGGCTAAAAACAAAAGTTATATTTATATGACAATAATCATCATCTCAAAATTGCTACCAAAATTGTCAAGTTAGTCTTTTTCTCCATGGAATTAATTACTTAGGATAACTAGTCATCTGATAAATGAGAACTTGCAAATAAGAGTGTAAAATTGTTATTAATTTCTCCAGAACTAAATAGTATTTGGGGAATAATTTTGAAATATAAAGTTGGACTCACATCTTTATATGTGCCAAGCAGGTTGAATGTGTAATATATATATATATATGCACACATTTATGATACGCTTACGTGTTGCAAAGACGTTTAATAGATATGTTTTCTTACTTATTTATGGATCTGAGGTGTGGACATTTAATAAAAGAGTAATTCAGAGATTTCAGACGACTCATCAAACTATATAGAAATGTATATGTTAGGAGTAATAAGAAAAAACCAAAAACAAAATAAATGGGTGAGTAAACAAACGGGTATCATTGAAATCATTGAAATTATAAAAGTTAAATGGAGCTTGGATGGACTTGTTGATAAAAAAAATGATAAGAAATGATCAGTAGAAGTTTTAAATTGAATCCTAAGAGATTGTAAATGACAAAGAATGTGACCACATGTAAAATGAATGAATTGAATAAGAAGTTTGGTAAATGTGTTGTGGAGAAAAGCGATTAGATATTGGAGAAACTGGTCTAAACTTGGAGACACTTTCATCTTCTATTGATCGGTAATGTTGATAATGATTATATAAAATCAATAGGTGCCGTTTATCAATTATAGTAATTTAAGCTTAACTACCTATCTCTATCCATTGGATCATAGCATCTAAAAGTGTGTAAACAATAGTACGTAGTAAAAGATATACAGAAATAGTTAAACATATTTAATAGAATGGATCATAAACGCTGTTGTGTTTACAAACTATTGTTATGAATGTATTTGAAGTGTAGGGGAGTAATGAATATTATACCTTTATTCTGTATTAATGTCTTTGCTGGAAAACTAAAGTGGTTTGGATTTTATAAGCAAGGGTTTTAATTGAATAAATATGCAATAAAATTTTTTTCTAAGAGCTAAAAGTTTACCCATTAATGACGCATTTGAATAATGTAAGGATTTTAAGTTTGCAAACAAGAAAGAGTGTCGCGAGGCCTTCGGTAAATAGAAAAGAAAACCTGTTTGAATGATCTTATGTTTACTTTTCAAGTTGTTAAAACGTGTTTACAGCTTAGCTTTCAACTACTTCGCTTTACATTCAGTCAAGAAATCAAATAACTTAAAAACTATATATGTATATATACACACACTATATACATGTGCGTGCGTTCAGTGATCAACTTAGCTAAGAATCAAGTGACAATGGTTCTATGTCAAGCACTAAAAAAACGTATGCCAATGGTTTTATTAATAAATAAAAAATAAAATAACTCTTAAAATATCCATGGCCCGGCCAAGACTCGTCCATAGTTACTCGCAAAGGAACAGTAATGTTTACTACTCATCAGGCTTCTCCAATTTCTGAGTGGTAATTCACTTTTGCTTTATATTTTAACTGTGAATAGTAAGATATCTAGTTACTGACCAATATTGGATGATTAGCTAAAGTGGCTATGAGTTATCAATCTGAAAAAAATAATAATCCCCAAACTATTAAAAATATTTTCAGATCATCATGCTAAGGCAAACAAACTTTTATATATATTTCTGTTAAACTGTTCGTGTGAGTTGGCTCAGATCATCGAATCCTTACAAGTGACTTTGTCAGCAGGCATTATGCATTATTCATCGATTGTATTTTATCTTCTTTATAAAGTATTATACCTTTATATTTCTTATTGCATTGCCAAATCCATATAATATTTAATATCATCTATATTCTTTTTACAATGCTTTTTTATAACTCACAATTTTCAGTTTCGATTGCCCCAGCAATCTTCTTCTACTTATATTTCCAAATATTTACAATCTTGCATTCTTGTACAATGACAATTTACAGTCTTTTATAAATATAAGTATTAGGCTAAACATTATTACATATAGATATAGTAGGAACACAGACATAGTTTTGAAAGTTAAACATATCTATTACTATAAATTTCAATCATCACAGAATTATGTTAACTTTCTCTCTTTTTTCATTTGTTTTCTGATTGGGGACCCAGGCTGCCATTTGATGATAACCTTTTTTTAGGTACTTACAACTGCAAACTAGTTTCAAATCAGGAAGATTGCAAGAATTAAAAGAAGAACTGTCTAATATTATATGCAACATTTTTTGAAGTTAGAAGAAAAGAGGAAGAAATAATTGATTTAAAAAGTAGACATTTACTGTACTATGAAGAAACAAACATTGAAAGTACAAGTAAAGTAAGATTAATTATAAATTAAAAGTGGAAGAACAACATTGTGAAGATTGATAGGGAATTGAAGATAGTGGCAAGATTAGTTATTCAATTAAATAGTAGATATCAAATGGAAATAATTCAGGTTTATGTCCTAAAAAGTTCTCATGATGAAGAAGTAAAGGATTTTTATATGGATGCACAAAAATCTTTTTGATCAGATCAATAACATTTTAAAATTGTCATGGGACACTTTAATGCTAGAATTGGTAAACAAATGAAAGATAAAAGTGCTGTAGGTAAATTTGCTTATGGTGATAAACATGAAAAAGGACATAGACTAATGGAGTTCTCAAAAAAAGAAAAAAACTTTATATTATGAATTCTTTTTTTAAAAAAAATGTTAAATGGAAAAAAAACAAGAAAGCATTCAAATGAAGATATAGACAAATTGAATTATATTTTGACTAACAGAAAACATATATTTCAAGATTTTAATGTTCTTAATAAATTCAACACAGAAAAAGATCATCGATTAGTCAGGTATAAAATACATTTTAATAGCACAACTAAATAGACAGTTGATATTCCTAATCTTCAGAAATATTCCAATGAATTTAAATTAGAACATGCAAATCGTTTTCAAATATTAGCAGATTTTGAATATGATTCAGATTTGAACAAAACCAATAGGAAAATAACTGATACACTTATAAAGACTGTGACAAAGACAGCTGGTACAAAAAAGCAACAATTGATCAATAAAATTTCTACTAAGACAGAATAATTTATGAAGAAAGGAAGGAATATGAAAATGATACATTATGAAGGATTGAATATTTCAAATTTGTAAAATGGTTGGAAAAGAGCTGATAATGATATAAGAAAGTATAATTATGAACTAGCAAAGAAAGCTATAAAAGAGAATAAAAGTCTCAAGAATATAAAACATCTGATATGTTAGGAAACTTATTTCTGCAATAAGAAAAAAAAGAGAAACTATTAATAGAAAGAGAGATGACATCATGGAATGTGTAGAAGAGTTCTCCTACAGTTACTATCTCTTCTGAATTAACCAGGATTTTAAATGAAGAAGTGAGACATGCAATTAAATTTTGGACTTTAACTAACTAAAAGAACAAGCTAGATAAAAAAAGTGGTTTTAATATAGTAGATTTCATCCAAGTATTGAGAGAAGTTATAGAAAGGACCAAAGAATATGAGTTGCCATTATTCTTTGGATTTGTAGATTATGAAAAGACATTCGATTCTATAAGCATTTCTTCAGTGATTAAAGCATTGGAATATCAAGGTATAGATCCAAGACATTGCTGTATTCTGAAGAATATTTATAAAAATGTAACAACAATGATTAGATTACATAACGATATTAAAAGTTTAATATTGAGGAGGGTCTATGATATGGTAACTCATTATCTGCAAAACTTTTTCATCAGTTTTGCAAATATTTTGTGGATTAAGGAAGCTAAGGGAGTAAAAGCAAATGGAGATTATTGAAATCATCTAGATTTTGCAGATGATATAATTGTTTTTGCAAATAATGCAAGACAGTAGGAATAAAGACAAATGTTAAAACGTTTAAAGTAATGTTTAATGGATTTTTTCAAAAGAATAAATAAAGATTGATAATAATGAGTTAGAAGTTAACTACAAATATCTTGGTCAGATTATTAGTACAGATGCAAACATAATAAATTAAATTAATAATAGAATTAAACTTGGTTGAAGTGGCTTTAGCAAGAAATAATTTAATATTAAAAGGAAATATGCCTATGTGTTTGAAAAGAAAGGTTTTACCACGTCTTGCTTATGGATCTGAGACTTAGATGCTTAACAGAAGAGCAACACAGAGACTTCAGACCATTTATGAAGTATAGAGAGATGCATGTTATGAATAACAAGAAGAGATTGAAAACAAATGCTTGTGCAAGAGAATACATATATGTTATTGACATCATTGAAAGAAGAGACTGAGAGGAGTCAGGCTGGACACATTGATAGAAGAAATGATAATAGATGGATAGTTGAAGTGTTAAACAGGATTCCAAGAGATTGTAAAAGACCCAGAAAGGGACCATATATGAGATGGTTGGGTGAAATAAAAATGTATGCAGGGTGATGTGGTGAGGAAAGACTAGAGATTGGAAAAAAGGGATTAAACCTAGAAAGATCTTCATCCTGCAGTTGATTAACAATGATTGAAAATGGTGATGAAATGATGATATATATGTATTTAAAAATCTTCTGATAATATTACTTTTCTTCAAACAAAGTTTTAAAAATATCAGAAAAAGATAAATGATCTTGAGGTATTTTTCTGTTGAACTCGTTTTATATGTGTGTGAAAATGTGCTATAAATGATTCTTTACAAATCTGATTTGTAAATTATTATAGTAATGTATATTCAAATTAATTGCTTTATGAATAAGCTTGTATAATTTTAGGCAAACATGCTTAAACATCAAAGTGAAATAAACTCCATATATGAACCAAATATGAAACAATAATTTAGTTTATTTTCCCAAGCTTTTAGTTTAACTGACAAATGAAAAGTTGATGTAAAATGCAGACATAATGAACTGTGATTTGAAAGTCCTTCAAGTATATATATCATTAAACGCTAGCCACCACTTAGACAATCCCAATATTAATAACAACAATTTCAAACTGTTGTCAAGGCAACCTTTTATCAATAAAGGTGGAATACCTCCTCTACTAATATGTAATATATTCCTATAGACACTAAAGATTGCAAATTGACCATAAAGATTGAAATTATTGATACAAAGAAGTTTAAATAATCCTCTTTAAACCGTTAAATATAACCTATTCTAAATGCAGACCAATAAATAATCAATTATAACATTACAAACTAGAATTATAATTTTCAAATTGAACCCAAAGTATTACTTAAACAAATAAGTATATTAATGCTCAAGGCTAAATGGGTTTGTAAGTAATCATTAAAAGCTAGTCAACATTTAGACAATTTCAATATCTATAATAAACACCAATTTCAAACTTGTCAAGGTTCTAATATATATATATATATATATATATATATATATATATATATATATATATATATATATATATATAATACTTCATTTAATCCTTTTGCAGGTGACAATTTTAATTGTTTTCACTTGTTGTAAACATTCAACATTTACTTTAAAATGAAACTATTATTCCACCTACCCAGCATTATAAATTAGGCAATTTCAAAAGAAAATATTCATGTTTATATTAAAAATGCTAATACCATTAAACAAGTTCTTAGCTTCTCATATTCTACACAATCTCTTCATTATACCCAACCACCTAAGGGTATAACAATTGTGTTCTCATAACATAATCTAGCCAGATGGCAAACTGAACATTAATATAATCATGTTGTTGTACAATTTATTTATTTATTTTTCTTTTATCAGGATGTAATTACTATTTATTATTAATAAAATTTTTGTTGAAATAAAAATGAAACGATTATTATTATTAGAATATAATAAATTTGACTTCATTTGATAATATTTTTGATTACAAATGAAGTAAATTCTTAATAATCACATTTGATTTTTGAAAATATCAACAAAATTACATTGTGATTTAAATTATCAACTTTTTTTCATCATTATTGCTGGGAAAAGTATTTTCATTTTCAGAAAACAAATGAAATCTTGTTTATTTAATGTTTGTTTTAAAATGTGAACAGCTATTTTTTTTCAAAAATAAACATTGATACTTAAAATAAATAAGTAATAATTTATATTCTTGATTTTTAATAACAATTATACAATTATTAAACAAAAATAATCAAATTCACAAATAATCAAGATTTTTATTTTTCCAACTATTTTCTCGAAATAATATTATAAAAATAGTGATGTCAGAAACACAATAGATACTTATCAAAGCATGGCATAAGTATCTTTTTTGTTGTCAAATTTTCACTTATTCTGATATTTATGGAATTGTTTTGAAATTAAAGATTTAGAATGATGTATATATATATATATAACAATATTTTAAAAATAAAATTTGCAAAAACTCTCATTAGGTGATGAAAAACTTCAGAAATAAATTACTTTGTATGAAATCTTATTATGATTAAGACTCACACAATAGGTAATTTAGATTCTCCCTAGCTATAAAATAAGACAATTTCTATAATTCACCAGATTTAATTGACAAAAACTCACTATTGATTTTTTAAAAATGTGAATAATAATTATATATAACATAAATATATAATCTATTAATATTATTTCTATTCACATCATCTATAGAAATGTTTATAGAAACTTATAATCTTATACACAACAATGTCTTTTGTAGGATTTGTGTTTCTCTTAATCAAATCTGATATTATCAACTTTTTGGGAAACTAACTGAGATTACATCTAACATAGCAATTCAGTTTTTATTTAAATAGATTTGCATTACTCAATATAAAATTTGGTGTTAACATCAAATTGAATGTTGTAAATCTATTTAAATAGAAACTGAGTAGATATGCTTTCATATGAGCTCAACTGGTCTACAAAACAGCTGTTGATATCAAATTTGGTTAATAAATTAGTTTTTATGAAATGTTGTTTTATTTATGATCTTAAACTTCTATGAACATGTTAAATAAAAAAAAAAAACATTAATAAATTACACATTCACATAAATAAATCAAACACGACAATTAATTTCACAATTTTCAATATATCAATTTATAAATAACTAAAAAACTATTGCAAAGCAGATATATTATTCTTGAAATATATACAAACTGTGGATTGATTGGTCAGTTTTTTATATTGTATGGTAGCTTAATAATGAATGTTTAATGCATTGTGATTGGAACCTTTCTAATATATGTTTATCTGTTTGATATATCATTTATTCTCACTTGATTGACTTAGATTGCCTAAGACTAGTTAAATATCATTAAAACCCATTTGCCAACCAGTAATTAGATGAATAATTATGGGCTACTCATAAAACACTGAATATTAACAATCTTCATATTTATGTTAGATAGTAATAAATAAGTATAGCTTCATGTCAGTGTTAATATTTGAAAGTAAAAATAAGATAGCAATATAATATGCAATCAATCCTTATCTAGATCTTTTTTCAATTTTTTAATTTTTAATCATTACTTCTCTCAGCTCATCTCCACTATAACGCAGTAATCCACCATTTCAAAAATTTAATCCACCCTTTCTCACTATGCATGCATTTTACAATCTTCACTCTTTGGGTGACCTAGATGCATAAATTCCCGAAGTTTCACCACCTGTACAAACAGCTTGATACTTCACCAGAACACAAAGTAGGAACTGCTTTAGAACAAAGTTTGCAGCACTGTGAACATGACATCTCTTTTAATTGACTATATTATAGTGAAAGTAACTAAAAAGGCTTGTGACATATATATTTACTACATCGATTCGTTTTTAAATAAATGTCTAAATTTTAATTGCTATTTTTTAGACGGCATTTAAATTATAAAAATGTGATTGAGTTTTGTCTTTAGCATTTATTTTCATAAACATATAAAAATTATATAGTTATTGTTTTTTTTTTTTTTGTTTTACTCATGCGGAATGTTCATTAACATTTTGGGATTAAAATGCAAAATCTATTTCAACACGTTTTTATATTAATTATAACAAAAAAAAAAGAGAAATCTATGTAGATATTATTCTGCTATATTTTTTATGCAAGTAATCTATATATACTTGTACATCCTTTTACACTTACATGCATTCATTATTAATAATCTTTTGTATGTACGCAGACACAGTTTGCTTATTTTATAAACTCAAATAATATGTATCTTCATCCTAGCCCTAATTTCTACGCTACTTGCCAACATTTATGTTCATTTACAAATGCTTTTACCCACTCAGTCATTCTTCACAACACTCGCATGCATCACCATATACTCTCACATAACCATGATTACATGATGTCATGCAACTACATGCCAGTATGAATTCATGTATTGTCTTAACAACTGACATTTATTTACACATTTACACACTCCAACATTTATTCACTTAGACTCATGTTGCCCATGCATCCAAATGTCTCCATGCACCTTCACATTTAATGCTCTTCTGTCATTAGTAAACCTTACAAATCACTTCAAGAACATTCTTGGCACTTAAAGCTTTATTGCCGTATACACTTTGAATCGTTCAACATGTTGTTGTCACACTTTTCTTTAATTTAAGACCAAATTTAATGTTAGTGAATTGTTCCATTGTGGGCCAAGATATAAAATACACTGTCAGGTCTCATGCTGAAATCCATAATCCAGATACTCGCATTTTAAAACTCTCACATTGAGTTGCTAAACTATGTTTCTATGTGATTGATTTGGGAATGGTTCTGTATATCTCTGAAAAAAAAACAAGAACCAGCTTCTTTTTATTGGGCTGTTGCTAAGTTACGAATTTATTAAAGTTTTATTCATACTCATTAATAATCACATACATTTGCAAACATCCACATACTTGCTTATACAATCAATTATATATAAATATTTAAAAATATATCCTTGCAAAAGTGAAGATTGTGCCATTCTAAACTAAACATGTACTACTTTTTTTGAGCAGAGCACTCATGGAATGTTTCTCACCATAAATTAGCCCATATCACCAAATGAAATGTCACAAATATTGGACTTGGTACAAAATGTAGCAAAATATATTTTATTTAAAACACAAAATTATACATACCCTTTATATAAAAAAAAAAATACAGAAACAACTTCCTCCATACAATAGTGCCACCTAGAGCAAACCATAGTAATCAATGGATGCTAGAAGTTTAATACATTAAAAACCCTGTCTAGTGTTAATTCATCCAATATTCCAAGACATGTTTCTAGCTTAAGGCTTCATCAATGAGAAGCCTTGGATCTGAGGGCACCACAACAAGATCTTTGGATCTAATGAATCTCTCCAGTAGTCATCTTTTATCTTTTTAGTTAACTATAAAACTATGATCCCAAAATGAAAACAAAATGATGTTTTTAATCCACTAATTTTTTAGAAATTAATCTGGTAATATTGGATAAGTAGGTGTGGGTAAAGATTTGATGCATTAACCTTTTAGCTTCCATTGAATTACTATAGTTTAGGTGGCATTATTATATGGAGGAAGTTGCTACTGTGTTAATAGATTGTGTGAGCATAAGAAATGTTGGTCATGTGATGTTACAGTGATTTAATAAGAAAAATATATAAACAAATTATACTTAAGAATTTTAATAAAGAGCTTAGAAATATTTAATAAAAATGTTATTATGGTTGGATAATTATGTATTAAGATACTGTGCACAAATTTATGAGAACCACAAGTGGCTTTGGTCCACAAGTCACCTGTGCCTATTGTGAGCAAAGTATCTCTCAGGCATTTTTCTTTTTTATGTACATTTTGTGACACACTTTATCATTATTTCAGCATTCATCCATTATCAGTTCACTGCAAAGATGAAGATTTCATCAGGTTTAATTCAGTTTCTCTGATTCATAGCATTTTTTTTGCAGAAAATGTAATATAGGGAGCTATAATATAGAGCTATTAGTACACTCCCTATATTACTTTAAGTATCACATATGTGATGTGATTGTGACTTCTCCTTAAATGAAGTCAAGAATATCTCAGCAATTATACCAGTGCTTCCATCTAATGTAAGCTTGAGTAATATGTGGCTACAAGATGGCAGAGCTTTAGAAATCCATATACAGTGCTGTTCTCTCCATATCCCTTGACTAATGGTTAGCCCATGGCTTTCATCAGTAAGGTAAATGATGGATGCTGGAAGAAAGATGTATAGCATCCCAAAAGGCAAAGGTTTAATAAATACATGTTCAACCTTCTCTCTGATGAAATATGTAAGAAAAAAACTCAATTTGGAATCTAGATAGGACAAATGAAGATAAAGATTTATGAAAACTACTATGTCAAAGATATTATAAAGAGGCACAATGTTGATTATTATGAGATATGATAAAAAAGAGAATACATAGCAGATCTCATGTAAAAGGTGAAATAAACAAAAATTGGTCAGCATATTCTATAGGTGGAGTATTTGGGGATCACAGATTAGTTGTATAGTTATTGCAAAAGTCGTTTCTAAAACTGTTTCTTTTCATTTTCATTGTGGTTGAAAAGGCCATGTGTGATTGTCAGTAACTTCTATGTTCATCATCTAGCATCTATTGATTACTTAAGCTTACATAAGATGGCAAACTGGAATACATACATTTGCTATTTCAATAACAATGAGAGCAAACTCTAGACAAGTTTTATCATTTATTATAGAGCTGAATTCAATTAAGAACTGATTTTATTGAGATATTTAACCAAGAGATATGTCAAATAGCAATAAATTATGATACAATAAATGAATTTTATATGAGATTAAAAAAAATGTTTTTGTAGACTCAATATTTATGCCAGCCAAAATTGATTTTTTCAAATGTTATTGAAATCTCTTATCAATGGGTTCAGAAGCACCCACAATTTACTCATATAAGTATCCAGCATGATTTAATGTAGTAATAGAGGTGTAGATTGTGGATCTGAAGATCAAAGGATTATGACTTCAGATTCAGTCATTTTAGAAACTCAATTTTTTTATAAACTACTTAGCAATTGATCATTTGATTATTTAACAACCACTATCTACTCTGCTTATGTGTTTCAAAAATAAAAATGAATAGCTTCCCACAAGTCACTGAATTATGTAATAAATATTTGTCCAATTTGTAATATGTTGAAAAAAAATGGAGGCCACAATGAAACTATGTGAAAATTAGTTGTTTAATTATCATTTTCATTATTATCGATACATTGCAAAAAGAATATCTCTCCAAGTTAATCCATCTTCTCCAGTCTCAAGCCTCTCTTCTCCACATCACACCACCCCACTTCCTTATTTTATCCATCCATCTCACATAGGGTCTCTTTCTAGGCCTTCTACCATTTCTTGAAATTCAGTTTAAGATTTCATTTGTCCATCTATTATCATCTTTTCTAGAAATATGTCTAACCCAACTCGATTTTAGTCTATTAATTCTTTTAATGATGTAAGTAACATCTGTTTGTTCTCTCGGCCATGTTTTTCATTTTCGACCACTTTTGTTACACCTAACATACAATTCTTTGTATTTTATTGAGTGATCTGAAGTTTCTGCATTGCTTTTCTGTTAAGTGCCCAAGTCTCAGATTTGTAAGTAAGAAATGGTAATAGACATTTATAAAAAAAACAAAAAAAACATTTCTTATCTAATATTAAATGTCTTTAGAAAATTTTTACATGTTATTTATACTTTTCCAATACATTCGTCTTTTAATAATAGCACACACCTCAGTATTCAACACAAAACATTTCAAGTAGCTTCTTTAGGCATTGCTGGCCTGACTAATGACAGTATTAGCATGGGAATCGAACCTGGACTTTTATATTTGTGAATATTGAATTTAAGATAACTAACCGATCTATTCTGAGGTGGTAAGAGGGTTTATCTTAAATTCAATATTCACGATTCTCAAGGTTAAGGTTCTATTCTCATGCTAGTATTCTCCCTTATCAGGATAGCAACATCTGAAGAAGGGAGAAAAATAATACCATTCGAAATGTGTTGTATACTAATCTGAGTGTTATTATTAACAGGTGAATGCATTTTAAAAGTTTTCATAAAGATTAAATTTTTTCTAAAGACATTCAATATTTAATACAAGATGGTAGAAACAGCTCAACATCATAATTAATATTAAAATACCACCATCACTGACCTTTAGATAAACACTAATTATCAAGATATCTTGCAAAAAAAGAGAAGAGAATCCACATATAAAAAATAAAGCAGTTTTAATTTTAAAATTTGCTTGTTTTTCTCCGCTTATTCTCATCTTAACTCTATCACATTACAACCATCCAGCTTCCACATTACAACCATTAAGCAGCTCGAAAAATCAGACCACACTTTTTCTATGGTGGATGATTACAAGAGTTGTGATGAAAAAAGTAGTGATGAAGCTCAAAAACAATTTTAAAATATATCCCTGCAGAGACATCGTTGTTTGCAGTGCGTGGTTTTGTGCAGTTGGTAAAGCGTCCAACTTGAGATCGGTAGGTTCCAGGATCGTTTCTATCGCTTGAACTTCTTATGATTTCCGAAGCAATAAAACCATATGCCTTTCTTTTTTGTTATTGCTCACCGTTCAACAAGATATTAAAAGTGGATAGAAACCAGTCCAGGAGAATTGTACGGTGATAGTTATTGAGGGCATGGAAATTCAAGTGCTGATACCCCAGAACGAAGGTGGGTCCCGATATGCTTTTATAGTGAGATAAAATGATCCTAATCTGCATTGGTGAGTGGTTGGTTATGCTAAAAGAAACATTAAAAAAACTTGTTTATCATCAAACATCTTTTATTTATTTTGTGACTATATATATATATATATTATTACATGGTAATGAAAGAGTTAATTATCCTCTACCGAATTATTTATTTATTTATTTCCCCTAATATTAATAAATGAAAGAATGCCGAGTATTTTGAAATGTAATTTAAAGTGCTTAGTTTTCCGATGAGTTGTCGGAAAAAGTCAAAACTCTTATTGGTAATCCGACATCCTTTTTTTTTTCTTAAAGAAATGCGCTTGTCAACATATTGATTTGCTTTCTGCAGAGAAACACTGTGCCTATCTACTACCCAGGTCAAATTATATCTATAGAATCAACTATGTTTCCTTGTAATTAAAAAGGCCTTGTTTACATTCGCTGTTTGTATGTTGGAGTAGGGAGTGAATTTTCAATTTACTGGAAACAGAAATTTTGTTTACATTTAGTCAGAAGTGAGTCGAGAAGAAGTGGTGAAAGATTTTTGTACTGGCAGAATTTTTCCTTTGTAATTCCTTAAGAGAAAGATACACATTTTCAAGATATTCGTCTTATATCTTTCAGAAATAAATACTGTCTAGTTTAAAAAAGAAATATCGGGAATTTTATTGAACTGATTAGATTTTTCCTATTCAAATAATATAGTGAACACATGCACACACACACACATAGATAAACGCATCTTGATTGGAATCGTTTGCTTTTTTTTTTTATGCCTCTATTCAGTCGAGAGGTTGAAACTTTAATTTTTAAAGCTGACTATTTTACCTATTGAGTTATTACAATACATATCCACACATGTATGAACACACTTATACATACATATATTTAAGTATGAATTTTCACAGAAGAAGAAAATAAAGACTGCTGATAGTCTGAATTAGAAATTGTTAACAACTCCAAATACAGTGGTCACTTTACTAATGTAGATGGAAACATGATAGATGATATTAATCATAGAATTAAACTAAGATGGAATGAATTTTGATAAAAATAACTTAATATTAAAAGAAAATGTGTCTGTGCAATTAAAGATAAGATCTGAGCAATTAAAAATAAGGGTTTCTAGTTATGATCTGTGATTTGACATTTAACATAGAGCAATATAGAAACTTCAGGCCATTCAACAAATTACTGGAGACATAGATATTAAAATCAATAACAAATCATCAAATGTAAAATATATGGGTGAAAGATGACAACAATGAAAGAATTAAGTGACAAAAATGAAGGTAGGCTAGACATATTACAAGAAGCATAAATAAATGGATAGTCAAAAGTCTCAAACATGATCCTAAAAGGTTGGAAAAGAACTAAGAAAGATCTCATATGGAGATAAAATAATAAAGTTTGCTGGAATGATGTGGAAAAGATAGTCTAAGGATTGATAAAGAAATTGTTAAACTTGGAAAGACCTTTGTCTTCCAATGGGCCAATAATGGATGAAACTAATGATAATGATCAGTGAGGATTGCCAATTCCTCTACAAGCTTTAGACACCTCTCTGAGAGTGCCAAAGCACAAAATCATGGTCAGGAGTTTGGGGAGGGGTTCCTGACAGAGATATTTTAAGTGCTGGCTCCGGCTAAGCATTTATCATAAAGCTTGCAGAGGAATTGGCAATCCTCACTGTTTATAACTTAAAAGCTTAGGAGATGGTGTCATGTGATCTATGACTCTTATTTTGACTAATGATAATGATGATTTCATATATATATATATATATATATATATATATTCTAACCTCTTCCCGCGCGTCCTCACCCCAAAATATACTGTTTATAACGAATATTCCGGGTTCTAGCTCAGTTTAACGAATAAATACATGAAATATCCAGCATTAATTAAAATGATTACTAGCTCTAATTTTTAAAATACAAATACAGTTATATTTTTAAAAAATGAATTAACAAATATTTATTATTTTCATGAGACATGGAGTGACGATACGGGGAATGAGATAGACTACATTGAGATATTATCCACATGATACTATCCCAATGGCATAAGAATACTATTCCCCCTTTTACTATTCTAAACAACTAACTTATAGTATTCTTATGACTTTCTAAGCTCTTTTCACTACGATAAAAATAATAATCATGTCTTAATATTCTTTGTAATAAGAATCTAGCTCAATTAAATAAAATTAAGTAAATAAATAGAATAAATAAAATAAAATCAAATCTCAGGTTCATAAATTGTATTCTAACTGATTTAAAATTACGGTAGTAAACTATGAAAAGGGAATTTTATGTCATAAATTCACTACGCAGTTACTAACAATACTAAATAATAATAATAACAACAATAGTATAAGTATAATCTTATTTCTTCCTAAATGAAATAAATAATTACGTACGTGGCAGTATTTTAATAATCTGACAACAGAATACGTGTGGCAACAATAGCATATATTTTAATGTAACATTGTGGCAACCAACTTATGACCAATAAATGATATAATTATGATCTTTTAATTTTATCATACAAATAAATTTTCAAAATTATTATAACACTTTGGGTTTACTCTTTTTGTGCAAAAACTATATGTCTGTTTCAATTATAAGTGTATTGTGATATCATGCATCCATGTGGAGAAATAACAACGAAGACACAAAGCTTTAAAATAAATTTACAACAAAGTTTATTAATAACATAAACAAATAACAATATTTTACATTATGTACATGGATATCCTTACTCTCCTATCACAAAATTATTTTACTAGTTTATAAAAAAAATGAAATCAAACTTCTACTTATTTTTTCTAGTTAACTCTTATCTTTTAAATGCTTAAGAAAATTCAGTATTATTATTATTGGATTTCTGATTATAATTTAGCTTGTTACAAAATGTATTTATCATATAATTATTATTAACACTTTATATCCCTACTATTATTATTAAATTTATATTTTTACAAATTTTACATTCATAGTAAACATTCTACAAAAAACAATAAAACTCTAGTTTTATTAGTTGTATGGAATCCTACAGATTCAAACATTCTTCTACATTCGGTATTAGGTTTTATTGTTCCTTATCCGATGTTTATTAATCTAATATACTCATTCAAGCCTTACTTCGGATGGTAATTACAACTATTAACACCCCATGCACAAATATATGTCTATCACACATTATTGAATTATTTCTTATTAAATATGCAATATTTATTTTCTAAAAATTATTTCAAACATTTAAATTTTATTATCACTTTTATAAAAAAAAAAACTTTGTTTAGATTTCTCTTTTTTAAAAATCTTATATTCATTTCCGAATTGATTTGAAACTGTATCATATGATTCTTTCTCTCTTTATGATATTTTGTACTTTCACTTTTAAAGTTACACAATTCTTACACATTCCAGTAAATAAACTATTCTTACATAGACGATAACATATCCTCAGTTCTATTTTATTTATTATTTCTTTGAAAATATCTCTCTGACGATGCAGATTCACGAAACAAGGATAGCGAAAATAGATGCACAGGATCAAAATATAACTATAATATTATCCGTCATAAACCTTGACAATAATGGCACAGTGAATTAAAAACACTATAGAGGAGTGACCTTTATCTGTCTACCCACCTCTATTATAGGAGTGATGCTAAAGCTATTTCTTCAGCTTTATATAACATCAAAAAGTTTAAAAGATACGCAAAAAACACTGTCCAAAATATATGTGTTCAGTGATAGGGCTTAGTTAGCTATACTGAAATCACACAAACTAACTATGATCCAAATACTTTATTTTTCTTATTTCTTAACAAAACATCATCTTGGTTTCCTCTACACTAGTACTACCAAGTCACTATCCGATCTTATTTCTCAAGATTTTTCTATACAATACATCGACAAATTCCTATCTACATTTCTAACAATAATAAAATTCATTTATTTCCAAAACTATACCGCTGTTCTTTAAGAAAATCTTTTACTACTTTTCTCGTATATTTATCATATACAAACTATTTTAAAATATTTGAATACTTTACAACATGAAAGTTCAAAAGAATCACACAATTGTTCTGTTATATTATATTATTAATTATACTTTAAATAACTTATTGCATGCATATTTAAAATTACTCCTATCTCATAACATGTTTTAATGTTGTATAAAATGCGTACATAGAATTTAAACTTTCACACATCATTCTTAATCAATCGATGATCTAAAAAAAAATACATTATGCATTATAAATAAATATCCAAGTTACCAAAACGATCTTTATCTTCTCGATCGTGTTCTGTAGGCTTCACCATTCCATTAATTCTTGTAGATATATGATTTCCATACATACACTTTATTTTTAAAACAATATTTCTATCATTCCATTAAGCTATTATATTTAAATCTCATTATTATTAAATTTATGTTTATATGTTTTCCCTAATCTCACATAGCATTTTATATTTTAAATATAATCAGTAAAATATTTAAATTATATTTACGGTACTTCTTTATCGAACTTGCTTGAAAATCGTTCATATTAAAGCTAAAAAAAAAAATATTTTATTTCTTCTTCAGTCACTTAATGTTCTATTTTAAAGTAAAACAATTACTACTCTGTTTAATAAATATTAATAGATAACAATCCTTGGTTTTCACAATATTGTATACAGTTATTAATTCATGATATTCTCTTCTAATATTGTCTGCTAGTCTTTTCCCGCGCGACTTTTCCCCGATGCATCTTCTAGGTATCTTATTTAAATCTTCAATAAATTTCCGGTTTTCCTGGATCCATTTTCATTAAGTAATCTAATTTTATCTTTTCTAAATCAAACATTTCCTCCATTGATTACGTTATAATATTTTTAATTAATTCCATTTAGATAAAGTTTTTGGCTCCTCTTCTATAAAATATATAATAGCACTTTCATATTCTTCTTTACTTTTCTTTACTTTAAAATTCTGGTACTATATTTTTAAATAATGTTTCTCCTTTAAAAGATAAACATTCTTTCTTCATCATTATTTTCTTTATAATAAAACGCATATTAAATTTTTCCATAGAGAAGAATAAATAACTTTAAATTAGCCTTGTAAAATTGGTGCGTCATAATTTTTTCCTGACGGCAAGTAACTTCTCTTTTAAATTTTCATATAGCGTCCCAATTATATTTCTCTGAGTGACAATAATACGTTTCTGGTTGAGCATAAATAAAGCTGTATTAAGACAATTTCCAAATATTTTTCCTTCAGCAATATTTTTAGGTAATTTTCCTTGTACTTCCATCTCTACTGTAGGGTTTTGGTTAAACTTGAATAAAATTCCCTGGTAAGATAACTTTTAAATTAGCAATCCATGTCGATACAGTCAAAATATATTATATGTTACAGAAGAACTTTTAAAATAAATACTAAATTTTAAATTTATATCACTTTTCCAGCTATGGTGTTATCAGCTACAAAAATGTGTTACTTTCTCTTTCACTTACACATTACTTCTCCCCCCCGCTTCGTATAATTCTTATATTTTGTCTGCTAATTTACCTCCGTTGATTGGTTAATGATTTCTTTAGCGTGAACAAATTTACACATTTAGTTATATAACAGATTAGACTTTTAAAATAAAGAATTGATGACGTCATGTCTCAAAATATTATTTAGACTAGTATTTTTAAATTCAATTATAGTTTTATAAAATTATTTAAACTTTTAAAACAATTATTAAAACAATATTTAATATTTTAACTTTTACTTTAATGATCGATGGCAATTATATTTAGTTTCAAATTCACAAACTTTATTATTATTTTAACAAGCGTGTGTGTGTAGGTATATAATATACAGTCACGTGTTTACTAACTTTATCAAATAATTTTTTATTTTCGTCTTGGTCTAAATTACCAAAACTGATATTTTAAAAAATTTGGAAAATAATTTTAAAATGTTGAACCAAATATAATTCTCACCATCCTAAAGTTTATTAATAAAATATACTCTATTAATTTTGACTATTAAATACAATTATAACACTACATATAGCATTTATTTAATTTATTAGTTTTAAAATATTATATTCAAATTATTATTATACTTTTAACTATTCATAGCTGTGTTATTTTATATGGCCAGCTTTTACAACCATAAGCAAGGATGTAATTAAGCTTTATTTAACTGTTTTCTTTTAAAATAATTTATTACATTTTTATATACCAAGTATTTTCAGCTTTAAATTGTACTATAAAATCTAATTATCCTATTATTATTTATATATCCTACAAGCATAACTTAAAATTTAAAATTTTTTAGTAATTGACCTTTCTACCTTATTATGACCTACAGATAAGGGCACAATATATAAGTATATTTCCTAAGTAGTTGAAAGTCTCTAAGTGAGCTTAGTGTTTATTTTATAATAGTTTGCATATTACCAATCTAAGTAATCATTTATTTATTGCTAAGTAAATGAGTATCTAAATAATTTTTACATGAAAGTTTAATGGCAGAAAGGAATAAAGGATTAAAAGTTTTCCGAAGGAGTACTTTGTTAGTTGGCTAAGTGATGTGTTCAACCCATGTTTTTTTTTGAAGAGATACTGGAAAGGTCAGCAGCAGACTATTTAGTGATGTTTTATTTCTATATGTAAGTTGAATTGAAACTATCAAAAATCTTTTGTTTGCTTATAAGTTAGTTTTTGTGGATTGCTCTGTAATAGTGGGTTAATCTATTAATATTTCTGTTGCTGTTTTCAATTTATATTTTTAAATGAAGGATAAATATATGTAAATAAATTATGCATGCACACACACTCCCATATGAATGTGCGAGGTAAAGTGAAAGCTATTGAGCTGGCAACATAGGCATGGAAATTTAGGTGTATGATAACTGTAACTCAGATAGTGAGTGAAGATTGCTCAAAATATGTATGATGGTGGAGAAGCTTCTGGGCTGGAGATAATTGCAGCATATCCAAAAATTTGGAAAATGTGTATCTATAATATGATGATTAACCATTCATCCACAATGTGTTTGATGTAAAGATAAACCAACCCCCAATTTTCATGAGAAATGTTACCTCTAACTTACCTAAAGAATAAACTTTGTGCATGAAAGCATGCATAGTGAGTAATGAATAGATTGAAGTGTTGAATTAATAGATAATTGTAGTGTTCTATAATTGATATAACAGATGCACAGATTACAAAAAAAAACCCTATATGTATATATTGAAATAGTTTCTAGTTAAATACAAAAATGCAAGAAAATTTGCATTACAATTTGAATATTTACATCTATAAAGACTCCATTTGTCATGTACCAAACCATATGCAGAGAAAGGAGCAATCATTGTATATGTGTTAGAATGGAAGAACATATTATGCAGTAAAATACTGTCAACATCCTCAACACTAACTCTCCATGTTTTAGATACTAGTCATCACATAGATTTCCCAAATACTAAAATCATATCCACATGCAACCATCATAATCAAAGTATATTTAGGAAGGCTATAGAAATTTGTAAAAAGACAAATTCTATTAACAAACTTGATGGAACAATAAAATTACTATTGATATAAGTTTTCACACCCAAATGAAAAAAGACCACCAAATTTAAGACAAACTATTCAGCAACCATGGGAATTACTACATTATCTAGTCGAGAGCAAATGTTACTTGCCAAAACATTGATATTATTTTACTCAATATGGTTGCTCCTGAAACATCTTTTGACTATGAAAACATTCATTTTAACATAATATATAATAGAAGTCCACTGTATCTAGAATGGATATTGAAATTTGCAGTTAGTAGTGAGTCACAGAATATGCATTTGTAACAGACATTTACATAAGTCTATGTACATGCTGTATATACATGTTAAAAATGTATATGTACATACACACACACACACATATATATATATAAGTGAATGTACATGTTGTATATGCCAAGGTCATTTTTTAATTTTTAATTTAATATTATTTTTTTGAATTGTGGATAACTGAAGCCATAGATAAGAAGATTTTGTATACAAGGGTGTCACTGGGTTTATATACAGAATATTATAGTGCTGACAAATATATAACTCAGTGCCATAATCTTCTGAAGTGCTTAGTTATTTAAATGTTCACTAATTCTCTTTCACATAGATTAAATAATGATAATAATAATGACAAATTTTAATATAATCAATTTTTTTTGTAGCTTTATTTAAATTGCAGCATATTTAAATTTATTAGGTGAAGTTATGCAAATAAACCATCAAATATTAGCTGATATGAAATTCACCCTCGTTGTTACCATTGTCTAATTTACAGATCTATATAAAATATTAGCTGACAATATAACTATAGATTCATTATTAATTTAAGGGTAGAGAGTTTTGGTATTAGTGATATTGCATGTATATAGCTAAACACTTAAGAACTTTAAGCATTTAAGAATTACATATTTGTCAGCATTGCAATATTCTATTTTTATATACAGTACTTGATATTTGGTAAATTATTTGCAGAGTGTTCAAATGAATACTTAACTTTAGTTTGTCAATTTAATCCTCAATGGTTTCATACAGTGAATTACCCTACTACCAGTTCTCAAATGCCTTAGCTATATGCATGCAATATTTTTTGTAAATAATTCTTCAGATTAATAAAAATCAATTTTATTTTTTCATAATAACTGATTTTTTTAATGAGTACATTTATTTGAACTCATTTACATGGTTTATGAAAATTTTGACCAGTATTGCTTTTTTGTGAGGAATTGTGTCATAAAATTTAATACACATGTACTGCTAAAACATTCAACACATCTTATAAGTCAGCACACTACAGACAAAGCTGTACTAGGATTGGCAAATAGTGCAGAAATATTTAGAAAGTAACCCAAACCCTGAAACAATATGTTATGGAATTTATTGTTTATCAAGAACATTTCTGAGTAAAATTATAATGTGGACAAATAAAAAAATAGAACGAGCAAAAAAAATGTAGCAGGCCTATAGTGTATATTAAAAAACATACAATAAATGCAATTAGAGGGGTTTGATCTCAAAATTTTTCAGTCTATTCAACCCCACTCCATCTCAAGCAATGGATACACATGATTACACACATACAAAAAAGATGCACAATCCCCAATATCCATATTTTGTGCAGAATAACCACACATCAGTTGGGACAAATCATAATCTCCCACACATATATACAATCAGTGCTCAGTTTATATTAAGATAGCAATTTCTTCATACTTTAATGGATAGTGGTTAGATTGATGTAATATCTAATTACAATATCAAATCCATCCATAAGATCTTTGAGCATTCCATTGTTTGGGTTCTTTTAGACACTCCTTTAGAATGTAATTATACCAAAAAATAATATTTTTCGAATGATGGTTCTCATTATATTTCGTGTAGCAATTGCATTACAAAACTGGGTTTAATCATTGCACATAAGCCCTATCCCCAAAATAAGCCCAAGTTAGAAAGAGAAAAAAATTCTATACAATCATTATTTCTCTGTAATGCAATTGTTTTGAAATGACAGCAAGCACCATTTTGGTAATGTAAAGAAGATCTAAGATTGTTCGATTGTAAGCTTGATAAATAACCAATTAGAACACAACTATAACACACATGTGAATCTCTGGTAATAGGAAAATATTTACTATAGTGTCAAATGCATCAGATGTTTTTTGCTTTTAAAATGAAAATTAACCAGAAGGGCTTAAGTTTTGGAATTACTAACTTTATTGTTATATACATCATGTGTTATAACAAATTTGTTTACAATTATACACTCCTGCAGAATAAAGAAACAATTTCAGAATTTTATTTAATGGAATTTTTTGCCATGTAGATTCTTATATATAAATAAATGTAGACTTGTGCCTGAAAAAATAAGACATCCCATGAAAATAAGCCTTAGGGTGTGTTTTTGGAACAAAAAATAATATAAGACTTTCGAGGAAAGATGGTATATTCACTCAAAGCTAAAACAATGCAAGAAATTTAAGTAAATACAACGTAGATTATATAAAACAACTGAATTATCCAATTTCTTTTTTATTCCACTGAATGTTCTATTTTGTATTGCTGGAGTATATATATCTTAGATTGGAAATCACTGGTCCAAAATATGGGAATATTTAGTGCAATTCTGCTATGAATGCCTAATATGGATACTTCATCCTAACATTTATCGAATGAATTAGGACTATGATTTTATACATATTATACTGTATGTTTTTTTTTTAAAATGGATACTGGCTGGATATAAAAGTATTCTTTGTAACAATAATTTAACATGGTAAACATCGCAATATACAACAGTTTGTTCAAAATTTATTAAATATGTTACAAATGTTACATATCATTATGTAAATCATAAATTGATCATAAGACATAATAATGTCAGAAGAAGGTGATTTCTTTGCCTTATTTTTAGAATGTTTGAGCATGGAAATATTGAGATTTATTCAAATTTTTAAAAGTGACAATTTACTTGCTTTATTTTATTTGAGAGCCACTTATTAAAAGATTAAGTGGTTTTTATACTCTAAAACTTCTCACTGATAAAAGTCATCACCCAAAATGTAATCTTGGACTATAGATTATAAGGCATCCTTTTAATGTTCATTGATTAGTTGAGCTAACAATAGATAGCTCTATAGTAGAGAAAATAAGTCAAATTACTGTAGTAAAAGTATATACTGAAAATAAACAGAAAGAATCACATGATCCCTTGTTTATTAATATTCCATATCCTACTTTTCCAAAACTTAAATAGCTTGATCAATAATTTAATGATCTTGTATGGTTTGGTGCAGTGGTAACATGGCAAATTCTGGAGCCCAAGGTCCATAGGTCCCATTTCAGTTCTGTCATTTCAAGTGCTTGAACTTTTTATAAACTCCTGGGAAATAAACCCTTCAATAATTGTTTTGACTATATGCTTTAGTATCATAGTAATGTAGCAGTCCCCAGATTGATGCCCTGTGTAGCAGGGTTCAATTCTGATATTTTCAGAGCTGAAATTTATTTAGAACATTCATGCAATAAATTATTATTCCACTCTACACAATTTGGGGCAGTAGTTGATAGGTAGACTTTGGAGCTCAGAGTCCATGAACTCTAACCTCAATCTATCACTTCCATTGATTGCTGAAACTTCTTATAAACCCCCAAGCAATGAACCATCTGATTACTTTTCTTATTAATGCAAAAAATTAAACTAAAATTAGTTTTCAAAGTAGAACTCAATACAGGATTAAATGTCATCATGAGTAGGGTCTTTTAACTCGCTGTAAATCGCAAAATTTCATGAAGGTTAATTAGTAAAGGAAATAGTGGACTTAAACAGTGAAGAGAACAACAATCTTATGCTCCCAAATCAGGATGCTTCAGATTGGCCCATATAAGTAGAAATTTAGGTTAGAGATAAAATGGCCACTCTTGTCTTTATAAAAGTTGCTATCTTGCGTTGCGATTTGTGAGGTTCCTCTATTGGCAAAACAATATTGCTTGACTATTAGAAATTTTAAGGTACATTCGTTACAGGTTAGAGTCTGTTTAAGCATTTACCTATACTTCCTGTGTGCTCTATAAAATGTAATTACAACTCTAATCTAGATATTGTATGTTTGAAAGAACCAATCAAACAAAACATGAACTTTTATATGAAGAAGTCATGTGACCATAAAGAGTGTTTTTGGATGTAAACATGATTGCTTGAAAACTTTTATTTTTTTGATAACTATTCAGATTTATTTATGCCAGCATAATTCTAAGAAAAAAGATAGAGAAGTTATTTTCATCTAACAGAAATTTGATTATTTTTCAGCAAATTAATTATAATGACATATGAGGATGAGCAAAGACATAATTGAACTCTACATCATGATACTTTGCCTTTTAAATCTGCTACTTTTTATTATCATGCTTTAAAATTTATAGCTTACCTTTCTGCCATTATTGGCATAATGTAAAAAAAGTGCCTTCACATCTCCTATTATTAAGCTTAGAGATTTCAAAAAATGCCACATCATCATAAAAGAAATATGTTTTTATTTATTTATTAATTAATAACCCTGTCATGGAAGTTAAGCATAACTTTAATTGGGTTTAAAATGTATGTTTAATTTTATCATATAAATATAATCAAAAGTTCTGTTTCAATATAAAATGTCAGGTTTTAAAACATTTTGTTTAGGAATTCAAATTCAAAACTTTGTAAGTTTGAAGCTGAGAGAAAAAATAATTTAGAGTGTTATAAAAAAGATTGAATTATAATTGGTTACTCTAGGGTCATACTTACCAAATAGATAAGAAAATTTAATAATAGACTTAAATTTGATAAACATTCTAATTCTAAACCATGGATTGACATGGCTTGCATCCCTAATATACATTCAAAAATAATATCCATTATGCACAAGGATTTTAATATTGGTTTTAGATGCCCCTTATCACTAAGTAGATCTATTTTAACAATTCCAATGATATGATTAATGATGATAATAAAGTTCAATTGGTATATGCTCTGGATTGTCAGTTTGCAATACCAGATATTATAGAGAGACATGTACAAACTTAAAATGGAGAATCACTCAGCATGCTTATTTATATAACAGAGTTAAATGCAACAGCACTTATGGCTCAGTATTTTTAGACCATGAGAAACAAATCTGGTCATTCCTTTAAACCTACTGATGCTGAAATTATTTGCCTGAAAATAATAATAGAAATGAAAAATAAAAAAAGCACGGCATACAATTAACTCTTAAGAATTCCATAAATATAAGAGCCAATAGCCTTCCTCTTAGCAAACACTGGACATTTAATCTAAGAATAGTTAATTGCTAAGTCAATTTATACATGCAAATATGCAAATCTATAATAATCAGCAACTAGTTTAATGTATGTTTATATGCATACATATATTCTAATGTATTTGCTAATATTCATTTTAGTCGTGCTTTGACAAAGATACACCACATTGAATTGTTTATACCACAATTTATTATTGTAATAGTTGATAATTACTTATATACTCTTGTAAAATTTATTTTATTATATATGTTTGTAGCAAAATAATCTATTTTTTATAATATCTAAACTATTAAAAAAACATAAGTATATTATAAAAATATTAATGATACATTAAAAAGATGAAATATTTACATCTGAACCTTCATTGGCATGAATTAAAAAAAGTTTAGCCTCAGCATCTGTGTTTTCAATCTTTAAAAATATTTAATTATAATTTTATTCATAGCATTTATTTGCTTTTAACAAAAAGATTAGATTTACTTCAGTTAAACAATAACTATATGAGCAGTGCTTTCAACATGGTAGGTCATATTCACAACACTCAAACTTATCAGCTGAGATTAATTAAGAAAAAAGCACAAAATTTGATAACTGATAGTTAATAGGTAAGTGTTTTTATTTACATATTCCACTTTCATGATAAAGCCATATGTGAGACTTTTTTGTTTATTGCATAGATGTTATTAGCAATGAACCATGCCTCTTTAAATTTTCTTTTCCGGTCATTGTGTATTTCACACCCTACTTTAATATTATGTGAATCAAAACTATGGCCAGATTCTATTTCATTCTCCAAAAACACAGACTTCACATTAGGATCTTTATTTGCATGGTTGTAAATATACTTATGTTGTGCTAATCTAGTGGTACTGTTAGTGCATGATTCCCCTTAATAGACTACTCTATAAGCAGGCTCTTTGTAAATGATCATATTAACAATCTGGAGGGTCTGAACTGGAGGCAACCTGTCCTTCATGTTATTTAGGAGCTTGTTTAGCTTAGGCGAGGGGCTTCTGAAGCTGACATGAAATATGTCATAACATATATTCTGTAAATATTGTGATAACTCAAGTATTATCCACTTATTTGTATTTTAGAATCAAAAGGGTGGGGATTTATTCTGGAGTAAATGCTTTAAGCATGCTAAATAAGCTGTTGTAATTATAGCCTACATTGATCAGGTCTTTAATATAGCTTTCAATACTATTTTCCAAATCCACTTCTAAACTAGCATAATTTTTGATTTCTGTAAAGAAAGCATTTGAAACCTGCCAATGAGTGTGATATGGGGATACACAATAGTGGATATATCTCACAACAGACATTGTAAGGTTTGATCAACATTTTGTAGTTTACTCATTGTTGAATTTTTGTATGTATAAGTCCAAAAATTTTGTCTCCATCTTCTTGCTTTGTAAATAAAATATAATTTATTAATAAAAGTATTATTAAAATAAAAATATATAATTATAATCTTGTTATATATAGAGTAAGTTAAAAAACAAACTCTTATGAAGCTTCAAAAATACCCTCAACCTCAGACCGCGGTTTCTGCCTCTAGCGTCATCAGTGAGGTGCTAGGGAATAAAAATACTAGAACTAGTCCAGCATTTTATCAATGCCTAACTATTGAGAAGAAAATCTGAAACTTTCAGACATTTAAATGTCCAAAAATCCAGCTATCTAACTCAAATAGCCGTATGTGACTGAACTAAGTTCAGATACACCATATATTAATAGCTCTAGCAATATAAAATCGCCAAAGCATTAATAGCAAAAAACTAAAATTAAATTGATAAAAAATCAAGTCATATGACCTAATTTTAATAAAGCTCCTATTTACAAATGTTATATATAGAGTAAGTTAAAAAACAAACTCTTATGAAGCTTCAAAAATACCCTCAACCTCAGACCGTGGTTTCTGCCTCTAGCGTCATCAGTGAGGTGCTAGGGAATAAAAATACTAGAACTAGTCCAGCATTTTATCAATGCCTAACTATTGAGAAGAAAATCTGAAACTTTCAGACATTTAAATGTCCAAAAATCCAGCTATCTAACTCAAATAGCCGTATGTGACTGAACTAAGTTCAGATACACCATATATTAATAGCTCTAGCAATATAAAATCGCCAAAGCATTAATAGCAAAAAACTAAAATTAAATTGATAAAAAATCAAGTCATATGACCTAATTTTAATAAAGCTCCTATTTACAAATGTTATATATAGAGTAAGTTAAAAAACAAACTCTTATGAAGCTTCAAAAATACCCTCAACCTCAGACCGCGGTTTCTGCCTCTAGCGTCATCAGTGAGGTGCTAGGGTTAGGGTTAGGCATTGATAAAATGCTGGACTAGTTCTAGTATTTTTATTCCCTAGCACCTCACTGATGACGCTAGAGGCAGAAACCGCGGTCTGAGGTTGAGGGTATTTTTGAAGCTTCATAAGTTTGTTTTTTAACTTACTCTATATATAACATTTGTAAATAGGAGCTTTATTAAAATTAGGTCATATGACTTGATTTTTTATCAATTTAATTATAATCTTGATAAACATAAAATAAAATACTGCTACTGCATTTGCGCAATGAGTTTTTGAAATTTTTATTTTGTGACTTTTACCTGCCATCAAATTACAGAAATAAATAAAATAGTATATAGATTAATTATCATTAAAAGTTAGAAGTCAAACAGACCAAATGAGTAATTAATATAAAGTAATCAGCAGTCTGAAATAAAATCATTAAATGATCAAACATCATGTGATCACAAATAGTCAAAATAAAAGTCATAGATCAATTCATAGATCACATGACACCATTCTTTATGCTTACACAAGCTGTTTTCATACACAAATCCATTAATTATTCTGGCTTGCACTGAGAGGCACTACTGTATAAAAAGTTTTGCCACTGTGAAATATAATCATTGTAAACAAAACAATATTGGCAGCACTATTCAGGTCCAGACCAAAGTAGACATGGAAAAGATTAAAGATCTTTGAAACAAAGAAATTATCCTTGAAAATAAAAGTATATCTTATATTCTTCAATCAATTACTAATGTAACAAAAAAATTTTCTATAGTCAATTAATATAATTAAATCATGGCTAATTTTGCAAAATTAATTTTTTCATATATGTGACCTTCAGTCTGAATGTCTTTGACAAAAATAAAACTATTTTTTAACAAAATTATAATTGAAATTAATTATATATTGAAATAATATATTCCTTTGGAATAGTATTTTATTGCCATATAAATTAAGTAAATGTATAGAAAGAAATTTTATTAATTTATGAGTGCAAAATCCTTAATTGTTATTATTACTATTTGAAAGACATTATACAATATTTTTATAAATAAAAATTGATTTTGTTAAACAATAATTTAAAAAAAAATTCAATTGTTTTAAAAATATTAATTTTAAAGAATTGGCAATTATTTTTTTTTAAATGCACTTTTAAATAGACTGAAGCACTATTTATTGTTTTATTGATAAGTAGCCAAGAATGATTTCTTATCAAAAAACTGTTTGAATCATGTGAACAGAATCATCAGCTATTAAATTTAAAAGAAAACATTGGATTTTAAAACTCTCAAAATGAACCCGTAAACAAATAGTTTTTATTCCCAAAATTTGGGAAGCCAAGACTCTAATGGATAATCTACTTCTTCATGTTTTCATTTATCATAAATAGAATTACTTCTTAATCACCAACTGCTGGAAAAATCATGATTTTTTCTATATCTTCATTTAGGTTTATCTTCTATATTTCAAATGAAGTGCCACTATGAAAGAAGGATTATCTGCTTTAGCTTAAATTTGGACATCTACTTGTAAACAAATTAAAATTACAAAACAACTTATAAATCTTTATTCAAATATAAATTGTCAATTCTTAAATATTGGATCAATCAAAGATGTGCATAATTATCAAAGCTATATGCAAGTAATATTTTCAAAATGTTTTAAATATAATGTTAAAAAATAATACAGCTATAATAAATGAGAGTTTATGTTATTTTATAAATGTCACATTTCAATATAGATTATGAAATTTATAATCTGTGTTATTTAGTGATATTTATCTTTTTGAATAATGATTGTTTAAATAGTAATAAATATTTATTTTATATATATGGAATTTGGCTTATACCATAGCAAGTGAGATATTATTGATACATTTAGCTTGAGTTTGTTGGTTAGTTCCAGTTATAAATTCATATGACTTCATTTTATAATGATTTTGTTTTTGTAGTGAATACATTCTTAAGCATGTTTAATGTTTATATCTTTATAAATAATATGGCTCTAGTGCTGAATGAATATTTAAATATTTTATATATAAAGTTTTGAGAGTAGTTGTTTCTTCTGTGCCATTATCTAGAATATTATAATAACTGAAATACACAGGCTTATTATATACCTGTGTTTATATATGTAATATATAGGGTATATGAGCACAGACTTTATTAAATGGATTATGTCCTGTACATGAGGGGTCAGATTGACCTTGGGTCAACATGGGTGTGACAAGAATCTCGGCCTCAGGGTGGCCTTTGAGCATTTTATCATCAGATTTTCAATTGGATGGATGGTTGAAGAGTTGGAGTGAGGAGTAGATTGAAGCCTGTCCATTAAAGTATGAGGATTGACTATCTTAATATATATCTGAGCACTTGTAGCATATATGTGTAGAGATGGTAATCTGGACCAACTGATGATTGCTGGTTTAGCATGAAATACTTATATTGGTGATTATTTATTTTTTCAACGTATATGTGTTCAAGTGTATCAGTGTTATGAGATAGTGTAGAGAGTGGTGGGTTATGTGAAAGTCTGTGCTCATATACCCTATATATTACATATATAGACACAGATATATAATAAGCCTGTGTATTTCAGTTATTACATAGTAGAGATGTCTGCCCCCCCCTTATATATGTATTAAATGGATTATGTCCTGTACATGAGGGGTCAGATTGACCTTGGGTTAACATGAATGTGACAAGAATCTCGGCCTCAGGGTGGCCTTTGAGCATTCCATCATTATATTTTTAATTGGATGGATGGTTGAAGAGTTGGAGTGAGGAGTAGATTGAAGCCTGTCCATTAAAGTATGAGGAGTCTGTGCTCATATACCCTAGAATATTATAGTAGAGTTAAGCTTATATCTAACAGGCATTTCATCCATTGCTTAGTTTTATAGACACTAGTGTACAGATTGTACTATTAGATATTGGGATAATGGATAACTTGATTTGTTTTGGCAATGTCTTGTTGATCATGCATATGTTTATTGATTTTGATGTTTAATTTAGATATTGGTAACTTGCTTTGTAAATAAAATATAATTTATAAAAGCCTTCTGGCATCCATTGATTACTCTGGTTTGCACTGAGTGACGCTACTGTATGGAAAGTTTAGCCTCTGTGTAATATTTTATCTTAAGATAAAAAAAAGTCCTCTAGGGCAAGGGTGTCCAACAAGTCGATCGTGATCCACCAGTCGATCGCAAAGCATTTTCGGTCGATCACGAGGCCAATCTGGCAAGAGGTATCGGATAACGAGTGAAACAAATTAAGTCAAGATTTTCAAGTTTTTTTTTGTTATTTTTGTTTTTGTTCTAATTGTTTTTCAATTCTAGATAGGTGAAGTCCTCTAAGCCGTATCATTATTGAAAATAATATTTTTAATCTTGATTTAATGTAGCTAATGTGAATTAATAAATATTGTTAATAATTACACATGTTGCTTTAATTCCTCCGGACATAAGTTTTTTGGCCCGTTAAATAACTGTTATTTTATATTAGGTAGATATATAAAAATAATATGTATTTCACACCTCCCTTCACTTAGACTACGCCTATGACAACAAGTCGATCGCAACACATTTTTAAAATAAAAGTAGATCTTATGAACACAAAAGTTGACCACCCCTGCTCTAGGGTACAACTTAATTTTAAATAGTGACATGCTAAAATAAATTGCCACCAATGATGATTCGATATTATTTTTCACATTTCTCCGACGCTTTGTTTTTCCAATCTGTATTCGAGTAGAGAATTTAACATACATGTAGCTTTTGCTTTTAAAACAATGTCTATTAATCTGGAATTAAGTTTTCATTATTGCCAAATTTTAAAGCCTTTTTACTACACTTTTTTGCAAAGCTCAATCAAAGTTCTTTTTATTTCTTAAAAATAAACGAAATAATCGGATCTATAGCTATTTCAAAGCATTTTGCCTTACTGTTGCTTTTTTTGAATTTATTCTAGAATTCTTAATTAAATAAAAAGAAAATCAATAAAGACTTTTATATAGAATTGATGAAAAAAAATATTAGCTTTTATTTGAAAAACAGTTCAAGCAGTAGAAATGTTAAATTAATTCACTATTTAAAACTTACAGAGTAGTTAGGAAATATAGTGAATTACTTAAGAATAAGTCCCCTTCCCCCACTGATAAATATACTGAATTATTTAAGAATAATCCCCCTTCCCCCATTAATACGCAATTGAATTTCTATTAATTTAATTAAAAATGATTAGAAGAATGAAGAATTAATAAAAATATCTACCGATTTTTGAATTTGGTTACACATAAATTATATATTATATATGCGTATGCTTAATTAAAGTCTTAAATTACACCAACCGACTCTCAGCCGCAATAACCTCATGAATTTATTTCTAACGTAATTAACAAAAAAACACATATTCAATGTTATCTCTCTCTTCCTTTATCTGAAAACAAATCAAATATTGTAATGATTACGAAATAGCACATCCAACAACTCCCCACAATGATTTCCGCTCAATATTTTGTTCAATAATCTTTAGAATACTAAAAAGCTTTATCATTTGTTTTTAGAACCTAAATATTTTGATTTTTTAATTGGAATCAATCTCATTGTCTTTCTATCAATTTCTTTATTTAAACTAGAACAAAAATCTCTAAGATTGACGTCACGTGTTTACAATGTGATAAAAATGGAGTAAAATATATAGATAAATTTTTTATTTCACTGTCCAGGATTAATCAAACTTACTGAAGTATCGTATTTAATGCAGTCATTAGTAGAGCTACTTACAAATAATTTATGATATTTTAACTTCAAAATAAATAAACAAAGATAAGAAAGCAAACCAAATATTACTACCACTACTATTAATAACAGCAACCACAATGATTATAATAATACCCTAGAAATGAGTTCTGTAATGATTATCTGCAAATCAAAAAGTACGCCCATGCACTATACACACCGAACCATTATCCTGTTTATTTGATAACTCACTTGCGTATGCCTTTTTTTAAATGAACTTATTTGTAGTATATAGAGAATGATGGAGTAGGAAGGGGGCTTTTCCCAAATAATAGAACCACAACTTTCATCTTCTTTACTTTGGGGTTTCAAAAGTTGCTATTTTACTTTCAATTCTAAGACAGAGCTAATTACAAATACTATTACAAAAATTAAAACATGAGATCAAGCCCTATGTGCACATGATACTTATTCAGTTATGTAAAGTCTTCACTCACTACTTGAAAATTTCTAAACAGAGACTAACTAATCATTTAATCTCATGCATTTAATTTAAATAATATTCCCATCATGCAATTGCATAATCTATAAAATTTAAAAGATACAAATATACTATTGGTGTGTTTATATAAATTAATATTGATATCATGTAGTTTTCCTTTCTCTGTTCTAACATATTTCCTATGTTGTATCCATTATTCTTTTGTTTTAGTGCATAAAGTGGCAGACTTTGGAGCCCAAGGTCATTGTTCAAACTTCTTATGAACTTTCTAATCCATAAATCATTCAGTTATTATTTTACCCCTATATGGTTAAACACAATGGCAGAGTATCAAACATTGGAACATAAGACTCTTGGATTGATTCCAGTTTTGGTATTTGAACTTTTTATAAACTTCCATGTAACTATATAATCATTCCATTATTTATTCATTTGATTTTGTTTTAACAAAAAGTTAATCAAATAATATAGTCATTGAATTAAAATGTGGAGAAACTATTAGGTTTCCACCACTAAACATTTGAGGATGGTTTAAAAATACCATAATAGTTTTGGATTAAATGAATAATGATAAAATCTAGATCATGTGATATGTACCTTACTTGCAGATTGAGAATTTATTTGGACTACATTTTTTTAAACACTACTTTAGCTGAGAATCAATTTTGGAACTTTTAATTAGAATCTTCAATTTTATCATATCATATGAGCATTCCATCATCAGATTTTCAATTGGATGGATGGTTGAAGAATTGGAGGGTGTAGTAGATTGGAGCCTGGTCATTAAAGTATGAAGATTGTCTATCTTAATATATATCTGAGCACTTATAGTATATATGTGTGGGAGATGATAATCTGGACCAACTGATGATTGCTGGTTTAGCATGAAATACGTATATTGGTGATTATTTATCTTTTCAGCATATATGTGCTTGAGTGTATCAGTGATATTAGATAGAGTGGAGAGTGATGGGTCATCTGAAAGTCTGTGCTCATATACCCTATATTACATATCATATATCATAATTAGCTATAGTAATAAGTACTATATACACATTAAAAAAATTATACTTTTTATTTACATACAATGATCCATAATGTTATCTTAGCTACAGTGTGCTTAACTGTTATTTGATATGTCTTTGATTATTTATTATTATATATAAAATTCCTAATGGTGTTTGATTAGCTGTTTGTTACAATGACTAACTTCCAGTATTTCAACTTATTTAGTAGAGTCTTGACAGTGACTCTCAAAAATTCTATGCATTAAAAATTTATGCATAACATGGGTACTGTACAGAAGTCCTCACATAGAAGAATATATATTAGCCAGAAGAATTAAAAAATATTTTTTTAGGTTAGATATTTGTCTTCCTATAATAGGTATGAATTTTGACTTTATTGTGTTGATTGTAATATGCACACCCTGATCAAAAATTATATATGTAAAATGTTGAAAATAGAGTTTAAATATATATTTTTTACATCAAGCATGGGTGGCCGAGAGGTCAGCAGCAGCTGCTTTACAAGTAGTTGTCCCGGGTTGGTGGTTTCACTTCCCGGCTGATGCTATGACACGTGAGAATATATATATATATATTATTTAACAGAATTAGTTAAACTGAGTATACTTTTGACACTTGTATGTATTTCTACTTTTAATTCCTCTTCTCACTTTTTTCTTTTGATTTGTTAAGAAAATGATTTTTAAAAATATATTTAGCATTTCAATAAAGTAAACTGTTGGTATGCATTTGTGAAAAAATAAAAATATTTCATAGCAATATATATATGAACAAACCACTCTCTTTTAGGCTATGAATAAATAACACTATTATTAAAAATAAAGAATAAAATATAACCATTCTATTCTTGATTCTTATCACCAGTATTATTTTTTCCTATCTAAAAGATATTGAGCTATGCTAATTTACTTCAATAAATCCTAACTAATGAACTATTATAGATTAATGGAGAAACTTGTTTAGTCTCAGGAGGATTGTCAATTAGTAGTAATCAATAGTTTCCTGGCAACATCAAAAGATAATGATACTTCTGTTTACATAGACATAATCTTTTAATTTCCATTCTTTATTAAAACTAAACATATTTAAAAATATAAATTCAACATATACGACTCTTTGGAGAAGATCAATTATTATTTGCAGTATATCAAGAAAGATGCTATTTTTCTACATTATGACACTTATAAAATAACTTTATGGCATTAAATCTTTATAAAAAGTGTGTTTGAAGTGAAAGAGATCCCCTTTTACTTCAATAAGCCCCAACAAATGAGCTATTTCATATTAATAAAAAAAGTTGTTTAGGTTTGGGAGGATTATCAATTAGTAGTAATTGATAGTTTTTTGCCCATATCTAAAGATTTATTAAAGTTATCTTTGTTCACATGGATATAATCTTTTAATTTCCATTCTTTATTAAAACTAAACATTCATGAAAAAAGTATAAATTCTATATATGTATTATAGAAACATTATTTTTAATGTTTTCATTGCTTATGATTATTTAGTGAAAAATTAGGTGTAAGGGAAAATTATTTAGTTAGAATTATCATATTATAGTTTTTTTAGACAATAAATACTGTATGAGTTGATGTTTAAGTATAGTAGCAAATACTAGCTTCAGAGCTAAATAATTATAAGCAATCATAAAACTTGTATATATGTAGAAATAATTAAAAATATTTTTAAAAAAATTAAGTAATAAAAAAGTGAATAAAAAATCTGAATTAATTAATGCTCCAAATGCATGCTTATAATCTCAAATTATTTTCAAATTATGCTTAAAAAACATTTACATTTACAGATAAATTTTATTTATTTATCAATATTATATATGTAATGGTTTAAATAAAAAATAAACAAAAATTACTTATCTTTAGCAGCTTATATACACTAATGTCTCTGATTAAAAAAACTGTGTTTTTTATATAATTTACTTTTGTTATTGTATTATACAAATGCAGCTGTTTTTAAAATACAAGAGGCTCCATCTATTGGACAAACTATAAGTAATGTAATCTAATTTTTGATTTAGCAGCATTATCACAAAATCTTTCATAAGTATCAAATGAAAACTTAATTAGGGTTATTCCATTTCATACTAAGTAAAACACACTTTTTAAAAATCATATAATAATTTATGTTATTCTAACAATTAAATGCATTTGGAAAGTTGAAATAAAGTTTACATTTTTTCTAAGAAATTCAATATTTAATATTAGAATATGGAAATATCCAGCATATAATTAATACTCAGGCATAAGCAAATATATGTATATCTAAAATAATTAATTGTCCATTACAAATATATATATATAATAACGAAACTTAAATATATTCCAAACAACGGTAAACAATTTATAATACAATATAAATAAAAACTCAATAAAAACTCATAAAGAAATATTTTTGATTATATTCATAATCATTTTCAACTCAACTTTCAAAATGGAATATATATATATAATAGTTTTCAATTACAATAATGTTATAAATAAGAAACATTTTCTCAAAACATGTGCTTTAAAATCTCTGTGCTCTTCTCCATGAGTATCAATTTAAAAGCATAAATATATGCTTATGCTTAGAGTTTATATTTATATAAACCAGTATTTTCTGACCACTCTTAAATAAGGGTTTTAATATATTAAGTGCCTGAGTTATGATTTATCAACTTTAATCCACACATTGGCAATAATACATACATTGAAAGCAATATGGTCCATAAGATTTAATGTGATCTTTGATAATAAAAAGTATAACTAGTTGAAAAAACTAGATAAAGATTGGACCAAATACTTTAATCAATGCCTAAGATACCTACTGAAGAAAATTATGGTCAAAATATGATGTGGGTGTATGCCAACACTATGTGAAGTGTGGGATTGACAATCTAAATCAAAATATTTATAGAAGACCTGGATATATAGTGATGTTCTCTGCATTTACATAGGATAGTGTTTTTAAAGTAGAGTGAAATAATTATTATGTATATCTGATAGTTAAACCATGTGGTTTATTTGTAAAAAGTGTATATAAAATTTGTGTGTACTTTTTAAAAAAATCTACAGCAGTAATAATATAAAAATTATACAAATGTATTTTTGATTACTTAAATTATAATCATTATCAAATGAACTTATTCAGATAAGAAATGGATGTCACATGATTTTTCAGATACTGTGTAGATTGATATTAGTAGATTGTCTATTTATTATAGAATCTTTCCATTGATTTATAGAAGCTGCCTTGTTAATTTTTCTCATCAGCTCTACATCTTCTAGTGTTATTATTATTTTTATGAATTTCTGAGTAACAAACTATTTGATTATTTTTACTAAGAGGTTTAGTCCAGTTTCACTTGTAGTTCCTTTCAGTCATTCCATTACACATGACTTCCTGAGTAATACACCATCTTATTATATTGCCCTATATAGTTTATTTAGCAATTGAAGTTAGGAGATATAAAAGTTCTGAAGAAGATTGCTGGGGCAATTGAAACTGTAAACTGTAAAAGAGGGTGATAAATAAAGCATTGTGTAACAGTAATAAAGCACATGGATGATTTAGTATTACATGGTATAGTCTTAATACAATAATAGAGTTGCAGATTCTGGAACTCAGAGGATCATCGTTCGACCTTTGCCACCTTCAGTGGTAAATTTTTTTTGAATGATCAAGCAATAAGCCACTTTATTTTTTTTTTTTATTAATGCTCTGTTGTCTAGTTATTTTTAAATAATTTGGGACCACTAACTTAAAGACAAACAAGTATCTCTGTCTTCATAGAAAAATTAAGAGACTAAAGTGGGGCTAGACTGGACATATTTGTAGAGATATTTTCTGGATATATTTTTAGCTAAAAAAATCTGTAAAAAACCTAGAAAGAAATCACATGTGAGATAGGTGGATGCAATACAAAAATTGTTGATGTTATGAGAAGAAGAGAGATTAGAGAGTGGAGAAAGTGGATTAAACTTGGAAAGACCTTTATCATGCAGTAGATGAAGGTCTCTTCAAGTTTAATCCACTTTGACTGTCTCTAGTCTCTCTTTTCTTCATAACATCAGCAAATTTTTGCATTTCATCCACCCATCTCACATGTGGTCTCCTCCTAGGTATTTTAAAGATTCTTGGTATAAAAGATTTCAACTTAGTCTTTAATTTTTTTCAATGATGTCAATGATTCTTGTTTGTTCTCTGACCCATGTATTTTATTTTTGATCCCTTCTTATAATTCCTAACTTATATCTCTATGTACTTTGTTGAGTCATCTAAAGTATATATATGGCCCTTCTGTTGGGTATTCAAGTCTCAGATCTATAAGTAAGAACCGGTAAAACAAATCTATCAAGAATCTTCCTTTTTAAAGCATAGAGGCATACTTCCTTTTAGTATTAAATTATTCCTACCAAGAGCAATCCATCCAAGTTTTAGTCTATGATAATTTCATCTTTACATTACCATCTGTATTAATAATCTGCCTGAGATATTTATAATTGTAAAGTTCTTCTATTTTAGCATTATCATTCTTTATTTTCTTTTAAAAAATAACACTGAACATTACTTACATGCACATACACACATACATATATATATAAGGTTCTACGAGAGAGTATGAACATACATAGACATATAGCACACAATAGAGAATTTGCGGACATAGACGACAGAATATCAACATACATAGCTTTTATGTATAGTATGTCTGATATTTTATTTATCTGCTTTAATCTACAAAGGCCAGATGTACGGTTGGGAAAGAATTTCATTTCTATATTGATGGAAAATCATTATGACTAATTTATAATATTTAAAATATAGTTATAAAGCACTTGCACACAGTTATGTAATTTTTGACAGATCAGTTTAGACGCTGTCATTTTGTATAACACTAAAATAGATTTTTAAAGAAGTTATTAGTCAACTGCGTTTCCGTAAAAGTAAAGAAAACTTGTTGTGCTTGGGAAAAACTAATGAAATATTGAAGCCAGTTAAGTGATACTCTCAAACCCTCTCTGTTCTGTAGTGGTCAAAGTATCTGCCGACTAATGCAGTTACAGCCTCGAAAGCAGATTGCTTTTTGTTTACATTAGAAAGACTCTTTAAAATAGAAGTTACTATTCAACTAACATTAAATTCAAATTAACTTTATTAAACACGAGAACTTATACATACGAGAATATGCTTACAGTCGATAATAATAAACGTTTGCGAAGCGAAAAGGTATGCGGGCTTCTTTGTATTTCTGATATGAAGGGACACTAGAAATGTCTTTGGTTTATAGTAGGCAAAAAGTAATTTATTTTTCCATTATATACAATATAGCCTTGTCTTTATGTTTTAGTGTAGTGGGAGTGTATAGATTCTGGAGTTCATAGTTCTTGTCTCCAGTTCTGTTACTATTGGTATTTAATCTTCTTAGGAACCACTGAGAAATAAACTGTTTAATTGTTTTTTGCTCTGTATGGTTCATTTTACGAATAAAGTGATGATATGATAAAGTGGTTGACTCTAAAACATCCTGAATTCTGATCCCACCTATTGCCACTTTTAATGTTGCAACTTTTTATATATCCCCATGCAGCAAATAGTTTAGTTTTCTTAAATGGAGCACTTATTTTATTATTAAATGATAAACATTAGATTTCAGAGTTATGTATAAGGTATCTGTAAACAAAATTGATACCCTATACGATTTAGCAGAGTGGTAGAATATCATATTCTGGAGCATAAAGTCCTCAAATCAATTTCAGTTCTGGCATTTTTCCTTGCTTGAAGGTCTTTTGAACTTGATTATTTATTTGCTTTGCATCATTTGGTATAACCATGGTTTATAACCCATTTCTGTCACTCCCAGTGCTCTAACTTCTTATGAATTCTCAAGCAAAAGACATTTGATTATTTATTTACCTTGCATGGTTTGTTCCACTGGGATAGTAGCAGACCCTGGAACTCAAGGTCTATGGATCACAATCCAGCTCTACCACTTATTTATGAATTCCCGAGCAACAGATTTTGTAGCTGAAGATCCATAGATCACAGCCCAGTTCTGGTATTTCTAGTGCTCTAAATTCTCATGAATTCCTGAATAGCAAACCTTGAAGCTCAAGGTCCATGGATTGCAGCCCAGTCTGGTCACTTCCAGTGATCTAACTTCTGCAGTTTAATTATCTCTTTATTTTGCATGGTTTGATCCAGTGGGAAAATAACAGATTCTGGGGCTTAAGGTCCATGGATCACAGCCAGCTCTGTAACTTTCAGTGCTCTAACTTTTTATGAATTGCTGAGTATCATACTCTGGAGCTCAGCTCTGTGACTTCAAGTAATCTCCCAATGAGCTGTTTGATTATTTTCTTGATTACTACTAGAGAAAATAAATGTCTTCAGCTGGTTATTTTCTTAATAGTATTTTATCTCTAAATAATTACTATCAGAATAAATTTTGTCAACTGAATAGTTGCTTAACAGGAATTGTTTGATTTTCTTTAACTACAGAACACCAATATATAAATATATAATGTAATGATTGCTAATCTTTTCATAAAGTGTTAAATGTGAATAGAAACCCAAACATCACTTGTGCGAGACTGATGCAGTGAAGTGGTTGTAATGAGCATAGAGATGCAAATGCTGATATCTTTTAGCTCACTTGAAGGATGAAAGTTGATTGTAAAATGAGCATATAGTGAGAGAAGGTGGTGGACCTACTCTTCTGGTAGACTATGGTGATATAGTGAAGTTGAGATAAAGGGTTGCAGTGATAAGAACCAAGAAATTTCAATATGTATATAAGTCACTTCATCACGTCAATACTTAAATAATACAATAGAATATGAACAATGTATTATCAAAGCAACACTCAGATAATAAAGAGAAATCCTTATTGTCTCAATAAGGACTTGGCAACAGATTGCTAATATTGTTTTTGTTTATTTAAATATTACCTATGTTGATGTATTTACATATGATATATATTATATAAAGAGCTTGCAAATAATTTTTAACAAGCTTTTCAGAATATCCCCAACCTCAGACCAGTTTTTGAAAGCTCATTACATAACATTTATAAGACAAGCTTGTTAAATTAGGTCATGTGACATATGTCTTGATTTATTTATAATTTATATATATATATATATATGTGTGTGTGTGTGAAGGAAGTTCATTAGACTATGAATTAAAAGCACTAAGTGTTAAATAAAGGTTCAAGAATAAAATGAATTACTTATTTTTGGAGCTTTGCATACCTTTGTCAACACTGTTGGTATTTCAATGCAAAATTAATATATCAGCCAAATGAAATATGACCCCTAATAGTTATAAAGTAATAATTAATTGTATAAGGCTGGATACAGAATCTCTTTTATAACACCTTGATTATAATAAATAAGATTTAATATGTAAACATTAAATTAAATAAAGGAGAGATGGTGATTTACTCCTTTTGTTTACATTGAGCTATGTTTAAGTTTTTATAAGAGATATTATAGATTAATAGAAAAAAACATATTTAGCTTCTGGAGTATTGTCAGTTAGCAGTAATTGATATTTTTCTGGCAGCATCAAAAGACAAAAGTTATCTCTGCTTAAATAAATATAGTCTCTATATTTTTATTGTTTATTGTGATAACAATACATGAAAATATTTAATTTAACATATACAATTTTCTGAAGAAATAAAAACTATTATTTATAGAATGTCAAGGAACGTGTTATTCTTTTAGATTCTCACACCTATAAAAATAGATTTCTCATTTTAAATCCATTTAACAAACTTCAATTACAAAAAAACCAACAAATGAGATTTATATATCACATTTTTACACACATATTCTTGAGGTTAAAGCCTTAATAAATATTACTTACATAATCAATGTGCATTTAAATAAATTTATAATTACAATTTTAAATTATCGTAATAGATTTCTAACCATAAGATTTTTCCATGGACTCATTGTAAATCGAAAGATTTCGCGAGTGTTAACGTGTAATAAGAAACGTGGACTTAATCAGTGAAGTATTGAATAGCTTCATGCTCTTATATCTAATCGCTTCAGCTTCACCTATTTAAATAGAAAGTAGGTTGAAGTAAAGAGGGGTTCCCATCTTTTCTTCCAAGGTGTAAGCTTGTGGTTAAGACCTGTAGAGGTCCCTAATATCACATTTTTACATGCATATTCTTGAGGTTAAAACCTTAGTAAATATTACTATAAGTTAATGGGAAAAACTTGTTTAGCCTTAGGAGGCTTATCAATTTGCAGTAATTGATAGTTTCCTGGAAAAGTCAAAAGGCAAAAGTTATCTCTGTTTATATGAATATAATCTCCTTATTTCTATTCTTTATTATAATAACAATCCATGAAAATATTTAATTCAACATACATGTTTATGTTATATTTGAATTTTACGTATTATTTCTTTTTATATATTTGTGTTTTAAATATTATAAAGTTTATTTCAGAGTTTTTTTGCTTATATAGATATTTGTTTATTATATGAGATGAAACAGTTCTTCATTTCAGTCTTAGCCTTGACAATAATGAATGCAATATTATTGAAATGTTGGTTATCTATGCCCAAAACTTAATACACAGTATCACCCAAAAATATTTTATTCTGAGCATATAAGTGTGAAAATCTTCAGTATAACATATATATAGTATAGTTAATAGCATCTTTAAATCATGTCAATTTTCATGTGATGCAAGATTATATCATGATTTGTGATATTTTCTTACCAATTATATTAACCATGAATTTATATAAAATAATTATTGACTGACTTTAATATTTCTCTCTCAAAAGAGAAAATGCACCCCAACAATTTAGCCATCTAAAAATTACTTATGTAGAATTGTTGATATAATGAATCATACCTTAACCATATGTATAAAATGCTAAGCATGAGATATATTTGTTGTTATGTGTTGGATTATTTCCATCATTTACTTGACCTGTTAAATATTTTTAGAAAAATTTAAACTTAATTTGGACTTTTCCAAATATATTTACCTATTTGTAATAATACATAAGTTAAGATATTTAAGATTTAAGCAAAAGTTCTATTATCATCCCTATAGTAACAAAAGAGTAAATAAAAAGTGTAGTGTGAAATTATGGGAGCTTTTCATTATATAAAAAATGGAATTGAAAGTAGATTTCTCTTGGGGTGTAAAGATCTCACAAGAAGATGGGATTATGATTTTGAGAGTCTGCCCAGTAGGTAAAAATACAGATACTTGCTATTCAGTTTGTGTGAAAAAATAAAGATGCACTATAGTAAAGTTTTTACATTTTAAAATGATTTTTGTGGAATGAAATTACTCTTCACATGTGCACTATTAAATTGATATTAAATCAACATGCACTATTCTGTCCATAAATATTTTAAAAGTAAATGATCCACTTACACTTAGAACCTATTCTTAAATAATCCAACCCTTATTGATCATGCTTACATTAGGGCTTGATCTTATTATGAGCCTGAAATTTCAATTGATAAATTCAAGCCCTGATTTAAGCACGATCAATAAAGATTGATTTATTTAAGAATAGGCTCTAGGTATAAATGGACCACTTATACTTTTAAAATATGGATTAATAGAGAAGTACACCTCAATTTAATATCAGTATAATAACACATGTGTGAAGAATTTCCTTCCATTATAAATCCCTAAATTATTATTTATTTTAAAGTGAATGTAAATGAATGGCCAGATATACAGTAAACATATCTGTAAAGATGTTTTCTCAATTTAATTTTAATAATTACTATTACTACTACTGTATTTCAAATATTATACATTAAGCCTGCATCTTGTCCATCCCTCTTCTATGTATTTAAATGGATACAGTCATGTACATAAGGGATCAGAGTGACTTCAGGTCAACATGGGCATGACAACAATATTGGCATCAGCATGGACCAACTGATGAGTGCTGATTCAGCACAAAATACATATATTGGGGATTATTGATCTTTTCTACATGTATGTGATCATGTGTATCAGTGTTATGAGATGGTGTGGATAGTAGAAAGGTGCTTGAAAGTCTGAGTTCAAATCCCCTATATTTATTATTATTTAAACTTTATTTATACTATAATCTTAATTTGTATGTACATATTATATACATAAAAAATCTCTCTGTTTTATATATGCGCATCATGATAAATACAATACACTTACAGTTCAGTAAACTATATGTATTCTGTTGTAATCAATATTATTAACAAAAAGGGTGCTTTATACTTAATGTAGCTGATATCGTGGTACCACTGTGTAGAACGATGAATTCTTTTATCGCAGATTTGAATTTTAAGTTCTGAATATAACAGTATAAGCTTTTAATTCATAGATTTGAACTTTAGGTTCTGGGTGTAGCAGGCTAGCTGATATTTGGCAGATTAATCTTTTGAAAATTTTATACTTTCTCTTTTAAATATATTCTATTATTAGACCTATCTATACAAAAAAAAAAGAACAATTTAAATAAATTATTAAATATATATATATGTTGTTTTTAAACAAATTAAGAATTTAGAATACTGTGTTGATTACTTTTAAAATACTCTCCTAACTTATTAATTAATTACACTATTAAAAAGCAAGTAAAGAATGGAACGTTAAAAGCTGCAGTCTAAAATACTTTTAAAAACTATAAAGCATGCGACATCCGGCTATAGTATATCCACACGTGCTCGCACACCGTCGTTAACGTTATTTATTAATTAAACAACAGAAAATAATTAGACCGAAATTATACTTACCTAAAAGTGACCATTAATCTGAAAAGTGCCTCCTAATATTAAATGATTTATTGGAACAGGCCACTGCTCGTACAAGAAGGCATGATATCGTTAGCGTTGAAGTTATTTGGAACACGTTCCACTGAGAATAGGGTTAATATCGTTTCCAAATTTATCATTAATAATTAGCTGGCTGCAGCAGGTGTAGACTTATTTGCCATTAAATTATAAATAACTTTAATATATTGCGGTTGTCTGTTAATGCAAAATTGAAAATAATTAAAAATTTTCGGTTAAATTGAATTATGGAATATAAACAACTGAATAAAATCATCATCATCATCATTATAAATAAACATTTGCAGGAAAGTATGGCGTAATTTCAACAAAGCTAATGTGAATTCAACAAAGCTAGTGTAAATAAAACTAGCAAAATTTAAAGATGAATTTTGTTATGACTATAGAAATCAAATTACAAAACCTCAAAACAATCAGGCGTTGGTGGTCGAGAGGTCAGCACAGCTGCCTTACAAGCAATCGTCCCAGGTTAGTGGGTTCGCTTCCCGGCCGATGCTATGACACATGAAAAAAAAATCCACAAAACAGGCAAACGTTGGTGGTCGAGAGGTCAGCACAACTGCCTTGCAAGCAGTTGTCCTGGGTGAGCAGGTTCACTTCCTGGCCGATGCTATCACACATGAAAAAAAACAACCTCAAAACATCTGTATACATAGCATTGCGACTCATCTCTCTTAATATTTTGAATAATGTTTTAGAATCTCTTCTGCAATACACTTTTTTTCCAATAGGCTATTACTTTTACTAATATAATTCTCCAATGTATTCTATCTTTAGTCATATTTGCCAATAAACTTCATCTTGTTTCATAAATTTATTTATTTTTATGTTTCTAGATGTTCTGTCATTTATTTTGTTTTCTATTTATCTTATTTTTTACCCACCTCATTTTAAATACATACTTTCATGAGTAAATATGCTATTCCCCCCACAATACATTATTTCCAAATAAGTGTATGGAGTGAGCTATCTCTTTAACTATCATAATAAGGCTATTTTTAAGAAGAAAAGATAGAATTAAATTCCAATAAATAAAATAATTTTATTTTTAATAATATAGTTCAGTGTAAAAAGTATGGTATCTTTTATAATCCTTTCATCAAAATTAAATGTATTAAAAACACATAATAGATGTATAATGTCATTTTTAAATGTTGGCTTAAGATAAGATTATTCAATGTTAATTTCTTTATACTTGTTTGAGCATGTTTTCAGCCATTGAAGCCAGAAGCATAGTACCCATAAAGTGCAGAATGGGTCATGGTATTTAAATGGCAAACCAATTATTTAAATTACTGATTTAAATATTCCATTTTTTTAGATAGTTGAACACTATTCTCTTTCTTGCTGATTGTATGGGGACTGTTAAAAATAAACCACAATCTTTATCTTTCTGTTGTCATATTCGGAATAAATTATGTTGTTGGGTCAAAAGTGTAGTCAATCTTTTACTCATGCTTTAAAAAGATCAATTTATATTCAGATATATTTTTTACATGCCATATCTATTCCAAATAGAGTAATAAGAGATGAAAAAATTGTAAAAACATGTAAGTAAGGATTAAAAGTAATTATGGTGGTTCTATGCAATTTTAATAATCAGAAGTTTCAGAATTCATAAACTTGAATAATAATTTGCAAAAACTTATTACAAGAGTGTCTTCATAAAGCATCTCCATTGGTTGTGTTGTCCAAAATTTCCAGTCTTGTGGTTGCTATCAAAATGAAAGTTATTTTAAATTTGCTACAATAATTACAAATTGAATTTTGATAAAGTGATTCCAAACCATAAAATTAGTAACAGTAATTTTTCTAAGTCTAAATGCTTCCTTTATATTATAAAGTAAAAAGTCATTTGTTAAAATTTGGATATTCGACAAAACAAATCAATTCTTGAAATAGTGTAAATTATGTTCCTAAAACTGCAAAAATTGCATTTATAGTGTATGGTGTTTAGTGAAGACTAATGTGTTGGATATGACACAGCCATGATATATGGTCCTTATGATCCAGAAAGTTACCAGTTACCATTGCACCAAATCATGCAGAAAATATTCTCCAATAAAACGCAATTCATACTGCATCTTTTAGAGTATCTTCGAGATGAATTTTCATAGCACAAATGGAATCATGCATCTCTTAAACAAGAACATTCACCATTCTAGAATATGTTTTAAAGAATTCTTTTATTTTTCATTCATTTCACATATGTAATCAAATATAAACTTACTCTTAATGATTGTTGATTTAATCATACCACATCTAGCAGCTCATCTGTTGTCAGCATTATATTTTCAGAAATGCTGTTGGTACATGTTTTAATTTTATTATATTACATCAATAAGATAACTATATCTTACTCCCATACAGCTAATTTCACTGAAGAAACTGTATCTTTATGTAAGTGTTAGTTGCCAAATCTACACCCACTGAAAAACACCAGCCACTTGATTAAAATAACAATACATCCCAAATGACTTAACATATGCGAACTCCAGATCTTATAAAATTAAAAAAATGATCAATAATATTGGCTGAACATCAATACAGATTTAGAGGTAACAAAGTATGTTGCAATGCAGTTAAGAATCAATATTCATATTCACATGGCTGGGCTCATTTCTACTCATTTTGACCCTTCATTTGGTAGATGTTTCCTTTGTTTTTCCTTAATAGCAATTTATCATTTAATATTTGATTTTAGTATTAAACCTTTATTTTATATTAGAATTAAGTATATCGGGCTTGATCTGTTAGAAACAAGTTCATAAATGAAAAACATTCTAAAAAAATATATTTGAAACAATATAGATAAATATATAATGAGAATGACAATAATTTTTTTCTTATTGGATAATTGCCATAATGTTACTAAAAGAAATAAAAACATCTTTATTGATTGAATTTTATTTTTAAACTTGATTAAATCATTGAAAAGTCACCATAAAGCTAAGAAATTCTCTACTAAAATTTATAATTGTATTTATAATTATTATAATGTCACAAATGTTCCTTACTGCAGTGTTTAGCAAAGAGTTACCTAGCATAGTATCCTTTTTAAACAGAATCCAACTGTCCATACAGTAGTACCACATACTTCAAGCCTTAGTAATCAAAGGATGGAAAAAGGTTTGTACATTAAATCCCTATCTATTGCCTTCTCACCCAATATCCCCAGACTTGTTTCTAGCTTGTGACTTTCATCAGTGAGAAGCCTTGTATCTGTAAAAAAATCACCTAGATCTTAGGAGTTAATACAACTCTCTAGCTGCCATCTTTTATCTATTTATTTAACTATAAAATTATGAGGTCCAGATGAAAATACAACAGTGTTTTCAAATGAAGCTTGTATTGAGTGGCAGTACTATATGGAGAGTTTTGTGTAATTATAGGAAATGATAGTTATGTGAAGTTTTATTTTCACTGTTACTACGAATTTCTTAATTTATATTTTTAAAAATAAAATATATTCAACTAAAATCGAAGTGTAACTACGAAAATATTTCTTTTTAAACAATTAATATAAAAATATTTTGTAAAAATAAAATATACAATTTTTTTTATCCACTTCTTAAGACAATGAAAAAATGATTCCAAGTACTCTCACACATGTTCTTGAAACTTGAAATAAAAACTCTACCAATTAGCAGTATTGTCAGCTTGATTGTAATGTGATGTGATATGATGTACTGTGACTTCTCCTTAAAAGGAGTCAGGAATTTCTCAGAAACTATACCCAAAGAAACCTGTTAGCCACTTTACTTTTCCCTTGAATTCCCCACCCTAGGCTTTTCCATAATCTGCTCCATCTCATTTATTTATTCTTCCATAACTTAATTATTTGTACCCTTTCTGCTTTCCTTGGAGAGTACTGACATCTTGCAGATGTTTTTTGAACTAATTAATCAATATATATTTTAATTTCTATTTCTACCATTAAATGATTGTGACACTGGAAAAAATAGTGCAACTCATAGCCACGGAAGAATGAAGGAAAGCTGAAGTTACACCAATAGTATCTCTAACCCAAATATTTTGTGTTTGTTTTAGTACAAAAATTAAATTCATTTGTTACTATAATAAAAAGGCTGGTGTTTTGAAGCTGTGGGTAGAGATTTGATAATTTCAATATTTACATTCAAGTTGCTATGCTGTACTGACTAATTAATTTCATATGACTCTTCACAAATGGTTTTAAAATAAAAAGAAAGTATCTCTGCCATGTAATGATAGATGCTTAGTTGTATTGAAAAAGACTTTGCTTATATTTGAGTCTGGTTTGAAATTCACCTTTGGTTATAATGGTGGACAAACTTTCCAATTGTACAAGCATTGGTATTTAGTATATTCATAACAAGCAGTTTGTGTGTATCTTTAATTTAATAAAGAAAATGGTGCTTGGTAATTGGCAGTGGGTGGAGATTTGGTTACATCAATATTTGCATTTAACTTATTATGCAGTATTAACCAATTTATTTTATATATCTATGATAAAATACTCCTTTAACTTTGTAAATGCTGTGGTACAGTGAAGTTTGTGTTGCTCTTGGTCAGATGAATTCATCTTTCTTTTTAGGAAATTATCAAAAAATTAAACCTAATTCACATTTTTGAGCTCATGTTCCAAGTCAAAAAGTTGGTGAAGACTGGTTGTAATGCGATTTATTATGGGGAAACAAAAGCTAACATATCAATAAGGTTGCAGCAACATGTTTATCAATATAGGAAATATTTCATGTTCAACTATGTGTTAGTTTATATATATGTAAAATTTTATATTTTGTGTTAATGTATGTACGCACACTCACACACACACATATATATATATATATGCATATAACAAGGCTCTGGCTGATCCATCCCACTCTTTTATTTTTGTGCAGCATACAGCTACTACAGAACACCAGTGCATGGTGGATAACCCTCACATTGTATGCAGAGAGCAGCACGAGTTGTGAAAGATCAAGGAGGCATATTTTATCATCTCTGACATGCATGCCATGAATAAAAAAGAAACATTTTATGCCATCTCTAGAAAGTGGCAAATCTAGGTCAATGAAAATCTAGTCCACCCTAATTTACATAATGTACATCTTTGGATTCCAGCTACTTCTTTAAAAATAAAGGCTTAGACCTTCGAAAGTGCTTATTACTTGTAGATACAATAATTGTTATTAGTGTTTGTAAATATAGAAACATTATTTATTTACCTTATCATTTATGTGTGTATATATTAACGCAAAATATAGAATTTTACAATATAGGAAATCTAAAATGGAATCTCAGGTTAATTCAGTATTTTTTGATCATGAGACAATTAGTGGGCATGAATGTTTTCCTCAAATGATTAGTGCTATTTGCAATAAGCCATTTATTGATAAGTCTAATGATGTCATTAATAATCTAATATGAGTATCCCACTGAACCTGCAGTGGAATATTAATCATTCAGTTTAAATTAGTCACCATGAATCTGGTATACAGTACCAAAAATGCTTTGGTGAATTAGTATTTATTTGTTATTTTAATTTTTTTCACTCTGTGTAGTATTTATATACATGTTGGATATTTACAGTGGGAACAGAATTGGTGATTTATTGTTTAAATAAAATAAATATTATCCATAATATTTAATACATTCATTTACTATTAATTTTAACTTACAAAAGTTGCTCAGAATATAACTTTACATTATCTTTTAAAATTAGACATTAATAATACTTTAAAATAAGTCAATGTTAAAATAAAATATTACATTTATTCATTCATTTAAGCATTCATTTATTTACTATTTTAAATCCTATTTTGTACTGTTATTAGCTTTATTATAACTTCTTGTAAATGAATAAATTTAAAATACGTATTTTTAATGTTCTGTGCTAAAATTAAGATGAAACTAAAATGTTATGAATTTAATTTAATTATTAGAAGACCTAAATAGGGTATGAAGAGTTTTTTAATTCTAAAATTAGTATTTGTTTTTAAAAGCATTTCAGTAGATACATACATTACTAATTATCAATTATTAAAAATTTAAATACTTTGGCATGATAAGCATTATTTAAGTCTAAAAATATTGTATGTCAAAATTATTTTACAGCTATAAAATTTACAAATAGGTGTCCTTTGAGCGTTCCATCATCAGATTTTCAATTGGATGGACGGTTGAAGAGTTGGAGTGTGGAGTAGATTGAAGCCTGTCCATTAAAGTAGGAGGATTTGCTATCTTAATATATATCTGAGCACTTGTAGCATATATGTGTAGAGATGGTAATCTGGACCAACTGATGATTGCTGGTTTAGCATGAAATACGTATATTGGTGATTATTTATCTTTTCAATTATTTATCTTTTCAACGTATATGTGTTCAAGTGTATCAGTGTTATGAGATAGTGTGGAGAGTGGTGGGTCATGTGAAAGTCTGTGCTCATACCCTGTCTATTACATATATAGACACAGGTATATATAAGCCTGTGTATTTCAGCTATTAAATATACTGATATAGTAACTTTTTCTATGCAGAATCATAGCACTAACAAAATCTGTTTACTATATAATTAACCTAAAAATTTTTTAACAGACCTTTTAGCATAAGACATGCCTTGGCATTTAGCTTCCAGTAAAAGCTAAAGGACACAGTATATACAAGTTGTAGTTATATGTTAGAGTGTTTTTATTCACTACTTGAAAGGTTAAGTATTTTTAGAAAAATTCAAACCCTATTTATATATAATTTTCCAAATACATTTACCTATTGGTAATAATACAATCTGTAATTGAGTTGAGTGAGCTATTTACATTTCCTCTAAAAAATAATTTATCATAGATTATATTTAATGTAACTAGACAAAATTTCTTATATTAATTTACAATCTTTATTTACATCTGCTAATGCAGTTATTGTGAAGTAAATAATTTTCCTCTTTTTTCTTGAGTTATCACTGGCCTGACCAATGGGTATAAGCATTGATATTTACATTCACGAATACACTCTAACCATATAGAATATTTTTCTGTCAAACAGCCTGTAGAATTTTTTTATATTTATATATGATAATCTCGTGACTTTTATCTTTGACTAATCTGATATATTAGGGTATCATTTTATGTTCAGTATTCACAGATTTTAATAATACACAAGTTAGTATAGAATACAACATTATGAGCTGAATAATTCAGCCCCCTTTTTGAGATATCATCAGCATGACCAATTTTTCGTTTATGAAGCCTGAATTTAAGTTGACCCTCTAACCAATTAGGCTATTTTTTCTGTCAATGATAATAACTTGTAGAAATTTCCTATATTTATATATGATAATCTCTTTGACTTTTATTTTTTGAATAGTCTGATTTATCAGAGTATTACTTTATATTCAGTATTCACAAATTTAATTCCCAATCTAGTCAGGCCAGCAACATATGAGATCTTGCATATACACCAGGGTTTTGAATGCTTAACAGAAAGATAAAAAGAGATTTCAAATCATAAGCATAAGGTAATGCATGGTGAAAGTGATGAATTAAAAATGTAAATATGTAGATGAAAGAATAAATAGATATGGATCTCATCGAAAGAATTAAGAGGCTGAAATGTAGTTGGGTTTGACATAAAAGATAAAAGATATTTTAATAAATGGTCAGTTGAAGTTTTAAACTGGATCACAAGAGATTATAAAAGATTTAGAAAGATATCTATTTGAAAATGGATAAATAAAATAAAGATATTTGTTGGCGTAGTCCAGAGAAGAGAAGGTATGAATTGATTAAACTGGATAAAATTTGGAGAGACCTTTATTCTATGTGAATGAATAATGTTTGAAAAAATGATGCTGCGGTGACAAAATAAATCACAGATGTGGTAGAGGATACATGTACAAGTAAACATTCTCTCTATATATAATTATTAAAGGGTAAACATTTTGTTATGGGATTCTGTTTTCATAAGAATTTTTCATTTCCATGAAGAAAGATATCTAGCACTTTTATTACTATTATTTATGGTTGCTGCTATAATTATTTCTAAATTACCGGTGAACAGTTTTTGAAAGTATTGTTATTGTTTAAGACTTTCCGTTTTTTTTTTTGTTTGTCTGTTTATTTTCGAAGACTCAAGTAGTAAAAGAAAATTGACAGAAGTTCTCGAGGACGACCGCAATAGAGATGGTTGGTAATGGGATGGAAAAAAATTGCTTTATGCAATGAAAGTTGAATAAGTAAATTAAAGATATTTGATAATCTAGAAAAATAAGAAAGGAAGCCGCGGAAATCTATATATACAATTTTGGGATAGAGTATTTAGAATAATGATTGTATAATTATTTAAAACTCGGAATAAAAAAGACAATGAAAAACGTAGAATATTATTTAGTAGATAAATGATAATTAATTAACAAATGTATTATTATCAAATTTATAATTTAAAGTATAATAATTCTGTCTTGCGTTGTTAGCCGAGAGGTATCGCAGCCGCCATGCAAGCAAGTAGTTGGTTGCAGACGGGTGTGGGTTCGCGTCCCGGCAGATGCTATGACATATGAAAAAAAAAAGTATAATAATTCTGATATATATATTTAAAAAAAAAAAAAAACATAACTAAAAAAAATAAAATAATTGAATTAAAAAAATCTATAAAGACAGTAATTAGAAACTGCTTTTGAAAATTCCGGTATAAATCCTTCACCCTTCCTCCTTACTTTCGTCTTTAAATTTATTAACTAATTTGCCAAAATGATTCATTTTTCAAGATTTTAAAAAAAGATATGAATGTAAGTCTTATTTGAAGTTAGAGACCCGCGGAGAGGCCAAAAAATATTTACCGGGTGAAGTTTTACACCGCCTTGAAATAAGTATTTTTGTTTGACACACCAAGTGTAGACCCAGGAGTTAAATTTCCTACAAATTGACTTCGGAGGCTTAATCTGTTTTTTATTAAGTCTATCGGAAGACATGATTAATGAACGCACTCTTCCTTTCTTTTAGATCGCGCTACCCAGAATCCTCTTTGTTTTTTTTTCTCTCCCCGTCTTCGGATTCTAGGAAAATTGAGACTAAAGTTTAAGATGGTTAAATAAGAATGTATAACTTCCAATTAAACGCCTGATTGGTGTCGTAATGACGCAGATTAAACAGAAGAGATTGCCGCCCGAAGCGAAATAAATAGATCTAAAAAACTAATTTAGATAAAAGTAATACAAAGATTAAAAAAAAGTAAAGGTGGGGGGAAAAGCAAAATTAGGATTAATTTTGTAATTGGTTTAATAACTCTTTAATTTTATCATTTCCTTCTAAAATAAGATTTTATTTCAAGAATATTGTAAGGACCTTTTTTTAAGTATTTCTTTTATAAACGAATTTATTTCACTATATAGATTTATATGTAACAAGTAAAAAATATTTCAAAGATCTGACCAGAACTGAGCATGATACATTTGATAGAGTTTATACATTATTGATGTATTTTATTGGTTAATTATTCTTTTTCTTACATGTTTCTCAACATAAGAATACAGTTGTACAAAAACGAGGGTTTAACTAATGATAATGCGGCAATGAATCCATATTTCACTTAATTGTACTTGATGCCACAATACAAATTTTAATTTTTTTGGCAAGTATCTTAAGTCACTTTAATAATGTTTTCATCGATATTTATGAAATTATTGAATCGTGTTTTTTGAAAAATTGCCGTACGTTCTGAAGTCACAAAAATCTTAGCAATATTAAAATAGCCTTTTTGTCACTAATTAAAAAGATTGAAGTTAAAATCTTAGTAGGTTGTTGGAGAAGATTAAATTTGATATAAAGAAACAATAGGCAATAATATATAAATAGTTTCTTAATCTAATCCACATAATTTATAAATTTTGTTAAAGAATCATTTATGAGACTTGCTGAGAAATGTAGTAGTTGGAAAAATTCTCTAAAAAAATTTGATTCAAGTATAAGGTAATGATTTACTCGATAGCATATTTTTTAATACTTTTATAGATAAAATATTTAACATTATTTGTTTGACAGCTAATTGCTTATTATATGATATTAAAATTGGATGGAGATTATGCAGAATGGGATTAGAACTTCGTGAAAGTAAAAATAAAATATATTTCAGCACTAATAGGAGTTTGATATCTCTTTGACATCATCTTCCATCCTTGTTTTTCTCTATATTTTACATATCAGTGTTTAGTGGATTGACCCAAATTGGTTAGGAATTTTTTAATTCTCCAACTAACAATAGCTAAATGCCAGTTCCCTGATCAATATTAAATAGGATATCTAGGATTGGCCATAAGCCATCAGTCTAAAAAATTGGAAAATTATCACCTACAAAAAAAAAACAAAAACATATGCATTCTGAGTTTGAACTTAGACCATGATGAGCATTAAAAAATAGAAAAAATATGATGACTAAACTGATTTGTGTTTATTGCTTAAATGAAAAAGATTGAGGTTAATAAAGAAGTTTAAATATCAGATCATTGGGCCTGGTAAGATGTATCTCTATCTTCCAGGGTGGAACATAACAATACCCTGGTGAGAGAATGTATGCAAAGAGGCTTGTGCCTTAGAGATACTTTGTTTTCAAATGATTATAAGCATCTTAATAGATAATTTAAATAAATGCCTCATGATTAGAATCAGAACTGGCCTGATGAAAATTTTTGCAAGTTCTGGCCAGACTTTTTTTTTTTTCATATAGCCAGTCTATAGGTAACCCCATTTTACCATCTAATATTGGTTGACAAATGATTATCCAATTTTTTTTTTAAGTTAGAGTTAAGTAAGAATATGAAAAATCATACCCTTTATACTTATGCATTTAGCAAGAATAATGAATTAACTTGAATGCATGTTTACTTATAATACTCTGCATGATTTGATATAGAGTGGCAGAGTTTAAACCTTAAGGTTAATAAATCATGGCCAGTTCTGCCATTTACCCGTCTCAAATTTTTTATGAACTCCAGAGCAGTGAACCATTTGACTATTATTATTTTGTAGGCGATAATTCCCATTTTAAACACTATTATTGACTTCACAAGCACACACACATATAATATATATTTGCTACATTTGCATATACTACATTATAATCACTATTACTTGAATTATGCATCACCAACATAGGATCTAAAATACAAAATTTTCTGAGAAATCTGGACACGGAAGGATAGCAATATTGGTGCTTTTAAACTGTGGTGGTAGAGCATGGGCAGAAAAAAAAATGCATAAGTGATATTTGATAAAATTAGATCTAAATCTTTGATTGAAGTTTGAGACTTCCTTATTTTGTCATGCTATGGTATTATTCAATTCATTAAAAAAGTATATAATGATCGGGAAGAGTAATACGAAAATATGTCAAAAAGAACGATCAGCGAAAAACTGTTACCCCATCATCCCAATAACAAATGTGGGTACTGAAAACGACAAACAATTCATAGTCATGTTTGAAAAATGCTATTTTTACGAATGCCATGAGTCGTCATCGATTTGATATCTAATAATAATAATTGCATTTATGCACATTTTTGCGTTTCCTAATGCATTTTAGCAGTAAAATCGAGAATGACTATGTTATATATAGATACCTACACGTACATGACATATTTAGAACTTAAATTTGTTTCATTTCTACATATCACACATACGCGTATTCTATATTTAGTAAATAATAAAATATTATTTAGTAAATAATAGAATACTACTATGACCAAAGTATAACACTTGATCATCATCAGTGGTTAGGTCACCACCCACTTAAACACAATTATAGTTTAATATATCAAAATTAGAAGTCCATCGTAAAGTAATGAAAACTATGTTATTTATTTATAGAGTAAAAATAATGAGGTTTTTCGAGACTCAATAAACACCACCTGTTTTATAATTCCCCCTTCTTCTTTCCCATTTTTAAATCTCATGGACTAAGTTTAGACAGTTTCAGTTGTAAATCATTTCCGTCTTTGATTGGTTTTTCCTTTGCATCTGTTGTCTAGGCAGATCCAGTTGCCGTAGCCACACAATAGGGAAGCCTTCTTGATATTTAGGCCAACAATCGACAATTTGAATTCAGTATTGGAAAGAATGAAAAAGGTACTCGTTCAGTTAAATGCATTACAGGTGTACTGAACTTTATACTTCGTAGAGATCGGACCAATTACGCCCGTCGTTATTAATAGATTATGGGAGTTGGTCACGTGAAAACCTACCGCTCATTGTAATTACACGCCATTGAACATTGGTAGCGGAAAAAATACGCGCAGAAGAAAAAATATTAATTTCCTTTATTGCGCAGTCACTTTATTAAAAATCATTTTACACTGAGTTTATCATTTTTATTATGATTTAAAATAATAAAAAGTTTTGAAATCTTAATAATAAAGTGTATTCTATTGCATGACTGCACGTGCTAAAGTGGGTGAGGGAGACCAGGCAAAAAGGCTCTAGAATAAACAATACAGTTGATCATCGTCATAGTCTTTGCACTTCTTAACAGGCAAAATTTAATATTACTATCTTAGTATAAACCTTAATGGACCCCAATTATTCTTTATCTTAAATATTATTACAATATTTTGGATTTTAAATCTTTTCCTTACTATTTCATATAGACAATATCCATTGCCAGAAATTTAAAAAAACAAAAAGTGTGATTTTATAATTTAATGTCTTTAATCATAAAATCGTCAAAATTACGTTTTTGGTTTTTTGCAGAAACAGTTTGTTTCACATATTAATGTATACTACCCAAGAGTCAATTTAAATCAAAATCGCTTTTCTGGATGTTTAAGAAGAATTTACAAATGAAGAATTACAATTTATAAAATGGACTTTTTATGAGTTTCCAAAAACACATTTCTTTTTTCAGATCCAACAGTTAGGGCACGTTGATCTGATTTTCCTAGACATTACTGGCTTTATAATCACATTCAGGATAACCCATGGCTGTTATGCTTAACAGCCATTGATCTATACACACCGTCATTTACATAATTAGTGACTATTAAATCCATGCCAACAGAGGCAGAATTGAAGTATGAAGCTACCAGTAAACTATCTCTGGTTGGAATCTTCACAGGCAAACTGACTACATATATATAGTCATTCCATAAATCTTAAATGGGATTTCAAAAGATTGTAAGAGAAAGACCACATGTGAGATGCATTGATGAAATAAGGAAGTGTGTTAGGGGTGATGTGGAGAAGAGAGACTAGAGATTGGACAAAATGGATTAAACTTAGAAAGACCTTGGGCCTACAGTGGGTCAATAATATTTGAAAATGATGATGATGATGATTCCATAAGTAAACAAGTAAATAAAAAATAATTTAAAAAAAATGCTATAAAAATATCTAAATTTAATATGCAAAAATTATTTTAAATACATAAATAAGTATTGTTTCATAGTTTGTGACAACTGAAGATAATTTTCAATACTATCTAGTTTTATTCATCATATCTTGGAAAAGTAACTTAAGATAAAGCTTTTATAGCATCAAACCTATTTCTATTATTTTCTTTTAGATGTTCTTAAGCATTGAAATTTCTTATAAAATATATCTTAATAAAGATCTAGATGCTAATTTTCTCTTGGCAGTGATTAATATTATTTAACTTCTAATTTCCATTCATGTGAATACTTCTTATTTACCATTCTTTAATATTTCTTCCCATCCAAATCTTCATTTCATCTATTTTTTTAAGGCACTTTCCTTTTTTGAGTCCCTTGTGCATATGTATAAACAATACAAAATAATTGGGAAAATCTATGCAATAATTACAAAAATGGATCCAATATCGGTGTTGCTAGGCAACCATAAATTAAAATTGTACGTGAAGTTGGATCACATGTTATAACATTCATTTGAAATTTTACTAAGAGATAAAAGACAATTCTATTTTTTATCTCACAGTCCAAGATCTTTTTTGTGCAATAAAGACAGGCTGATATTTTTGTAAGTCTTAGGTTTTGAAGTCTTACATCTTCTGGCAAGTCTCAAAAATCCAAATCGTATCTCTATGAGAGTGCCTATATGTTACATTAAATATTGTCACAGATATTTAAGATGTAAACATTAGAAATAATTGTGAATCTATGCAATTATTAGAGAAAAATATTGGCAATGATAATATGAAGGAATCACCAATTAAAATTGTTATTTTGGGATGTTTTTACTTTTTGAAGGCATTCTCTGGCAAAAACAAAAATGTATGAAAATATGACTAGAGAACCATTAATATAAACTCCATTTACTTGAAACTTCTATTAACTGAATAAAATTACAAAATTATTATTTTGTTTTGTTGTTTTAATTATATGTATATAAAAATTTTGTATTGTCGTACACATATTCCTTATTAAGATAATAAATTTATATAATATACAAAAGGCATTTTTCAATATATGCTAACTATAGATATTAAATTTAATGTTTATTTCTATTTTTAATAGAATATAATTTCATAATAAGGGGAAAGAAAAGTTTTGAAATATGAAATATTCACAAATCAAAAAAAAAGTCCTGGTACCAGAGGTTTTAGATAAAGGATAGTTTAAATGTAGTAAAAATTTAAAAAAAGGAAAGAAAAAGTAATAATGATTTGTGAGAAATAATATTTGTTGTAATAATAATAATAATAACAATAATAATAATAATAATAATAATAATAATAATAGTAGTAGTAGTAGTATAGTAGCAGTACCAGTAGTAGTAGTAGTAGTAGTAGTAGTAGTAGTAGTAGTAGTAGTAGTAGTAGTAGTAGTAGTAGTAGTAGTAGTAGAAGGAGCAGTAACAGTAATAGTAGTAGTACAAGATAGAGCTGAATTTAAGACAAGTTTAAACAGAACATGTAAAAGAAAAAGTGAAAACATCTCCCAAAAAGTTTCATAAAAAAACAGTAAAATATAAGTCAGTCCTCATCAGACTGCTAATAGCAAAATAATGAGGGATTGAGTAGATTGTTATCACTGTTTTACCCTGTAGCCAAAAATTGCTAAACATTCATTTAAAGAACAATATTACACTGGTTATCTAAATTTGAGTATACGCTAGCTACCTGAAAGAAATCTGAAGTTTGATGAAAAATGTTAAAGTTCACTCAGCTTAGATTCAAATTCAGGTTGTAGGTATGCCAATATGGATATTCTTAAATCACTTCATGAAGCTTTTATGTAGAATATAACTAAGATTATTTTTAAATATGAATGTCACATTCTTTTATTTGTAAAAGCTGAAAAAAATTTTTTTTTTACTCTTTAGTACATTTATATGAATAAAACCATTAATAAAAACAAAATAACTCACTATTGATATTATAATTTAGAGTAGATAATAGACATTAAAATCATTAATATAAAAAAATGAATTGATAATATAGGTATTAAACCCTTCCTCTAAAAATTGGTCAATACCTTACTGCTTCCAAGCTGCTTCACATCTTTTTTTTGGCCATACTTCTGGATATTGTAAAAAAAACTAGTGATAACATTATTTAATGATGAAATAACAGTTTTAAATTAGACTCTGTGGGCCATAAAATCTTCAATGAGAAATCAGGGATTTGTGTGGTTAATATTCATATCTTTGATGCTTTTACTGACAACGAATGTAATCTTTAATAAATTATTTTGGAAACTATACTGGATGTGATCTTCTTGTTTCAAGTTTTTGGGTATCTCTTTATTAAAGAGTGTAATATTCAATTCCATTTTAATAAATATTGACTGAAAGATATTTCCACTTTCAAATAAGTTTTCCATTAAATATTACTTTCTCTCATTAATTTACTTGTCTCTCTATTTATAACTTTGACATTTTAAAGTAAGTTAATCTAATTTATTAAACCAATATCGAAATGAAACTGATAAATCAATAGGCCTACCAAAATTTATGGTTCTAATATAACTGGTTCTTGAATAAAAGTATTTTTTTTGCTTACAAACTGCTCTGAAATCTTTTTTGAACATATCTTTGAATATTCAAAACCATGACTTATATAATAGATAATACCAATTCAATCATCTTAATAAATCTTTGTTTTCAGCTGATAAAATAATCAAGCCAATTTGTTGCTGGAAGATCATGTGATATTTGAACATCTACGAAGCCTTAAAACTTTTAAGCAATGACATGCTGCCAATAAACTAGACGCACAAAGCTATTCAACAGTTTAAAAAATTTAGTTCTAAAATGATTCAATCATGAATCAGATACTAAGCATGGATATTCTGAATCTGTTTAATTGCTTTAATTGGAGTATTTTGTAAGCTGTTTTGTATATATATTTTATACATGTATACTTACTTGGAATTTCTGATAATCTGTTTCACTTTAATTTTAATACTCTCTGCAAATTTTATGATAAGGGGGAAAAAACTTGTTAATGTTTGGAGCTCTGCAGTTATTTATTTGCTAAAAGACCATGTTTGGTAAATCAAAAATTAGTCCAAAGTTCTACTTCACAAAAACCAGTTCAATAGATGAAAAATCAACCGAGGAGGAATCAGGGATATTATATAATGGAGAGTATACAGTGCTTAAGGTGACTGATAGCTTTTGTATACTGACAAATATCTATTTATAAAAAAGAACCAAATCTTCTTAAGAGAGAGGGGGTATCATAATGCAAGCAAGGAATAAAGTTGATGGCCATTAAAAAATATTGTTAAAAAAACAGAAAAAGTTTATTGATAATAGTTCCCATTCATGTGACAAATGTATACCCCCCCCCCTTATGCTCCTTGGTTGTAATCTTATAGAAATAATTCAAATAATAATTTATTATCTAAAAAAGCAATCAACCTTTATTTTGTTGCTATCTCTCCACAGAAGTGGATATTATTTGCGGTACTAGTCAAGTTCGGCTCTAGCTAGAAAATCTATTTATCCATCAATATTAGAAGGATAGTTAGGGAAATCCACTTTCCTTAAAAAATTTGAAGATTATCTAAAAAAAATTGAGTTAATTGAAATAATATTCCAATCTATTATGGGGGAAATCAATCAATTGGATTTATTGCTAAGAAGATCATAAGATGTTCAAGTGACAGAAATGATGTAACTGGGTTCAATCCTTGATCCTTAAGTTTGCAGAGTCCGACACTCCATTAAACCATGCAAGGCAAATGTAATTGATTGATTCAATTATAGGAGTTGGTAGGAAGTTTGAATTGAAAGAGAAGAACCATAGTCCATGGACCATAAGTTCCAGAATCCACCACATTACAGTTTGAAGATGATAGACCTTAATTATTACCCGTTAAATGTAATTGAATGATTTGTTTCTCAGGAGTTCCATAAAAATGTTGGACAATGGAAATAACAGAATTGGGTTCCAAATCGTGGAGATTTGCAGAAATCGTAACTCTATCATTACATCAAACCAAACGTAATTTTGTGTACTTTTAGCTTCACCTTAAAATTGTTTTGATACATTCCAGCGTATTTTCTGCGTTTATTTTGCTCAAATTGGCCTAGCGGTTAGCATAACTCCCTTACAAGCAGCTATCCCGGGTTCGCGTCCCGGTCAACGCATTTGACATATGAAAAAAAAAATATTGATTTGTTATTCTCATTTATTAATATAATCATAATCGGATAATTTTTTATTTTTCGGATTTAATAATAAGTACAATACTGAAACAGACATGGGCTGCGATTCATGGATTTTAACTCTAGATTATGCTATTTTGTCTTAATCAACAACACAGAGGGTTTATTAAACAAAATTAATGGCATCTTAGGTCAATTTTCTGATACATCGAAACAATTTTTTTTACTAATATTTTAATTCGTCTGTTATATTTTAATGCCTATTTTGCCAGTTGGTCTATAGTCCTTTGCAATTAATTTAATAAAAAAAATAGAAATTTTATTTCCCTAAAAAAAAAAAAAAAAAGAATTTTTAGTTCTATAAAAACTAAATCCAGTAATGTAAATATACTCCTTCTACTAACCAATATTTTCTTAACTTAACTTTATAGATGTTGAAGCCACACTGTCGCCAGATTAATTATGGAAGCCATCTGACGGTTTTGCTAGCAAATTAATACTGTTTTTTCTTTTCTAATTAACTCTTTCAAATTTTAAGTGCCGTAAATATGCAGTACAAAAATTTGATTAAGATAGACCAAAAAAAAAATAAATAAAAAAAATACTATTTTTATTTCAGGTCATACGCTCCCAAATTCATAACCACTCGAAAGTTGCCAATTATGCAGTTCACCTAACATAGTATATAGTCAGACCCCTGCTTAGGAGAACTTCCTATATTACGGTTATGTTCAGAAGTGGCAAACAGCAAATTAGTGGATGTCTTACAAGATAAAATATAAAGGCGAACAAAGGCTTCTGTAGGTTTTGGGCCCCTCCCTCATTTGCCTATTATTAAAAAAGTGAGTTTTAGCGAGGTAGGCGTTCCCAGCTGGTGTTCAATTTGGAGGGAGAAAAAATATACCTTATAAAAAAATATACGCCACTAGCGACTTTGTTCTGGTTATTTGTAATAAAAAAAATAAAATAAAAAGGTAACAAGACGAAAAGAAAACCTTCAGCTGTCAGACCTGTTTATTTTTCGTCCGCTGAATCAATTTGATTTTGAAACGACATGTTTTTTATTGTTCAATTTTGAATTAGATGAAAATCTGGCAGGAGCGTGATTATGAATTTAGTGGAGACAGATTAGCTTTTTCTGTCTTGCTTTTTTTTCCAATTTGGAGATTTAAAAACTTTAATATAAAATTATTACTTTTATTTTATAACCAATAAATGAAACGATTAAATAAAGATTTTATTATTATTGTTTTGACAAGAACTTTATATAAATATAATTTGTTCCGACTCTATTATGTTTTTATTGAACTAATTGTATCGATCAAAAATATTAAAAATGTTAAAAATACGATAAAAAATCCACTACAGATTCGTATTACTTCTTTAGCTTTGCTATGGTTTAGTGCAGTGGTGAAGTAGCAAATTCTGAGCTTTTAAGATCCAAGAGTCGCGGACCAGATCAATCAAATCTGATGCTAAAATTTAAACCTGTTCATATAATGTTCAAGCACTAAAAGTTAGAAGTGTGATCCATAAACTTTGACCTCCAGTATATACCATTCCACCACCGCACTAAGTGATTCAGGGCATAATATAATAGTTATTATAGTCAGTGTTTGGAAGTTGAGACATTTGAGCATTAAAATGCCATATTGAGTACGAGAGTTTATATATTTTAATCAATCCAGGAATATTTAGATCTGGAATCAGTTATTTGACACTGGATTAATTCAACAACTGAACATCACTTGATCACCATTTCCTATGCTTAAACAAGCTGTCAAAAAACTCTTCATACAGGAGTGCCATCCAGTGTAAATCATAGTAATCAATGCATATAAGAATGTTTGTGCATAAAATCCCTAACTAGAGCTTACTTGTCCAATATTTCCAGACTAGTTTCTAGCTTACAGCATTCATCAGTCTGGTGATATTGGATAATTAGGAACTACATAGGGATGTAATGCTCTGACCTTCTTGCATCCATTGATTAATGTGACTTGCATTGGGTGACATGGGTATGTGGAGTGTTTGCTACTGGATTAATTCCCAGAACATCATAATACTAAGTCTGTCTGACTATACTATCTGCAGACTTAGATTATTAATATAAATAAAAATCTAGGTGCAGTGCTCTCAGATTTGAAGCATCTCACTGATGAAGTCCACAAGCTAGTAATTAGCCTATGTTTATTGGATGAGTAGGTATTAGATGGGTATTTTATGCACAGACTTTCTAGCATCCATTAATTAATATGAGTCACTGGGTAGTACTATTATGGAGAGTTTGTTACTGTTTTAATAGCTTAAACATGGAATTAAATTTAAAATGAGTGCTTTTGGGAAAAAAACTCTATATGTATGAGCAGAAAGATTTTTAATATATATTTTATCATTTTGTATATATGGATGTAAGTCTTAGATTATTAACAGAAGAGTAACACAGAATCTTGATTATTACTCAATGAAATATGTAGAGATGTATGTTAGGAATAACAAGAAGAGACTGAAATAAATACATGAGTAAGTGTGATACCACTGTAAGAATTAAGAGTGTGAAATGGATCTGGCTGAACAAATCACTTGAATAGATAGATGATAATAGATGTACAATTGGAGTTTTAAGTTGAATACCAATAAATTGTAAAAGATCCAGAATAAGACCGCATGTGAGATGGTTTGATAAAATAAGGAAGTTTTCTGATATGATGTGGAGGAGAATGTGTAGGATTGGAGAATTGGAGAGATCTTCATTTTGAAATGGACCAACAATAGTTGACATAATGATGATGATGAAATGTAGTATATTCAAAGGAGGGTGTGTTGAAGTAGTTTAGGCAATGTGATATAATGATGAAACTACAACGTCATTACTATAAGGGGAAGATTGTCATTATTAATATATTGTAGTTTAATGTTTTATCAGAAAGCAGTTGATAAGGTAAATTACATAAATAATATCAAATTTAGAATTTATTTTTAATTTTTACAGCTAGTGAGTTAAACTGCTATGTTCCAATTGCTTAACAAACTAGCTTAAACTCAACTACGTAAATGAGGAAAGTTACACTAACCACTGCGCTTACTAGCCTGATCATTTGCGGAACGTCTTGGATAATGACGCACATTTGCTAAAAAAATAACATTTATAAATATATTTTCTGAAATAATTTTATAATACTAAAAAAACGATGATGATGATGACAAAATAATGTCAAGCATTGGTGGTCGAATGGTCAGCACATCTGCTTTACAAGCAGTTGTCCCGGGTTTGCGGGTTCACTTCCCGGCCGATGCTTTGACACATGAAAAAAAAAGAGGTCATGTGTTCAAAGGAGGGGGATAAAGATATTTAAGCAATGAGATATAAGGGCCAAAATACAACATGATCATCATTAGGAGTAGATTGCCATTATTAATATGTTTTTTACACTTATCTGAAATCAGCTGAGAATACAAATTCTATAAACAGCCTCAAATTTAGAATTTATTTTTTTAATTTTTACAGCGACTGAATTAAACTGCTATGTACCAATTGCTTAACAGACTAGCTCAAACTTAACCATATAAGTACAGAAATTTACTTAACAACTGAGCCTACTAGTTTAACCATTTGCGGCACGTTTTCGGCAGTGATGCACATTTGCTAACAAAATAACATTTGCAAATATATTTTCTAAAATAATTTTATAATACGAGGACGACATATGTTAAGCATTGATTGACGAAGGGCTGGAACCACTGTAAAGAAGCGGGGAGAAAGAAATAGAAAAAAAACAAAAAACGCCAATAATAAAACTATACAATATATTTGCATTTACTAAATAAATATCGTAAAAAAAAAAAAAAAAACAAGAAAAAAAAAACGATTTTTTTAAAAATAAATTTTTATACAAATATATTGAAAGAATATACAAAACATTTCTAATAACAAAAAAAAAATTTTGTTAACGTATATATATATAGTATATTTATACATATTGAAATTTTATTAATGAATTTTTGACATTATCAATAAAACAGCGTGCTGTATTTTGAAAAATTCAATACATTTATTGAATTTTACAGAGTATTATATTGTAATATTTTGGTCTTTATATTGTAATCGCTTTATATATATCATCATCGTTTTTCAAACTATTATCGATCCACTGCAGATTAAAGATCTCTGTAAGTTTAATCTTGTCTCTCTGATCCACAGTCTCTCCTTTCCATATCGCTCCAACAAATTTTTTAGTTCATTCAACGATTTTATATAGGAACTTTTTCTAGATGGTTGGCAATCTTTTGGGACCCAGTTTAAGACTTCAACTATCTGATTGGCAATACGGCTATCTTAATTTGATTTCAGTCTTTTAATTTTTTCGGTGTGATAGATGCTTGTTCTCTCATCTGAGTGTTTTACTCTCGATCTTTTCTTAGCCCAACATACATCTTTGTTGACTGGTGTGAATATTCTGTATTGCTGTTTTACTAAGTGTCCCACGTCTCAGATCCACTAAGAACTATTAAGTATATATATATTGGCTGAATACCCACAAAACTTTTTTGATCACGTTAATATTAACCGATGTTTTCTTTTTTCTTCTTTCCTTTTTTTCTCTCTTTTTTCTACCCTTCTTTATTTGCTCATTTCACTCCCCTCCCAGATAATTTAATGATTATAATATGCACTTATTATATTTACCTTCATTATAATATTTATTAAAAAAAATAGTGACAATTCTCTTTAAAATAACAATTACTACTTCAACAAATATTATATAAAAAATAAGAATAATACAAAAGTGAATTTATCATACTTTGTTTATTTCTGTCCATAAAAACCAAATTGTATTATAATTTAAATATTTTAATACTTTTGATAAGTTTACAAATAAATCATAAACTTATTCACATACAAACTAATTCCAAATCATATTCCTAAAAAATCATTTGTAACAAATTTGAAAACAGCACCCACTGATTTCATATTAATATCAATTTTTTTAGACAAAAGATGACCAAAAAATTAACATTAAATATAAATAGACAATAAATAGACTTTTTAAAATTCTGTGAAAGCGTATACTTGCCACTTATCAACAGAATGAAGAAATTGGACAATTAGATAAGTGTGTGTGTGTGGTGCTAGCGATTATGAAATTACTGAGTTAGTAAGCTTTCATAAGCCTACCTACATTACTATACCACCCTAGATCAATGTAAAATCATTTAATTTTGCTTTATCAATTAGTTCTTAACTAGTTAGCTAGTCTAACAAATGATCTTACTTTTAGGAACAACTACCAATTATAGTCAGTTGGCAACACAACCACTATCATGTGGACATTTACTGATAAATATCATTTGACAGATTTAAAGCTTTTATAAGATATAGGAAAGAAATCGTAAATTTGTTCATATTTGGAAAAATTAACTTGATTATAGAGGCTAGTGCATAGATAGAATTAACCATTCAAAAGAAGTTTACCCATCCAATAATTTTTAGCAGTGTATTGATTATATAAATATTTGATTATTTAAGCATAAGAATAAATTAACTCTTTATATTATGAAATTAAATTTCTCAATCATAAGAATAAAGCTCTACATGTGGGTAGTGGAGCTTTGGTCATTTGCAGATTAAATTCACTCTTGTGGCTATCTATAGCATTAGTTTCCTGATTTTACCATCACTTGATATCAGAAAGCAGAACAAAAATATATAATGATTTATTCATTTAAACAAACTCTAAAGGTGTTGGTATTGTACAGATAAAGTTACTAAAACATCACATGATCACCATTTCTTATGTTTAGTCTGGGGATATTGGATGAGTAGGCACTAGAAAGAGATTTTATGTACCAACCTTCTTGAAACCATTGATTACTAAGGCTTGCACTGGGTGGCACTTCTGCATGCAGAGATTGTTATTCTATAGATAAACTAATACAAATAAGTTGACAATAACACTGGCTGGCAGATTATTTATTCTAAGGCACTGAGAGTGCTTGGATTGGGTCGTGTTTAAAAATTTAAAAGTGGAATTTTAAATTTAAAAACAAAATTTTATTGTTTTACATATTATTAAGAACAAATTGTTTGGTTGAAAAAATGAAGTCAAGACAATTTTTACTTCATTTATAAAACATCTTTATCTGCAATTCCAAAAAAAAAAAAACAACATTGTTCTGATTGTATATTTTGGTCTCCTACTTTTTTTTATATTTGCAAAGTTGAAATATTATTTTTGAGAATTTTTTTAATTTGTAAACTGATATTTCTAAAAAATAAAATGTGGAATAAAGTTTTAAATATTAAATTAGAAAGTTTATTGTTAATAACACTTTCCATCAAATTTCATTTTTGAAAATAAATATCTTGACTTTTCAATACATGAATGTGTATTTAAAAATCAGTTTAGTTATCATCATTATGCAGTTATGGCATTCTTCAAATATGGAGTATTCTTCATTGAAAACTAATAACTTATTGTAATTTCTGTACTTTAATCATTGTAGTTTCATCATATATCTGCCTATGTAAATTAAATTTGTTCTATTGTAAATATTTTAATATTTATATATAATTTGTTGTCAATAAAGTTTTTTTAATAAAAAAATTATGTGCAGATAAATATATTAATAATAACAATGAAATTGAAAAAATTCCACAGTTAATGTATATGTTTAGAAATGCTTGTAAAATCACATATTAATTCTTGCTTTCTTTTACTTTTAAGCATATGAAAAATAACATTTATTGAAACAAAAAAAAAAAATAGAAAGTTGGAAATATACTTTAAATCACTGGCTAAGAGTTATTACAAAAAGATATAGTTAAAGGGTTAAATTATTAGTGATATTAAGTTAAGCTATGTTCACACTACAAACCTTAGACAGTACCTATATCAATCACAATCAGCAATCTCAACCTATTGTCAAGTCAACTTTCTTTTAATATTAAAGGTGGAAATCCCTCTTTATCTGTGGGCTAATATGGTTATATAGACACTAAAGATTGCAGTTTGACCACATATCATTGAAATTATTAATTCAAAGAAGTTTATAAATGCCATTAAACAAGTAATTATAACCTGTTCTGGAAACATATTAACAAATAGTTAATTATAACTTTCAAACTGCACTTCAGTTAAGTAATAATTAGTTAATAAATGCAGTCAATACTTTAATAATACCAATATCAACAACAATCAACAACTCAACTTGTTGTCAAAAAAACTATCTTTTAACAATAAAGGTGGATTAATAAAGATCTGAAATCCACTTTTATCTATGGTCTAATATGATTATATAGAGAATAAAGATTGATTTATTTTAATATTTTGAAAGGTGGCTAAGAAGAGATTTTTTTTCAGGATATATATATATACAATGGCTGAGTATGCTTTTGACTGGTGAAGACAGATTTATAACACCCATGAGCTGCAGGATGCATAGTGTAATTTATATAGAACACTAATTTATGTAAATTGATAATTTACATATTCCATTTTTTAGATAGTTGAATACTATTTCCCTTTTGTTATAAATAAATCCTGCATTTTTTTACTTTTTGCTTTCTGACATCATATTTGGCACAGATGATCTTAACATTTACTGGGTCAAAAATGTGTCCAGATTGTTGTTCATGTGATAAGAAGATAGATTTATATCCAGAATCATTTTCCACATGTTTGTATAAGTACTTGTGTTTGTGAGATTATGGTGGTCATATATTCACAAGACTCCCCATAGTATGCAGATCTAAAAGAATTATTACTGCATTGGAGTTTAATCCTGGGTTATTGAATCCTTTATTTAATATTCTGTTTAAATTAGGTAGGGATTTTCAGACTTACATTATATGTAGTAGAGAAGATTGTCTTCATTTAGTGTGATGGCTTTGTATATAAGGCAATCTTATCCATGGTTTATTATCTCTATCTGTTGCATGTGGTCTATTTTATTATAAAATTTCTTAATTATATTAATTAATGTATTCATGTTGCAACTGATTTTACATTGGTCTTTTATATCGGTCTCTATATTAGCTTTCTGATCTGCTTGATATTTACAAAGATTGAAATTTTTGTTTTTAAAAACTTTTTATCATGTCTTGCATTGGTGGTCGAGAGGTCAGTGTGACTGCCTTGTAGGCAGTAGCCTGGGTTGCGGGTTCGCATCCCGGCTGATACTATGACACTTAAAAAAAAAAAAAACTTTTTATCATTGCTACTTTATGTATTGTTAGTGTGAGAGACTTAGGATGAATTATGCCTGAAATTCCAAAAGGACTTTAATGATCATTTTATATTTCTAGTGAGTTGTTATTCCTTTGAATATAAAAGTCTAAAAATTTCAGACCTTGAGCATTTACATTTTCTAGAGTCCATTAGAGTGCAGATTTCTGCACTGACTCTTCATGCAACTTATAATGTATTCCTCTGGTGCACATATCAAAATATCATCAACATATCATTTATAAATGGAATTGGGTTCATTAGCTAAGTATTTAGGAATAATTCCACATTCAAACTTAATTAGTGTTAGGCTGCAAATAATGCCAATAATGGGCAAGTTCATGGACCATGCTTAATTCATCTTGTATTGATAGTTGAATAATACTGTGATGTCATCTAATCCACTTTAGCATATCATCAATAAAATATCTTTTTTGTGGGTTGTATTCCATGTCTTGTAGGATTTCTCGGATTATACTAATTGACATGGGACTGACCCATACAGTTCAGTGATGTTGAGTGATATTTTCTTTTATTTGACATATGTTGATACACTGGACAAATTTCTAGGGAGGATTTGGCCATGTATTTTCTGAAGCCAAAATGTCTGATTAGTCATTCAGTGATGATTTTGGGTAGCATTGCATTAATATACCTCTCCAAAATCAGTCATCAAGCAAGGAGAATAATTTTTTTTGTGCAACTTCATGTTCACAAATAAGTGAGGTAGAATTGCTGTAGATGGATACATTTTAAAATATTTTGGTCTGTTGTAAGCCTTGTTGTAGTGCCTTCTTAGTATGGCTATGATGAATTTATCTTTCATGGCCTTTATATTGCTTAAACTTTAATATATAAATTTGAAAGGTCACTTTTTGAATATAATCATTAGTCAAAATAAGAGTCATATATCACATGACCCTATCTCTTAAGCTTGTAAGTTATAAACAATGAGGATTGCCAATTCCTCTACAAGCTTTATGATAAATGCTTAGCCAGAGCCAGCTCTTAAAATATCTCTATCAGGAACCCCTCCCCAAATCCCTCACCATGGTTTCGGGCTTTGGCCCTCCTCAGAGAGGTGTCAGGGTAGGTTCAGACATAAAGCTTGTAGAGGAATTGGCAATTCTCATTGTTTATAATCATTAGTATTTTTTAGCACAAATCTATTGCCTTTATCTTTTCTAAGGCATATAATATTTTAACTTGCATATATTTTTGGATTCATCTATGTTTTTCACAATGTTTTATTCTTGGATTTGTCTGATATGAAATGTAATGCTTCAACTATTTGTCCAATTATGTTTCCTCTGTGGAACATTTTCATATTTAGCTTCTATATCATTAATTATTTCAAGGTGTGTTTTCAGGGGCCTCTGATAAATATTGGTCCTTGCTCCACCAAAGTTTTAAACTTTGTCGGCAGTTGGATGTGTCTGACATTGACCAGGTTTTCTTTCTTGATAGAGTCTATTTGTATTCCTTGTTTAGAGAAAAGAAATTTTAACTATTTATCATATTTAACATTTAACTGCATTTGGTTATACGATTGGATACTTCATAATAAGTGGTAATCTTTCTTTTTCTCCCATTCATTATTTTTTAAAGTCCTTCTGCAGCCTTGAAGAATACTCTTTACTAATTGTATTTTTAATTGATGTATTTTCTCTCTCTTTGGTGTATTGAGTGGTTTATACATATGTTACAACAGTTGGGAAGTACTTTGTATTTTAGACATGCCTCTAAAAATAATAATCTTTCCTGATGTGTTGTCATGGTTTTATGCAGTTTCATCTTCATTTTATATTGCTGATGATAATCCATGTTGTAATGTAATACTGAATTTTTTTTTCCTATTCTTATGCTAATTGTAATTGATTTGCTTCAATGTTTTCAAAGTTGGCCAAGAAGAGGTTTTATTTACTATATTTATATAGGCAGTGACTGACTTTCAGTCAGATTCACAGCACTCGTAAGCTGCAGGATGCATTATATAATTTGCATTAAATGCTAATTTATGCAAATTGATAATTTACATATTCAATTTTTTAGATAGGTGAACATTATTTTCTTTTTTGGTGATTGTATGGGAATTGTTAGAAACAAACTGTCTTTTTTACTTTTTCTTTCTGTCATCAAATTCACGTATAGACGATCTCAACATTTACTGGGCTAAAAATATGATCAGACTGTTGTTCATGCTCTACGAAGATACATTTATATTCAGAATTATTTTTTGCACATTTGCATAAGTACTTGTGATGTGAGATTCTGATGATAGTATTTGCATGAGACCCTCCATAATATACAGAACTACAAGAATTATTACTGCATTTAATTTTATAAATAATCTGAGGGGTTTTGCAACTTGATCATGGAGACTGAAATTATTAATTCAAAGAAGTTTGAATAAACCTCATTAAGCAAGTAAATATAACTGTTCTGAAATCAGTCTAACAAATAGTCAATTATAACTTTCAAACCACACTCCAATTATATATTATTTGGATAATAAAGCTTTATATATATATATATATTCACAGTATTATTTATTATTTGGATAATAAAGCTTTATATATATATATATATTCACAGTATTATTTCCAGGAGCTTAATAAAAATATAATAGCTAAATAGCTGATATTTCAGTACAACAACAAGGACTTTCCTTAGAGAAAGAAGAACCTCCAAGATAAGTACTTGTTATTGTACTAAAATGTCTGCTATTTAGCTATTATACTTTTATTACATAGAAGCTCTCAAAAATAATACTATGAATTCATTTATCTGTGAGAATATTATAATTAATATACATATATATGTAACCTTATAATTGAATATTTATAAATACAGTAATTATATATATATATAAAATATAAGTTTAAAAATTTTATCCACTTAGGAGCACTTTCGACTATCCTCGTAGTCTTTGTCAACTAACACTTTGAGACGCTAAGCTTCCTAGAATTCCATGATCTTAATGAATTATAATATTACATATATATATAATAGAATTATAATATTATTACATATATATATATATATATATATATATATATATATATATATGTTGTTTATGTCTCATATAATTGGTGATGAAAGATTTTAAAAAAATTAAAGTAAATTCGTTATGCATAAATACGTATTTATGACTAATCCAATAATCATAATAATCAAATATTTAGACACATGATATTTCAAGTGACATTCATGGTGAATTGAAGTTTGATCCTATCCAGAAATCTTTGCCTCTAATGCTTCACTCACTTTAAACTCTACAATGCAGCATTCCAATTGGTCACATGTCCAGAATCTTAAAACTGGTATAGGAGTTAGAGCATTATATTGCCAAGCTTATGAATTGAGATTTAAATCTAGAATTTAGAGGCTTAAGCTCCTCATTTTTAACTTGTCAATATTTAAATCACATGAGCATAAATATGAATTCAGTATAGATATCAATACAGCATTACTTAAATAAGCTCATAATTTAATTTACAAAAGTGGAGTTAATTTCTATTCATTCTAATAGCTTTGTAAATCAATAACAAAGTATCATGTATATATGAAATATCAAACATAACAAACAAAAATAAATCATGTTCATTCATTTATCAAGATCATGCATGGATGTTTAGACCAAACAGTAACACTGCTAAAGAAGAAATTTAAATCAGTGTAGTTGTCAATGTGGTTTAACTCAAATTAGCTTTGAGTCTAATTTACAAACTTTAAATTTTTATATAGGCTAATTTGTTGGTTGGTTATAACATTATTAAAATAAATAGCAATTAACCCTGCCTCCATAAATTAGATTCTAACCCTGATGTGAGCGAGGTTGCATAAACAACTCATTTGACTGCATGTTAGTGGTTTGACAGATCTAAATGTCTATGTAAAGGCTTGGCAAATGAATGAAAATGCTTCACTGGAAGACATTACATTAAATTTTTCCTGTGTTTTGTAGTTAGGAGCTTATTCCTCTTATTATATTTCATGTTATGCCATGGTGTTTACTAACCTTACATATGTGCACACACACACACATGTAAATCACATCACTGAGCCAAAGTTTAAATAAAGTAATATGGTATTAACAATTTTTTATCAAAGCATTGAAAATGTGAGTGTTCTTGAGAGAAGTTTGTTGATATTTTATTAAGTTATCAAAGTATTGGGTGCGATGATATGATTTAAATACAATAACATCAGTTAGTTGTTGGAACTTATGGTATACATTCACACACACACACACATATATATATATATATTGAGTTGAGGTACGTTGAGAAAAGTTTTATGTATATCTGCAGTGAGTAACATTTTATTTCCACTATTAATATTGCCTAGATATGTCTCCTAAATAGTTTAATAGGACCTTAAACAAAATGATTACTTTATTTGATCAGTGGACAGTCATATGAGTTTCTGTGAAATTTTAATGTTTCTTGTGCAAGAATTAGAAAGTGCACCATGTTCAACAAACTTATATATGTATATATTTGTAATATATAATAGTCAATCATTTAAAAAACGTGTAAATAATTAGAAAAAATATTATTATGCTAGATACACTAAAGAAAAAATAATCAAATAGTTTGTTGGTCAGGAGTTTGATCCAAGTTCAGGCATCATTAATGATAAAGGAGAATTGCATTCCATGGACCTTGATTTCTAGAGTCTGCAACTCTATCACTGCACTAATGATAATGCAAATATTTATAAACCAGTTTTAAAAGTAGTTAACTCAGTCTTCAAATGTATAATTTGTGCGTATTCATACTCCAATGTGGTGCTGTGGCTTTTAACAAGTTAAAAGATAAAATATTTCATCACAGTACAATAACTCATCATCATCACTATAAAAACATGGATTGCAAAATGAATGTTTAATCCAGTTTCTGCAATTTTTAGCCTTCCCACATCACAAAAGCAAACTTCTTTATTTCATTCATCCATCTTATATGTGGTCTCTTTCTAGGTCTTTTACAATCTCTTGGATACCATTTAAGATTTCAACTATCCATCTAGTATTATCTCTTTTAACAGTATGTCCAATCTATTTCCACTTCAAAGACAATGTATATATATATATTTAATTGTCATAACATCGGCCAGGACGCGAACCTGCAACCCGGGCAACTGTCTGCTAGTGCAAGGCAGTCGCACTGACCTCTCGACCACCAATGCAAGACATGTATTTTGTTTTTGATCACTTCTTGTTACTCCTAACTTACATCTCTCTACACCTTCTTGAGTGTTTTGAAGTCACTGTATTGTTCTTCTGTTGAGTGTCCAACTTTCAGATTCATAAGTAAGAACAACTGCAATTAAATTAGCCATAAGCTATTATTATACATAAATTTATTGCATGAAAGTAAGAATTGTATACTTTATTGGGTTAACCTAAAGGCATTAAAAATTGTATTTAAGGATGATCCATAAAATATTAAAAATACAATATCAAAATCATAAGACAAATCAAAATATTCTTCACCTTGTTGAATATGATTCTATAATGTCCACTATTGTAAAATCACATCTTCATTCCATTGGACATGTGAAATGAATAAATAATGCAAGACTTCCTAAAATATTATTTTATAATGAAATTGAGCATGGATTTTATGGGAGAGAGATTCCATTTATATTACAAAGTTTATCTCGAAGACATTCTAAAGTAATTCAATGTTGACTGTATTTATTATGAAGAGATAATAGAGTATAGAATACATTAAAGAGATACAATTACATAAGGAATCGAAGTATTCCAGAAAGATTTTCTGTAAAAGAAGTTAAAAAAGATGATATTATAAAATACCAAGTAGTGTAATGGACAATCACATTCTATATGTGGGATGTATTTGCATCAACATTATTGGTATGTGTAGTGGTCACAAAATTAATCTCTACTGTATATTATTAATTTGTTTTGTCTTTTTACCAAAATGACTATACTCATTTGCGAGTAGTTATGTAAATACATATTTATTGCCACAACAACAACAAATTGAACGTTTTTATTGCTTGGATGTTGATATGAAATTTGAGTTCTGGAAATTTATTGCCACAGGTATTAAATACAGTTCTATTGATATTTTAGTAATCCATGTTCTCCATTAGCAAACAATTTTTTCTGAATAAATTGATTTATTGGTTAGAGTTATTGTTGTATGAAATGAAAGAAATTAATTTTGTTGCTATCGTTTTCTTCCTTCTTACGTTCATTTTCTTCTCTCTTACGACTTTGTCTACCATAGAAAAATTGAGTGTGGGTATTTCCAGCAGCAGTTTTATTTATAATAAATAAACAATATCTATTATTCGAGTTTAATTATTCGACATTTTAATAAGGGCTTCAGATGCAGCAGTGGAACATTTACTTACTTAGCCTACAACCTGGGTTTGAATTTGGCCAGCTTGAAAATGTTTTTCTAATCCAAATTAAGATTATTTTGGGTACAAGCTGATAGCTATCTAAACATCCAGTAGTGATTGATAAATGAGTATTTAGCTGGTTGTTTTTTGTGTTAGAAAATAAAACAAAAATAGAAAATTCCTCCTCCTGTGGGAATTAATAAATTTGTGACAAAATGCTTTCTTTTTCATTGATTTTCTATAGAGTCTGGGGTAGTTGGAGAAAGGCCTTTGTCTTGACATTTAAAGGCTGACTGCCACATTATCTTTACATTTTTTCTAATGCTATTTAAACTTGATAACGTTATTTTCAAGATCAATGTTTTCTTTTTACTACGTATGTCTAAGTTTGTGATCGCATCTTAGAAAACATTTGATCATCTCTTAGTATATATATTTATTTTTATTTTCGTTTATAGAGTTATGGCATGTTTTGATAATAGCTTCTTAATGATTCTTTGCTTCATCTGACATTATTTATTATCTTTTTTTTTTTAAAGCTATTAACATTTATGGCACATTTTTATCTGATATGTTTTATACTCTTATTTTATTTTATATCCTTTGTGACTTTTAATAAAACTTTGTTATATTAACATTCGTTTGATTGTTTTAAAAGGTTATTAAATTATGGTTTTGTTAGAAACTAGAAAGGAAATGATAATGTGAAATATGCATGCCGCTAGCACGTATTCTCATCAAAATTTAACTTGTCTACCAACATAAACGAAGCATTAACAATGATTAATACAGATCACGTGACGTTCCCATTTTTTTTTTTTTAAAAGTGTGGAAGCATTACAGGTTAGAGATATAAATCATACATCGTCAACATGAAATCGAGAAAAAGAAAAAGGGAAGTGAAAAAATTATTATTTTTCAATTCAAGACTTTTAAGAAATAAATTAACGTAAAAATAACAATAGAAATAGTTTGTACAAGTATTTATTTATTATTAGTTGAATTTTTTTAAATTTCGAGATAGATCAAATTGACTTAGGCTGTTTGGTTAGTTTAATTAGCATAAATTGAACATCAGTTACTTAAAAATGTAGTATCTTCTTGGAAGTTTACTCTTTTGTGAAACTAGATCCAAAGTTATCATTATTCGGATATTAACAAAAGGTAATGTAAGTATGATAAACTCGCCCAAGTCAAATAGTGTAACTAGTCAAAAGGTACTATAATAAGCAATAATAGTATAATTTTCTTTACCCTATTCTAAAGCTGCCTATTGCAATTACTGCAATACCAGAAGGTATCATGTTAATATTTTCATCCCAAATCAGATTATGGCTTTTATCTTCATTAGTGAAGACTAAAATTTAATGTTTTAAATTACGGCTGGATGGTGTTTTAAAATTTATGCATAATTTTTTATGTGTGCTCTATACAACTTTTGCACTGCTATTTATATTTTATATAATATACAGAATAATTAGAGGGGATTCGAACACAGACTTTCAATCTTCCTGAAGCTATCCACTCCATCTTATGTAACCGGTATACATGACCACTTATATTTACAAAAGATATTATGATCTACCAGCACTCATCAGTTGGTCCAGATCATCATCTCTCACACACATATATAATCAGTGCTCAGTTTATATTGAAATAGCATATCTACAAACTTTAATGAACAGGCTTCTATCTTCTTCACCCAAGTTGGAGAATGGAGAAAGTTGAAACTTGTCCATTAATGTTTGTAGACTTGCTATTTTAATATAAACTGAGCACTGATTATATATGTGTGTGGAAGATGATGATCTGGACCAATTGACGAGTTTGGTTCAGTTGTAAAATATGTATATTGGAGATCATTTATATATTTCACATGTATGTGATCATATGTATTGGTTATATAAGATGGAGAGGGTAACTAAATGGAGCTTGAAAGTTGGTGTTCAAATCCCTCTAATTACATCTAAAGTACAACATATATATTATATTTGTAACCAAATATACATAATACTTAAATAAATAACATTTAATATTTTTTCATAATATATAGTACATTATTATATTATGTAAAAAAAGTTAAGATTTAAGTATATTACTAACTAAAACACTAGCAAATTTGTCTGTACAACATTGTCACCAATGAAAATTTTAGTAATCAATAAATGATGTTAAGAGTTGTGTATTTTAATCTCTATCCATAGCCTTCTCATCCAATATCCCCAGTTAGTTTGTATCTTGTGGCTTTAATCAGTGATGAATCTTGGATCTGTGAGCAATGACATATTGCTAACTTTAGTATGACTTCAGGCTGTTTATGTTTCATCATTTAAATAGAATATTTGATAATGTGTGCTTTCTGAGTAATATCATTTTTACAAAAAAGATAATATTTATCTATCACTCTGAAATCTGCTTTACATAAAATAAAATTGTAGCATATTGTAATTTATGGTTAATGATGTATAAAGGCTTGATCTGCTGATAAAGAAGATTCTGTTGAAACTAGGACCATAAGCAATATTTAGATTCATACACAATCCATCTACCTTTCACCATGTTCAATATAATAGGTGATTTAATAATGTAAATCAGTTGTCCAGTCATTACCTAAATAGCATAATATATATGTCACCACAAGCTTTTGGTTATTTCTTGGCTGATCATCCCAATTGATTTTTTTATATATAATTTGACTGTTATAATATTTGCTACATAATTCTAGTTTTAGTCAATGCAAGTTTTGCTATATTAAAAAAAAAATCTAGTTTAAATTCATGACCTCTGTGAAATCTGAAACCCACAATCATATAATAGTTAAACCCCCCTCCCCCAATCAAATTTTACAAAATGTGAGGTAACATAATTTCAAGCATCTAGTTATTTACCTGTATTTATATTGCAATGCTAATTGCCTAGAACATTAGGTGGTATTTGTGGTCAATGGATATTTACCAGTTCCATTCAATTAATCTAAATTGGGTTTTGTTACTTACGATACTCAGTTTAGAACTGATCCTGGAACCTTGTGCTTTTGAGTCCACCTCATCACCACTGCATTAAAATATACAGAGTATTGAACATGTGATAAAAATTGATTGGTCAAATTTTTCTATATGGTTGTTTGCTATTGGCTTGGAAATCAAGAATATTTTAAGAAAATCTAAATGAACTCTGAAAAAGTGTCATTCTTTAAATTTTACTATTATAAAATGTTACTTTTAGTCCCTTTTGGAAGATTATAAATAACCAATATATGATTTTTCCTTTTATTTTTGAAAAACTCAAGAGATACATGGATTGCACTCAAATTTTTGTTTTGTTTTTTATAGGTGCATTTCTCTTCTCATTCCCAATCTATCACAACAAAAGAGTTCTCTAACTTGCTCATGAGTAATATCATGGGGGAATGCTCTGAGTTGTCAAGGTGAAATTGGTTATTCAGGTGTTTGATACCTATTCATGCATAGTGAGAGATGGTCTGAGTACTGATGGATAGTTGCTGTATTATGGAGGTGATACATAGAAAGCATTGATAAAGCTAAAAAGTAGATTATTTTTTAGCTTTTTTTTTTGACAATTATCTTTAGACACATCCACTGTAATATCTAATTTTTAAGCAAATGACCTTTAGTAGAATGGTTAGTGCTTTGCCTATATGCTGATTACTCAGACATAAAATATAAGTGATGATTAGGATATTCTTGAGTAGCAGAAGATTTGCCAAGCAGGTTCAGTGACTCATTCAATATAAGTTTCTGATATCCATTTAATATTGGTTAATATATGGGTAAGTAGCTTTTCTTAATGAAAGATAAAGTCCATGGTCATATTGATTGGTAAGGTGAGCATTGATGTATTTAACATAAAACAAAACCATAAAAGCAATATTGGACAGGGTTCTTTGTTGATAAGAAAAAATCATCACCCATCAGTTGCTCTTTCAAGCCTGTGATTTTACCTTTACTTAAAAATATATTTTAATAAAATTACCTTTTTATTAGCACAGTTTTTTAGTCCCACTAGGGTTGCACCACATAAACATCAATGATCAATAGATGCCAAATGGTAGTGTTTCGTAAATCTTTATCCAGTAGTATTCTATCCAGAATTCTAAGACTGGTTTTTATCAGTGAGAAGTGTTAAATTTTTTTTTAACATTGCACTGAATCTTTGAATCTAAGGCACTTCTCCTTAAGCAGCCATTTTTTACTTTTTTGTTATACTATAAAGCTAACAACCCGAACTAAAAAACGTTCTTATTTCAATCTGTCTGTCTGTTTATATAGTTATATAGATATGAAATCAGTTCAGTTTCTATATATTATGATGGCCTTAGTTTATTTATAACCATAGGCATCTTTATTCTTTGCTCAGAAATGTTACTATACCATTGAGACATCACATGATCTAGGTAGCATAAAAATAGTGAAAATCGAAGACTATGCTGGTGAGTAGCAAAATTTAACAAAGGTAACATAATAACTATTTCAGTCATGTGATATCTTAATGGTTTAAAATTATTGTTTCATATTTTTTAATCTTCTCCTTATCAAAATTTTTCAAGGGTTTGCTCTGATAAAAATCTACATTTTAGACCCACCTTTAACAGACCACAAATGAACTTTAATTATGTCTAATCAAAGTTTGATTAGTCATTACAATTCTCACTAATTTTTTTTATTATTTCCTCTGCAAAAGTTAACCAATCTCTCTAAGGGTTAGTAAAAGAATACTATTATGTGATTTTTATCTGAAACACCTTTTTTGCAATCTTTTCGCCAATATTCAATGTGTTCATTTTATTCTGAAATCTTTATATCATACCCTTCACTTAAAATTACTGTGCCACTATTAAATCTTGTATAAACTCCATATTTTCCTAATAGTAATTTTATCTTTATATAAGAGAAATTGCTTCATACAAAATGTATGAAAAAATGTTAAGTAGATTAAACTTGCCAATAATTCAAAATATACTTATGCCTTCTAAGCCTCATCTCAGATCAAGATCCTTTTTTTAGGTGTTCTACCAAAAATCCATAACTAAAGATTTATGAAATAAAACCTGTATTACTTATGAGTCAATATAGATTTCATTTTTCCACTTCTAACAGTAAGACCAGTTGATTTTGATCTTCCTAAATGTTTCTGAAATCACAGCAATAGATTTAGGATAACCCACAATCATTCCATTCATTTGTTTCATAAGGAAAATATAACAGATAGTGACCTATGTAGATATGGATGAATACAAACTGTGATCCACATAATTAATGATTTTCAAATCTAAGGTTTTAGTGGCAGAATTAAAAAATTTAACATTGCCACGATTGAATCTATCTTCTGGTTTGAATATCTTCAAGTTTGTTTATCATACTTTATCAAAAGTTAAGCCATTTAATAAAAATATCATATGCTAAATAAACAATTTTTATCAAAATATACTAATTAAGATTTGTGCATGATCAGTTAGTTGATGATAAGGGTAGATAGAAAGAGTAACAGATATTCACAAATATCCAAAATACAATTCAAGATCATTATAAATGATGACTTAAATCATACAGATTCACAAGGTGTATCTATACACTGTCACCAAAAGACAATGCAAAGTTAACTTTAGTAGTCTAAAGTTTGATAAACCAATTATAATTTCCTTTTCCTAAATTAATGTAAAATATAACCAGTATTATCTTTAAAGGTATCAATAACTTTTTAATTCCTTTGTTAACTTCTATCTTCTACATCCATGTATATAAATTAAGACTCTGTCTGTTGTGGCTAAAAATTAAATAGAACACTCGATCATTATTAATGGTGGTTCTACTAATCTTTGAATGTTAACAAAAAATCAAATAGTCAGATGCTTAGTAATTATGTGACATTTGATCATGTAAAGTGATAGATTAAACTTTTGTTAAGGGTTTTTTAGTTTTCAATTTTCCACTCTCTATATTAAACTGCACAGAGCATGTTAGTATTTTAACCTATAATACAATTAATAAAAGGCATAAAATAATGAATGGCTTATTTATTTGGGAAGTCATAAATCGTTTGAACAATGACAATTATTGAGCTATGGTTGTGATTCATGGACTTTGATCCTCAAAATCTGATACCTTATCATGGCATTAAGTGCAATACAATTAAGGGCAATACAATTAACAATGTTTTATATTTTGATTTATAGAGTCACAATTGTGCTTTACGTAAGAGATAAATTATATCACATCTTTTTAATGGCTTCCCAGCAGCTCGATCACGTGCCAGAGTATAATATATTTTTTGACTGCTGAATCCACTATTGGTGATGCAGAAACATATAGCTTCACTTTTTTCATCTTTACGATCAACTCCAAAGTCAACCGTTATTCCATTTTAATAAAGTTAAATTATTTATCTTCATAATTATATTTAATTATTTAAAATTATCCATTTTTTTCCTTTCACAAACTTCCCAGTAAATAAAATAAAAAAATTCTAAGATAATTACTAAATTAAAAAAAAAGTCAATATTTTAATCTATTAATTAAATTTATAAATATTCACAGTAAATTTTAAAATCTCACTAATCAATCGAAAGATGAAAACTTAACTGAAGCGGAAGTTTATTGTTAATTTGATTAATAATTTATTTTCTAATATGAAGTTTATATTTAAGATAAATTAAGTTGAGTTTGCATATTTTTGTAGTTATAATATATATGTATTTGGGAGATATACTGGAAAGCAGGGTTTTGACTGCAATAAATATTTTGGCATCATAGATTCAAGATTAATTGTCGGATAATATATATGTAAGTCTTTCTAAACATATATATATATTGTTGATCCTCATGATGAAACGGCTAATGCATTTTTCTTACTCATAACATGGGATTCGAATCCGGATAACATAGTTTATTTTCCCAGGTATTTGAGGACTTCTAAACAAACAGAATATTTTACGTATCTGTCATATAGCCAACCTAGATACACATATTCAATTATTAATTTGTAGATGAGTACCTAGAAATTTCTAAAATGTAAAACAAGAATGGAAAGTCTTAAAAAAATAGATATTATTAATGAAATTGTTTATTACTTGGGACGTAAAAAGAAATTCATGAATGGGAAGTGAATCTGTGAAACATAATCTCCATGTTTTTAGCTTGTGAATGGCGATATTTAATAATATTGATAATCTTTCAATGACCAATTTTGGAAGTCCTATCAGAGTTGACTATAAATAGCTATGCAGAACATACACACACAAACCTCTAAGTCTGTTTTAAACCTGAAAATTTTTTTTCAAAACTTACTTAGTCTAAATTCAAATTAAAAACATAAATAACATCATGTCCTAAGAGCCTGTTGACTGCATTACTAAAATAATTATTTTAATATGTTATCTAAGGTCAAAGACTGGAGCATTGATACAAGTCTGCAATTTTATATCTTATTGATGTAAAAAATTATATGTAGATTGAGCTACTAAAGTAAGATATGTTGGACTATTTCTATAATCTAATGCTAATTGTTAAATTTCATTAGAAAAATTCAAACTTCATTTAAATTTTCTAAGTACATTCATTATTAATGGTAACACCGGGATTAGTATATAACTCAATGTTTCAAGTGATATTATCTCTTTTCCAAATATTATTTGCCTGTTCAGTGGCAGCACTAGCCTGGGAATTGAACCTAAACCTTAAAATTTTTGAATATTGATTTTAAGATGACACTCTAAGCAACTAGGATATTGTGCAGCCTAGTTGATTAGAATATCACTTCAAATTTAATATTCATGCAATTAAAGGTTTATATTTGAACCCCCTGTTAGGATTGTCACTGATCAGATAAACTATATCTGAAAAAGCGATGATAATATCACTCAAAACATTGTGCTCTATACTATCGTAATAGTTGGATGTTTGATAATAATAATCTAATATATAATTATTATTAAAGTCCACCATCAAAAACTTAAAGTATGTAAATTATGCTTGTATTCAATCAAGTAATTTTTAGATTGTAACTAAAAATAAATAAAAAAAAATCATATTTTTTTATTATATAGCAATAATAAATGCAAATTTGCAGTGTTCCTTTTTTTATATATTTTTTACCATGATTTCATAGGGTTAAGCATATAATGTATGCTTTATTTTAAAGTATGTAAAATGACACACACACACACAATTATCAAATGTGATACATTTTGTACTTAATAAACAAATATATAATTATTGTTTTTAGTCAAATATGACGAATAATCAATTCATTTTTTAAAATCTTACCATGAATATGTATAAAAAGATTTCATTTACTTTATTTCCAAGTAAACAACTGCTTTTAATGTATTAAATTATGTAAAGGTTATGCTATATTTGACAATTATTTCAATTGATGAGATTTAGATAAGATGGAAATGATTAAGATGCTACTGAATATATACGTCTATATGTGCTTATTGATATATAAAAATACAACTTATTAATGCTTATGAATTTCACTTATTTTCAAAGTTTAAAAAAAAACATCTTTATATGTTTATACTCATTATAATATTTATAAATAACATTCAAGGCAATTGTAATTTGTGGATAGAGGTATTTAAGGACTTGACACAACTAATATAGAGGGTTGTTCTAAAATTATTCTTGTAAACCTTGCATTGCCATAACTTTTAATCTGAAGTTTATTGCTATATGTAAACACATCTATTTGCTCTATTCCAGGTGTTATTAACTTGCACAAACTTGAGTAATCAATAGATTCTAGATAGTAATGCTCAATAAATCATCGTCTAATGCTGCCTTATCCGTATCTCCACTAGCTTCTAAACTACAGCTTTCATCAGTGACAAATTTAAAATCTGTATCCACTGCACCTGAATTTTTTAAAATCTAATACAGATTTTTTTCCTAATAATAATCACTTTTTTTTACTATCAAGTTATCAGCCAGAAATTTAAAACCTCATAAGTATTAAACTTATGTCATATATTTAAAACACTAAGTTATTTTTAAGTTTTAGGCTATCTAAGTAAGTGATAGCCGCTGGATGAAAAGTGCATTAGAAACAAAAAAAATCCATGATCACTAAATCCAGATCCAAAACTTCTCACTGATGAAATTATAAAATCAGAACCCAGTCTGAATTAATGGGTTGGACAACACTGGATACGAGTTTATTAAATTCTACCACATGCTTCTATTGATTACTGAAGCTCACTCCAGGTGGCACCACTTGACTAAAAGAAATAGATTTGCAATTTAAAAGTAATGCAGAATTAGAGGTTATGTATGGTCTGTTTTGTTGGTGTCGCACAATGTGAAATATTTTATTTTTATAGTAAGATAAATACATAGATGTCATAAAATCCGGCATTGCAATTATAATGACAATGAAAATCTTGCAATGCAAGTATATCATATAGAGGATTAATATATATTTTCTTTTATATCATGGGTACAATGTTTTATAATTCATGTGCCAATTTTTCATGTATAAATTCATGTACAACATGTAACTTTTGCACTACAATTCCATTTTTGCATAAAATACAATATATTGTAGATAAATAATCTTTAACTTTTACCTGGCCAAACTGCAGCTTGCGAGCTGCATGTGGCTTTTTATGTGATCCAATGAAGCTCTCATGAAACTCTCAAAATAAAATCATGACATAATATAATAACATGGTGTATTTAAAGTTTATTTTGAAACCATTTACACTTCTGTAAATTTTGATGATTTTATTGTTACTGTTTCCTGGAAATATAATACATTATTCCAATTTATTGATTTAGTTTTCATTTGTTTTTCATCAAACAATTTTGTTATTCTTTGCACAATTTTACTTCAAACATCATTGACTGTGTTCTTCTACTTTGATTTTTGAACACTAACTTTGCTACTTTAATCAAGCAATATAGATAATTATTTTTAATTTATATTCAGAAAAATAAAGAATTATTGCTATACGTATTTTTGTTTTAATAAAACTTTCTTGTAAACTAATGTCAATTTTTGGGATATAATGTACTCTTGTGAAGCATTATACTCCGTAATTATGTTTATAAAATCAAAACATTGAGCACAACTAATGAATGAATATTTTACTAAACTAGTGCATTCCTTGTTAACAAATAATATACCAAATTTTGATATTGTTACTAATCAGATATAATCACATGTGTTTAATTCTTTATTGACTTTGTTCTCACTTACTAATTTTCTTATTTTAATTTTTTGTACAATTAATAAAGCATATTAATAAAAAAAATTCAAATATTTGTTTCTATCAAATACTTTACTGATCTTGAATATATCTCAATTTTTAACATTTGGCTCTGGCAGACATGACGTTTGCCCTCCTCCCTATTGCAATAAACTATACAAAAGTAAATAAATTTAAATATGGCTTATTTTAATGAAGTTTTAGAATTTTTTTTGCTTTCCAGACTTTTAATGTTAAAAATTAAGATTGTAAATAAAAGTAGCAAAACCTTTTTCAAATTTGAATGTCAGTTATGATCTTATTTTATTTTTTTTTGCTAATTTCGTGGTTGATAATAATTTTAGTAAAGAATACATACAAAGTATAAACAATTACAGAACAAAAAAATTAAAACAATTACAGGATGTTTTTTTAATTAAAGTTAAAACTGAAAGGAAGATAGAGCTCTGATGAAGACTGCTGGACAATCGAAACTGTAAGAAAACAAAGAAGTTTTTAAGAAAATTAATTGCATTAAAGTGTATATGAGTAAAGTATTATAAGTAATATACATGATATATTCTGGATTAGTCACATCAAAATTAGATGTCAAATGTGTACTTATTAACTAAATTGTAATTATAAATATATTTGTTTTATCTCTAGAAAATGAAATAAACACAAATACCCATAAAATATATGTAGTAAATGGCTTAATTAAAAGCTTGGTTGCTTAGATTTATGCTTTTGACATACTGTAAAGTCAGTAAATGTAGCCATACTCCATTGTAAATGGGAGCACTTTGTGGACACATCATATATTGCATGAAGGTTAATTTTAAAAAAACATAAATATTTTTAGTTTCCATGATAATATCTAAAGTATGAATTTAGGCCATTTCATGGAAAAGGGGTATGCAGGATTCTCAGTTTGTTGATGGGGAAGTGTTTGTCCAAGGAACTGTGCCATGCTTCTTTGATAATGAGTTTGGCAACATTGTACTCCATGCATACCCCTTTCCAGGTGAAGTGGCCTAATCAACATATTATAAAACACAAATATTATGTAAATTAACCTGCATGCAATATATGTGTCCACAATGCCATTTACAATGGTACATTTAGTGAGCTTTATTATAGGTCAAAAGCATACTAAGCACATTTTAATTGATTTGCTACATATATTTTTGGGTATTTGTGTTTATTTCATTTTCTAGAGATAAAACAAATATATTTATAATTACAATTTAGTTAATAAGTACACATTTGACATCTAATTTTGATGTGACTAATCCAGAATATATCATGTATAGGTGGTCCTGATTTAGTTTGCGATCATGACCATTGTGAAACCTAAAAACCACCGCTGACATATCCAACTGATAAATGACATAAATATTGAATAAAAGTACTTTAAATTCATATTTTAGATATTATAAGCTGGTAAAAATAATATGCTTTATTTTATTAGGGTTTTTTTTAAAATTTACCTTCATAAAATATTTGAAATGTGACTGCGCAAAGTGCTCGAATGTTCAAGAAGGAGTAAGGATAGTTTGGCTGATACAAAGTATCGTCCAAAAGTTGCAGAAATCTAATCAAACCAAGCTTATAATTTCCAAATACTAAAGATTATACTATATGCCCATATGAAATAAAGCATATTATTTTTACTAGCTTATAATTTTTAAAATATGAATTTAAAGTACATTTATTCAATATTTATCTAATTTATCGGTTGAATGTGTCAGCGATGGTTTTGGCTGGTCTTTAGATTTCAAAATGGCCACGAGTGCAAACTAAATCAGCACCAAAGCTTTTCTCTATACATTTTTGCATATGTGTGTTTATTATTGAATTAATGTGGAATATTATTGTTTTTGTAACTTTGATTTACTGAATTTTAATTTTTTTGACTATTAATCAAAATTGTTTTTTGGTTATAATAATATTTTCTGAGATCAAAGCTTACCATGTTTTTACAATCAGAAATTCAGTGTGCCATTTATGCTCACAATATCCATAATTGATGCATGTATTATAATCTGTAATCTTTGTACTACACAATCTTTGTTATAATTACCAGTTCATTCTTAAATTTCTAATTTATCACTTAAATACTGGGGGGAAATGATTGCTATTAGCTCCTGAGATGTATTTTAATTGACCAGAGTCTTAATTTAGGCTAAGTATCATGTATACAAAAGACATCTTCTATTTTTATATACGAGTATATGTAAAATTAGAAAGTTATTTACGCTAAGATATTAAATTAGCACAGTCGTTTTTTTTAAGTCACAATAAAAAAAAGGTTAAAGGAAAGGTAAAATCTTAGATATAGAAGGTAAGAGTCAATAATTTTTAATTACATATTTTTAATATTTAATTTTGCGGGGCAATTTGTTTTTTTCAATTGATCCAATACGCATGCACACACACACACACACATCTCCCGACTTATTCTAATCTTAATTACTTTTATCTTTTTATTGACTTTACTTTATCTGCTAAAGTATAGGAAAATTGATCGCGAATTTACATTGCTTGTTGAAAATTAAAATCGTTTATTTACAGAAACTGGTTTAAAATGTTATACTTTTTGTTGTTTCCTAAGCAAAATTACTTTTAACTGATACGTGCGCGCTTGCACACACACATATACTTTCTACTACTATAGTTTTCAGGCTCTAATAGTCTGGTAATCGTAATAGATATTTCAAAAATGTATCAGTTTAAGATATAATAAATAGCGAGAAACATTTATTAAATGTAAATACGTTTATGATTAATATTTTTGTAATGCAATTTTCACTACACCACTCCCGCAGAAGCTAGGGAATAATTATTATCCGCTTTTAATACCTACTAAAAGTTATTAATACACTTCCATTAAGTGGTGTGAGGCAACATTGTGGGGTAGCGGCAAGTTTGACATATCGATTAAACTATAATAATCGGCTATCTATATATACCAAACAATATAAAGATAAGTGCAAGAGATTGTGATCTGGACAGACTGATGAGTGCTATTTAAAATGCACATCTTGGGTATCGTACATCTTTTTCATATGTCCTTGTCATATGTTTATGATTCCACAAGATGTTAAAAATGGATAAAAAATCATTCCCCATCTTGCGTGATAGTGATATAGTGAAAATTACACTAAGAAATATTATTCATTAAGTGGATAATCTCTAATCTAATGAATGACTCACAAAAATTATTAATGTGCTTCCATTAAGTAGTTTGTGTCAAAGTTGTGAGGACAGTGAATTTGATACATTAATTAAACAACCGTAATTCATCATCATCATCAACCATTATCAATTCACTGCAGGATGAAGGTTTCTCCAAGTTTAATCCATCTTCTCCGATCTTTAGCTTCTCTTCTCCACATCACCCCTGCACACATTCTTATTTCATCCATCCATCTCACATGTGGTCTCTTTCTGGGTCTTTTACAATTTCTTGGAATCCAGTTTAAAATTTCAATTGTCCATCTATTATCATCTCTTCTAGCAATATGTCCAGCCCAACTCCTTTCAATGAGTTCAGTAACACCTGTTTGTTCTCTTACCCAACAGTTCTCTTACCCAACAGTAATTAGCTATTTATATATACCGAACAGTATTACAAATATGTGTAAGAGATTGTAATCTGGGCAAACTGATGAGGGCTGACTCAGCACAAAGTGTGAATCTTAGAGATTATACATCATGTCTTTGGTCTTATATTTTTGAATACACCCCTCCACAAGATGTTAGAAGTGGAGAGTAATCGATCCCTATCTTGCATGAAAGTGTTGAAGTGAAAATTACACTGCAGAAATATTATTCATAAAGTGGATAATCTCTAATCGAATGAATGACTTATAAAAATTATCAACCTCTGTGATTTCTTTTAAACTGTTAAGGTAAAAGAATAATCTTATTTTGGAAGCTAGTAAGAAGTTTGAGGATTAGAACTGATAGAATGAAAATCAAGATCAATGGGCTTTGAGCCCCAGGGTCTACCACTTTGCCACAGTACCAAAGCATGCAAAGAAAAATTACCAAATGTATTTCTCTAGAGGTCATATGAAATTTGAATGCTGAAAGAAACCAAACAGGAGCCATGAGACATATTTTGAGCCTGGGGTCTGCCATTCTGCCACAGTACCAATCATTGCAGAAAAAAATACCAAATTTTTTTTAGGAGATTATAAGAAGTTTTAATGCCAAAAGGAATAGAATTGAAGGCTGTAATAAGCTCCAGAATCTATTCCTTTACCATTGTAATAAACCAGGCAAGACAAAAATTGTCTAATGAGATCGTGGAATTGATCTGTCAGTTGGTTTAATGAATAATTAGTTTTTGATTAAATAATGACTTTTTACTAATACCCAAACCAGTCAAATAATTTTTTAATAATGTTTTAGAGAATTAAGTATTTTTGGGAACACTTTTTATCCCAATTTGATACAATGTTGATTAAAATTTAAAATATCATCTTAATTCAGCCAAAAACCATTGTTTTTATGTTAAAATTTTGTTACAGTTCAAGAATTATCATTACTTTTTGCTTTGTGCCCAGATATTTTTATTTATGATCTTTAATGTCCCAGATGGTTTAGTGCAGATATAGAGGGAGCCACCCACAAGCTGAACGCATCTGTATTGAAGCTTGTTGGTTACTTTAATGCACGAATGTCAGTGGCTTCAAAAAGCCACTAATTATGTGATTATTTTTAATTATTACAATTAGATCAGAAACATTACTTTTAGTTCAAGAAGTAGCTACATATTTCTTTACCAACCAATAATTAAGTAGAGATATTGGCCACAAACTGCCCAGTTACACCAAAATCCTGTTTATTAAGGAATTTTAAGCTACATAAAAGTTTTCAAATTTCGTTTGCTATCTCAAACACACTACTGATACAGGTGAAGGCAGAAATCGCTGAACAATAAAAAGAAATAATCGAATAATTTGTTGCTAAAGAGTTCATAAAACGTTTGAACATCAGAAGTGTCAAAACAGGAATCAATTCAAGGGCCTTACTCTTTAAAATCTGATGCACTACCACTGCTTTAAACCACAAAAAAAATGTGTATATATGTTGTGTGGGTATATATGTTTGTGGAATCATTTCTTTCAGAACTCATTTAAATATAGTTTGGCAGAATCACGTCATCTTTCAGATTGTGATGATCAGTTGAGTCAATATTTTAGTCAGTTTCCACCAGAAAGATCTCTTCTATGTGGATAAAGGTGGATATGATTTTTTTCAAAATATCAATATAATCATTAGATATTAATACTAAGCAAATATAGTATGGTCAAATCCCATAAATATAAGGCACAGGTATATAATAAGCCTATGTTTCATTTACAATATAGTAGAGATGTCTGCCCATCCCTTGTATATGTATTAAATGGATTATGTCCTGTACATGAGGGTCAGATTGACCTTAGATCAACATGGGTGTGACAAGAATCTCAGCTTCAGGTGGCCTTTGAGCATTCCATCATCAGATTTTCAATTGGATGGACAGTTGAAGAGTTAAGAGTGTGAAGTAGATTGAAGCCTGTCCATTAAAGTTTGAAAATTGGCTATCTTAATATATATCTGAACAAAAATGTGTGGAGATGGTAATCTGGACCAACTGATGATTGCTGGGTTAGCATGAAATACGTATATTGGTGATTATTTATCTTTTCAACATATATGTGTTCAAGTGTATCAGTGTTATGAGATACAGTGGAGTGTGGTGGGTCATGTGAAAGTCTGTGCTCATATGCTCATATACTCTATATATTACATAAATAGACACAGGTATATAATAAGCCTGTGTTTCAGTTCAAATATTTACAATGAAAATTTTCACTCTATTATATGTCTATTGTACTTGCATAAAATATATAAAACTTGTTGACCTTTGGTGCATTGCATTCTAATTGTGTGTTTTTTATAATCAGCATACTGATATCTATTTATCTAACTGATTATTTTGGAGCCTTTATACTGACTAATTAAAAATAATAAGATATTAATTTACCAATCTAAACTGCATACCTACTTTAGTTGGCTATGGATGAATTGCTGAAAGCGTCTGAACTCGCCTGGTCATTTTAGCTACCTAAAAGAAATCTTGTATATTCTGCCGAAATTTTACTTTAGGTCATGAATATTATTTCCAATTTACAGTAGCAATACAATAATATATATATATCATTAAAAGCAGTCAACACTTAAACAATCCCAATATCAATAACAATTTTAAACTGTTGTCAAGACAATCTTTTTTAACAATATATAAATATCACATGATCACCATTTCAGATCTATACAACTATATAAGCTAATGAGCTTGAATTAAAAACAGTATTGTGTTTTCGCTGTGGACTCAAATCTTTATAGTTAATTAATAAGGTGAAAGATGGCAGATGGAGAGTTGTATTAGACCCTAAGATCTAGGTGCACTGCTCTCATATACAAGGCTCCTCACTGATGAAAGTCACAAGCTGGAAACTAGTCTGGGGATATTGGATACATAGGCACTAGATAGGAATTTTATGCACAAATCTTTTTACATCCATTGATTAATCTGGCTCACATTGGTTGCACTACTGTATGGAGAGTTTAGCCTCTGTGTAATATATAGATATCTGTGTGTATATATGGATTTATAGGCCTATAAATTTTCTAAAATCATATTGAATCTCTGTTAACTATTCTTCTATGATAAGAGGCAGTCTGTTCAATAAAATCTTGTAGAAGTATATTTGCTATAATAAATAACAATGACATTATAAAGTAGAACAGTTTTGCCTATCCCATTTATTTTTAAAACTCAGGTAGCATAACTTCATGACTCTAGATATATCTAAAACATTCCAAAAGTTTACATATTACCATATATTTTAATAAATTTCCAAGTAAGCATTGTTAAGATTGCAGAAAATCATTTTAACTTTACTAAGCTGGATAACTTTGTCCAAGTCTTAATGAATAGATAGAATAGATATATCATTGAAATCATCATTTCAATTTTTGTATCAGTATTCAAAAGATGATCACAATATTCCTTCCACTTGTCATCATATAAAAGAATGCTATCAATGAATTTGATACAGTTGTATAATATTTCAGATCTGTATGTTTCTTTTAATGTATTAATTTATGATATAGATACAAATTATTACATTTTGATTTAAAAGTGTAAAATTCATCCCACTTACATCTTTCATACCATCCACTTTAGATAAATACTATAATGATTACCAATAATCATTTATTAAACTAGAGATTGTCTTTAACCCAGATGTAAACTAAACTTCAGTTTAAAATTAATATATCTGATTTTTATTGCATCATTATTCATATGATTTCAAAAAAAATGTGTGGTAATGTGGAAGTTATTTAATACATTTACTACATTGTACAGGCTTAAACATGCATTTATATATGTAATATATGCGCGATTCGAACTCCGACAACCTTTGCACTAACAAGGGCTTTGACCATTTCATCATCAGATTTTCAATGAAATGGAAGGCTGAAGAATTGTGAGTTGGAATAGTTTGAAGCCTGTCCATTAAAGTATGAAGATTGGCTATCTTAATATAAAGCTGAGCACTGATTGTATATATGTGTGAGGATAGTAATCTAGACCAACTGATGATTGCTGGTTTAGCATGAAATACATATATTGGTGATTATTTATCTTTTCAACATGTGTGTGATCAGGTGGGTCAGCAATATGAGATGGCACTGAGAATAGTGGGTCGTGTGAAAGTCTGAGTTCGAATCCCACTTAATACATTTACAAAAATTATTGTTGAAGAAATAAAAAAATATTGTACACTAGACAGCATGATTTATTATTAATAAAACAATTACATTTTGAAAGATAATAGCTAGAGGAGTCCAAGATAATTATTGATAGTTCTAAAAATTTATGGTAACATGTCATCAAAATGTTACTAACCTTTTTCGCAAAAAAATTGATAAAACAAAAAGGATACAAAGTATTTGATATCCTTAGCTCAGTTGATGGTAAGCGTTGTTCACAAAGTGTTTGCCTGATAAAAGAGATGATTGGTCTGACTTTCTGCACTAGTGGACCATTGGAATTTGGTGTAATTGAGATGACATATGGACTGACAAAAGCCAAAATAACTTAAAGATATATATCTATAATATAATTAATGTTCTCTATTTCATTAAGTGTTAAAGTTGACAGAAACCAATCTCTGCGCATTGCATGCTGTAAAAATTATCGAAGTATCAATCAGATTAGTAAGATTCATGTGATCGATACTTTTAGATCACATGATAAACAAAAATTGTTTACGAAATGCATGCCTGATGAGAGAGAGTTCTGACTTTCTGCCCTAATGGATGGTTACAATAGAGTTAAGATTGAAGATGCACTGATAAAAAAATAATGTGTGCGTGCGTGCACATTGCAATTAGCCTTACGTATTGCAGCTAACTCTATTTTCATTATACAGCATTAATTTTTGAGATTGGTAATTTTGTCTTACATTTGTTAATTAATTATTGAACTTCGTTATTAATTATTCGAAAACATTTCTTTTATTAATGATTTTTTTAGAAATTAGAATACTTGAAGGATCGTTAACGATATTAGTAATCAATTTAACAGATTAAAATCGTTATTCAGAGCTAACCAGATCTGCACTATTCAAAACTACGCTATCTTTTAATCGGGTGTGTTTACCCTACATATGAATTTAGATCAAAAAAGAACATATTTCTTTTTCTTGTTTAAAATCAAATCAAATTTGTTCTGTGATTAAAAGCAGATGTAAGCCGCAGTTTATCTAATATTTTTTTTTACACTCATTAATATTTCATATCTCATTAATAGAATTATTAGATAATTACAATCTCTTAATACATTTTAAGAAGAGCACTGTTACAAATTCTGACAAGAATCTTTAATAATTGAAATATATTTCTTCTAATAATAACTAAACAAGTTAGACAAGTCGCAAGAGAACTTTAAAATTTAATCACTGAGAGAAAAAAAATAGGAATAACAAACGAGACTAATTTTATCACACACACATTACATATTTATATAAAGTACGCGCTGGGTGGTTTGGCTTCATGATAGAGTGATAAAAATAATGCCTATAGAAGTATATCAATTTTTCCGTTAGTGGTAAAGATAATATATCTATACTATGTCCAATAAAAAAGTGATTTGGTTCTATCTCCATGCTGGACCATTTTTTCATAGGATATTCTATATATGTATTTAATCTTCACCAATCGCGGAAGAATTGTCTGATATACTTCTATAGGTATTAATCATATGGTTTGTCATTATCCACTCACAGCTCTATCTCCAAATCCTTGAATGTGTCATTTAATTATCTACCATTAACATGTTAAGGCACTAGCATGTTTAGATCATAATTTATGACATGAAATATGACAGTATGTATTGTACCCTAACCCAGAACGAAACCACACGCTCATCTTAAATTTTAATTTAAGCTGGCAAAAATATTATTGCAACACTTGGAATTATTTAAACCGTTTGTAGCAGTAAAGCTATAAAGCCACAAGATTATGTTTCTAAGTGTTTTGCAGGATTTCATAATAATAGAGAAAGCATTGAAGATGATCTAGGAAGGTAAGAAACAGGTTGCATTTCATGTCATAACTTGCTTTATAATTTTTGTGGTAAGTGGTTAGATGATGCAATTATGCAATATATGTGATTATCAAGAGATGGGGATGCAGTTATCTTGGTGGGTGAACCAGCCACTTCATTAGGAAACACTATGAATATACAAGTGCTTTTTTATATGCAGTGCTCTTGCTCTGATCTGATCAGCCTACATTTATGCTCTGGATAACAACTGAATACCCATTTACTGACCACTATTAGATGGCAAACTAAATTGTTCTGTGCTGAATATTTGGAAAAAAAATTGTGAAAGTCATATGCCATTAATATGATGGAAAACATTATAATTGCTATATTTTAATCACATATACTGCTGTGTATGTTTAGTATAGCATAAAAGAACAGACACTAGAACTCAAAGTTGATGGACCACAGTGGCTCAACTTTGCCATTTCTGGGGCTCAACATTTCTATAAATAATGAGCAACAAACCATTAAATTATTTTTTTTTGTTCATGGTTTATTGCAGATGTAGAGTGATGGACTTCAGAACTCAAAGTCCATGGAGTGTAGTTTAAATTTTTTTCTTTCCAAATTTAAGAAAGTTTGTGAAGTAATGGTCTACAGAAGGGTTAACAGATTGTAGCTTCAGTCATAATTATTTTGAGAGCTGAACTTCTCACCAGCTCCTCACAATAAACCAAGTATTTTGTCATGCATGTGTAGTACCTTGGTGGAGTGATGGACTCTAGAATCAAACTTCATGGATCATAATTCAGTCTCCAGTTCTAGTAATTGATGTTTTTTTTCTTTTATAAATTTCTATGCAATAAAGCAACCAATTATTTTTTTTTTGCAAGCACAAATTAGCAGAAGAATTTAATGACTGAACAACTGCCAGCAGAACAATAATTTATTACCACTCTATTTTGTAAACTATTAACAGTATAGAATTATTAACTTGCACATATGGTCAGAAACAGCTTCAGCATAGTGTTTAATGCATTAATCACAATGACTACCACTCATGAGAAAAATGTTATTTTATGATATAATTAGTGTTCCAAATGTGAATTTAAAATAAGTAAAACAATTAAAAATACTTTAAAATGATTTATCAGACTGGAACATTTATAATGTGTTTTTCAACAACTATAAAGTTTTTCTAATGTAATTGCAATAAACGTATGAGGCTTTTTAGAAATTTATTAATTTGCATATAGTTATCATTTCAAATGGGCATTTATAACAAGTAAAACAAATAAAAATAATTACATTGTCATCTGTATTATTGTCATTATAATTAGGATCAGACTTTTCTAATGCTTCTAAAATACAGGTACAAAGTTCATTTTGGATGTGCACTAGGAGCCTTTACTCTAAGTATGCACTTATATGCAATTTTGCTAATGCTTAAAAAAATCAAAGTATTTATTTTTCATTGACTGCTTAAAACTTTCATATAAAATGAATGTGTTAATTGTTAATATATTTAAGATTTGGAAAAAAATTGCCATCGACTAACATCTTGTCATGTTAAAATCTGCAATCATTTCAGAATTTCCAATGCTAGAACATATGTATGAAAACTTTATGCAGCAAAAAGCAATACTGCATATAATTTTCATAGATTTCAATTGAATGCATTTTTTTAAAAAAAATAACAATCAGATATTATAATAAAATAAATTTGCTGTTTATTTTTCTAAGAATTACTTCTAAAAATATATTTAAATAAAAATGTAAAAAAAAAACCCCATAGATCCCTCAAAATAGAAGAACAATATAGTAAGACATTAATCAATTCCAAAAAAAAGTTGAATAAAATTTAGACTATGTGGGGGTAAATTTAAACTGGCCTAATATTTGTAAAACAGAGACATACTTAGGAAGATATTGAAATCTACTCAGTTTAAAAAATAATATGAAATTGGGGCAATTGTAAACTGATAGCAGTAAAATTTACATGTAAGCATTGCAGATTAATTATCAGTTAATATAGAATATATAAGCATCGTATTCTTTTTATCTGAGTAAATCATATGTTTTCCAACTTATATAGATGACACTAATGATATTTATTTTTCATATGCATCCATAGTGCACGATATTTTTCCACTATGTTTACCAAAAGCCAATTTCATTTCTTGTAGATTTCTGAACACACACACACACACATATATATATATAATGATAAGGCTGCATTTAAAATTGTCATTTTATTTTATTTAAAGACATTTTAGTTTTTAACCAAATTTTATTAATGATACATTTAATTTGCATTTGTACAAAAAAGTTATTTTAAATATACTTGGTAACTTCTATTTCACCACAGACACATCAAACATATAAATACAGGCATCCAAAAATGATAAGTGATGAGGAAAATTCATATCTGGCTCAACTAATACTCTTTACTTGAACCAGACTATAATCCCTCATATGATTATATTATTTATGTTCAAAAATTATCCACATTGAACTGCTACAATTTAATCTATTAATGCCAAGTTTCAAAGATGAAATTGGTTTAATGATGTCATATGATCTTTAATAAGAATAGATATATTAATCTTTAATTAAATTGAAAGTTTATATCTGGACTAAAATTAGTGTAATAATTTCAGCCTATCAAATGACTACTATTAATTGTTAATTTAATTCACTAAAGTTGTTTACATCTGATTGGCTGTCACATAAGCATTTTTAAAAAAGCACATCTGCCGAATGTTTTTAGTCTTTTACGTTATTAGAGTGGATGTTGTAAAGTGTGTGAAATGCAAAAAAGTTGGCATTTGTAGATTATATTAAAGATACTATTATATAAAAATGTATATAAATCAATATTAACTTCTTATATTATAATGTCTATATGGATTTTTTGAGATTCTATACACAAAATAATGGTCAGAAATGCTTGATATATTTAACTTAATTCAAAAGCAGCGAGGGGGATTCTAAAATTTATTTCTGACATCAAGCTACAAAACAAAATAAAACAAAAAAATTATTTATATGTTACAACTTTTATGGAAATGTATATTTATATTTTAAAGTGTCATTAATGAAAATCTATCAGATATCTAACTATTTAATTTTACAACTCTGCAAATATTAAAAGAAATCTCCGTGAAGCTGAAAAAATATCAGGCCATATCCAGATCTGGGCTTCATTTTAATTTGATTTTATGTCTTTCATGGCCCAGCACAATGATAAAATAGTTAATTCTGAAGGTCATGGCCCAGATTTTTCACTTCTGGGTTTGAACTTATGAATTCTTGAGCAATAAATTATTCAATTTTTTAATTGATTTTATTAAAAAAGAGTTGGATCATGAGGAAGACGGGATTAAAAAGATATTTTAGAAATCATACAGTAAAGAGGATTTGTTGTGACTAATATTTAGGAAGAACCATCCCTATATATTATTAATAAGTAGAAACTTCTGATGACCTAAATGACATTTTTATAGCCCAGAACCTTGAAAACATAAAATGGTTTGTAGTTTCTTTGCTTGGTCATGGAGGAAACACATGGTATCAATCTCGGAAATGTACTTTCTAGATAATAAAAAGATGTAGATTGAAGGAATGTGCAATATTTGATTTTAATCAAAAAGTTCAATTATTCTGCTTCTAGGAACCAATGTTGAAACCTTTTAATAATATGATTACAAATATCTAGAACTGATTTGGAAATATTTGTTGAGGGCTGGGTAGGCCAACGAATTGGCCTTCTAATATTTAATTTTATTCTGTTTTTATGTAAGAATTGTTTTTCTGAGTTTGAATATAAAATTTAATAAGATTTTGATGAATTTTCTACATGGAAGAGTAGGATATCAGTCAGCTAAACAATTGAGGATATTATTAGTTTGGGAAAGCAGTTTGGGAAGGCACATTTATTGAAGTTGGCAACTGATCTATATGAGTAGAATGCAAAGACAAGCCATTTAATTTAGTTTGTCATTTTCTATTTTACTGATTGAGCTAACAACAATTTTTCTGTTTGGAATTAATCAAATACTGCAAAAATTAATCTAGACATAATCATAAAAAATAAGCCAAGAAAATAGTACTTCAGAAGTACATTTTTTCTTTTATCACAGATATGAACATTTACCTTAAGATTTAGCAACTAATAAATGCCAGAAAATAGTGCTTCTAAATCCATATTTAGTGCCGAATTATACAGTATTTCCAGACTACTTTCAACCTTATCTTCATGCTTTAGAAGCATTGGATATTGAATCAGTGTTTTGAATGTTAGCATCTAATACAACTCTCCTCTGCCCGTGACCATATATCTTTTTGTTTCCCTATCAAGTTATCAGCCAATTTGAAAAAAAAAGTTTTCTATCTAAGCCAATTACCTGCTAGTATCATCAGATAGAAGAAACACTTTCTATACATCATGTACAATAACTTGATAGTGAAAGAAAAATATAAATGGCTGCTGGCTGAGGAAAAGTGCATTAGCTCCTAAGAATCCAGACCTGAACCAAGATCCAAAGCTCCTCCCTGATGAAAGACATAAGCTTGAAACCAGTCTGCAGATATAGGTCAGGACAACACTATATAGAGATTTATTAAGCACTACTATCTGTATCTATCAATTACTAAAGTTTACTATAAATGGGTTAGATGTGATGACGGAAAAAAAGTGTGCTGTTGAGACAACATTGAGCACAGTTGAAGTCATGTGATATATATATATTTTCTCAGTGATGAAAGTTTATTTATAAAAAAAACCATATACAAATATAGATAGAAAAGGTTTGACAAGGGAGTGATTATATGATAAATCGAAATTTCAGAAGCAGCATGGTAAGAGGGGAAGGATACACTTAAAAAAGAAATGGGAGGTGAAAAGGGGAAACAGTGTGTAGTCCAGGCCAGTCTGAGATGCATGTCTTCATTAGGCAGCACTGCATGGGCCACAGACATTTGAATGATGAGTCCTATGACAGAGGCTGAGAGGATGGGAGTTGGAGGATTGCCCAAGTGTCTGTGAGGAGTGGAGGTGGGGGTAGTTTTAGGTCCAATAATTTTTGATTCATTGAGTGGACACTCTGGTCAAAAATAATGGTACATCAGAGCAACAAGGATGCATAGATGTGGTATTTTGTTGACTTTAAAAATACAGTGTTATAAATATAGTATGTTAAAAATACAGTGATATAAATATAGTATGAAAAACTTAATAAAATACCCATCACAACAAATAAACAAATAATTTTTGTTTTTTATTTATGTGTTCAGAGAGTTAATTGTGACACTGGATTATATCTTTATTTGAGAACTATTTAAAAAGGGGGAATGTTATAAAATGATTTATGAAAACCTTTCAAAGTTTAATTTACTTCTCAAAAATGAGTTGTATCCTGTTCTGAAAATTATGAGCGACTAGTGTTCAACCAATCAGAAAAATAACTTAAAATAGCTGTTGGATGTCAAAGCTAAGATGGCAGTAGATTAGATAGCATGACATTTAACGCAAGAGTTTGACACACAAATGCGAGATGACAAAATATTGAAGAATAGTGAAGCGTTGCAGATCCAGGAGCACTGAGAAAACAATTTGTCAAATTAGGGCTGATGTGGATCGCATAATTTAACGAGTGTGACCCTACGGAATTCTGTTGTTTATGTATATAAAACTAAAAATGGAGTTTTTATCGAGATATAAAATGGTGAATTGTAAATCTGTTGTTTACAATGTTGCCATATAAATAAGCGCAGCTCCCTATTCTAGTGAGCTAAGGAATTGATTTTTTTTATACCCTTCGTGTTTATTTCTTTTTTTGATTGATTATATTATTTTATAAAATTAACACAAAAATAAAACAGTTTTTTTTAACAAATAACTCATTGCAGTGATATGGCCTTACCCACCATCTTTTCATGGTAATATAGTTCATCCTTGGCTTTATTTGCGAGTTATTAATAGTTTACTCATTTGTTGACCAGCGTTGGATGGTTGGCTAGATTGTTTGCGAGCCAACTACATGAAAAAAAAATCGTAGATTTTTTGAAATTTTTTTTTGACTTGGACTGGGTCCGAATCCAAGTTTGCTACTTGCTATGTAGATGTTGTATCTCTGCACCATGATATTTTCTCATGGTAAGAACATTTTCCCCTTATTTTCACACCCACACACAACACATTTTCACACACACACACACACACAACACATATAAATGTCTCATACTGTAATGTCTTTGACTGCTGCACTGGTAACCTGGCTTCAAATGTAGTTTGATAAAACTTAAAAACATTTTCTTCACATTGTAGTCAGGCTTAGCACTTTTTTTTATTGCAGCTGGCCCACAAAATCCCTTTCAGTCAGCCATAATGTTTTGTAAATAATTAATAATTATCTAATTATTTTTGGGTCGAAGAATAAAATAAGGACAAAATAAATCAAACTCTTATTTCCTGACGATTAATGCTTTCACTCTCTTTTCATGATAGCTTTTGTTTGATGTTCCCTGTTTGTAGATTGTTTTGTCTCTATCTATTTATCTAATTACCAACCCACTTATCTATCTATCTATCTATCTATCTATCTATCTATCTATCTATCTATCTATCTATCTATCTATCTATCTATCTATCTATCTATCTATCTATCTATCTATCTATCTATCTATCTATCTATCTATCTATCTATCTATCTATCCTATCTATCTATCTATCTATCTATCTATCTATCTATCTATCTATCTATCTATCTATCTATCTATCTATCTATCTATCTATCTATCTATCTATCTATCTATCTATCTATCTATCTATCTATCTATCTATCTATCTATCTATCTATCTATCTATCTATCCTATCTGTCTGTCTGTCTATCTATCTATCTATCTATCTATCTATCTATCTATCTATCTATCTATCTATCTATCTATCTATCTACCTATCTATCCACCCACCCACATATCTATCTACCTACCTATCTATCTATCCACCCATCCACCCACCTATCTACCTACCTACCTATCTACCCACCCACCCACCCACCCATCTATCTATCTATCTATCTATCTATCTATCTATCTATCTATCTATCTATCTATCTATCTATCTACCTACCTACCTACCTACCTACCTACCTACCTACCTACCTACCTACCTATCTATCTATCTATCTATCTATCTATCTATCTATCTATCTATCTATCTATCTATCTATCTATCTATCTATCTATCTATCTATCTATCTATCTATCTATCTATCTATCTATCGATCTATCTATCTATTCTAATTTAGGCAAGTTGTGATTAAAAAAAATTATCAGCATTTTTAATTCAAACATATTTTTATTGAATGCATTTTATTCACTTTACTTTAAACACTAGCAAAAAACTTGTTATTGTACATATATGCAAACACAATTTTATGTTTCAATTGTCCTGTAGAACTATGACATAACGATCAAAATAAAATACATAACTATATAAATAATACCTTAAAAATGTAAACATTTTAAAGGTATTATTTATATAGTTATGTAAGGTATTATTTATATAGTTATGTATTTTATTTTGATCGTTATGTCATAGTTCTAAAGAAGACTGCAGGTTAATTGAAACATAAAATTGTGTATGCATGTATGTACAATAAAAGGTTTTTTGCTAAAAAGTGTTCAAAGTAGAGTGGATATATCGCATTTATATAAGATATTATACCAAAATAAAGGAAGTGGTAAATTTGGCAACATTTCTGAATATTTTTATTGAATGCAATTAATATTATTGAGAAGTTGTTGTTAAACTTGCTCTTTTTTAAGTTAGCAAATATTTTAAATTTAGCCATCAGCGCACTCTTAAGCCATTTTTTTACATTTTAGTAATAGTATTTTATGATTGTTAGCTATATTGTTAATCATAAATTAAGGATCCATGTTCCATTCTGACAAATGGGAGGGGGGACTACTGGAATCTAATTTTGAATACTATTTGTACTTTTTCCTTTTATTTTAGTATTTGAATATCATTTAACAAATAAATAGTTGCCATTTTTATGACACAATTCATTATAAAAATTCATATTTAGATAACCAGTTTGCAAATATGATAATATTTTGAAAATGGAAGAAATGATTCATTTATATACAAGAATTTGCACAAAACAAAGAGATCACTTGTGATACCTTTAATAATAGTTCACCCTTTACATCCGGACCATCTTGTATTTTATATGAAGTGAATTTCCATAACATTTAAATAGGGTTGGGAGAAATATTAAACTGTGTCTAATAATGAAAAGCTTAGGTAAAAGATACTGGTTTACTATTAATAGATGTACTTGCATGTGTTGAACCAATTTTTCTGCTGAGATTAACTTTGTATGAGAGATGTTTCAAACTGTCATCCCTTCAGTTCAGTGATTGGACTAAAAAAAATTATGATACAGCTGGAAATTATGGGTATATTTCTATGCTATATTCACAAGAGAAATTACACTCAATTATAGGCTATTTTTGATTGTCACCACACATCTGGTCATATGATATGCTTTCAGTTATTTCCTGATCAGTGTGATGTTTTTCGTAGATCTGTTTCTGCATGGTAATATTTTAATCAACAACCTGTGACTTTGAAGTAGCAACTTGGCCCTAAAGGCATGCTGATTTAACATAAATTATTTTAGGAATCAAAATGTTGTGGTTTGATTTTTGCAGTAATATGTTATCTTTGGTTGTGGCGTGGAACGTGGTGGATAATAAGGTTCATCAGTCTTTTTAATGTTTACTAAATATGGACTTAGGATTAGGGGTAAGTACATAGATCAATTGGATATATAAATAATCTCTTAATAAGTAACATTCTAGAAGATTTTGTTTTTGCAGGTTTATTGAATGCCTTGAAGTAAGTAATCTATACTTTATTGCTTAAGAATTCATAAGGAATTCGAATATCGGAAATAACAGATCTGGGTTTCGATCCGTGAACTTTGAGCTCCAGAAGCCATTTTAGTACTGTACCAAAGTACATATGGTATTGAATGCAGTTATCAATGTTGATACTATTGGTTTTAAATTATAAAGCATTTCAGGATTCGAATATTGTTGTTTCAAATATTAAACCATACTTAAATAAGAATTATTTCACAAGCGATTAAAATTAATTTCATAAGTTAAAATAACTGTTAGACCAGCCTGTGCTTAAAGGGGATTCAATTTTTTATTAATTTATAAAAGAAATTTATATATTTAAAAGTATTTAAAATTGTACGCCATGTCATGTAAAATTATATAGCTAAATACATGGCACGTGTTTCCGATATTTTGTCCAGTCTTTATATATATAATATTTTTTACAAACAATTGTCTAAAAACAGTACTGTCTTCTCGACTTGCATCATTAATTATTGTCTTTAGATTTATTTGATTGGAGTGAAAATTCTAATTTCTTGAGCATAAGTCTCTATTAGCGAAGAGGCTATTTCTCGATTGTACAAGAGCTTTGTAATGATTTTAATTAAGCCGGACATTGCTTTCAATACAGCTTTTAACTTTTGGCTAGCCGGATAAGACAATACCATTTGTTCTCTGCAGGTGGTGATAGATCAGACATCTTTACAACGCTCCACTTCACAGTCTGAGGAATGAATATTGTTAATGAAAATGCGTACGAAATTATTTATTTAGATAGTCAATATATATATATACCTGTTTATTGTTTAAAAAAATCCGAAGATTTTTTTAAAGAGATATTTCAAATAATTCTCGTAAACAATGGTACGGTGAAAATCTTTTCAAGCAGACATGAATTATATCTGGATATCGAACTCAACATTTCATGAGATAAATCATTTTAAATGCCATTGTAACCCAGAATAAAATGCTAACATTTAGTAACGTTAAGTTCAAGATAATGATCAGATATATAACCAGCCACCACAGAAAGGAGACTGATTATACCAGTATACCCATTAAAAACAATAAATGGGTTGTCAGGATAAGCAAAAGTGGACATCACAGAACCATCAGAAAACTGGTATCTCAAGCATTGAGTTTTCTAACCAAAAATGACCTTAGTTAACTCTTTTTTACGTCTCTGATGAAAGAGATTTTAATGAACCGTCATGGTGACAAAACTTGGATGTGAAATTCTGTCTGAGATTATCAACAGTACTTTTTCCTGGTTTTGCGCATTTAACCTGAGCTAAGCACGACCATTAAAAACAATAAATGAGTTGTCAGGATAAGCAAAAGTGGACATCACAGAACCATCAGAAAACTGGTATCTTGAGCATTGAGGTTTCTAACCAAAAATAACATTAGTTAACTCTTTTTTACATCTCTGATGAAAGAGATTTCAATGAACCATCATGGTGACAAAGCTTGGATGTGAAATTTCTGTCTGAGATTGCTTTTTCCTGGTTTTGCACATTTAACCTGAACTAAGCACTGTTATTAAAAACAATAAATGGGTTGTCAGGATAAGCAAAAGTGGACATCACAGAACCATCAGAAAACTGGTATTTTGAGCATTGACTTTTCTAACCAAAAATGACATTAGTTAACTCTTTTTTACACCTCTGCGAGATTTCAATGAACCACCATGGTTTTGCACATTTAACCTGAGCTAATGTCTCGGATCCGATTCACCTGAGTTAATGCATTAGTAATGTCCAGACACAACCTACAAAAGGCTCCTCATTTTGTGATGTTTTTAATTGAGAATTTAGAAGCACCAGAAAAGACAGATTCAGCACTCAATTTTAACATCTTTAATTCTTAATCTGACATTTTACCACTTCATTAACTTTTTACTTATATCAAAACTGTAACCTCAAGTTCAAAACTAAGTGAAACATATTGTTGTAGATTAGTTGATAGCAATTAAGTGCTATAGCATATTGAAGTGGGTATATGCATTAATTGAGCATTTATTCAGTTTAGCTACTAATAAATATCTAAATTAGCTGTTATAAATAAATTACAGTAAATTATAAACAACGCGAGAAGATATTTTAATAATATTCTTCTTTAACAAATAGTGTTCACTTAAGAAATCAGATTACATTTGAGTTGAACCTCCATCTTTGAAAAACTAAGTGACATTTTATCAGCTCATATTATGCTGTTAATTATATTTGAGATGCTAAAGTAAATTGTGTTAAGAAAAAGTAATGGTTAATTAGTACCGATGATGATGATGATTGGAAATTTACTGCTTGAATGTTGTATTCTTTTATCAAGAGACTTTTTTTTATTATATTATAAGACTCTAATAATACAAAGATTCTAATCACAGAAATTCAAATTATTATAATATTACCAAAAATAAATAAATATAGTTAGAATTTTCCATTAAGTATCATATCATGGTTAATTTACATGATGAATTTAAAAGACCTTTAATACGTATCCATTGTGAAAGGGTGATTGGTTCTCTCTCAAACTGCCAACAGCACCATCTCAGTATCAGTGCATGTGTTACACCCACTTTAACTGCTAGCTGGCATGTCTGGATCACAAATTACAATGCAAAATATGACACACTTTATGTCTCCAAGGACTACCGACAATTCTCTCTATATCATCCAAAATCTTGAAAACCACTAAGTAAATGTTTTTGCAACTTGTGGCTTCATATATACACAGTTTAAGCCATGAAGTTTTAGTATAAGGCTTGTCTATTTCAAAACAAATTTTAATATTAGTATATTTTCATCATTGGTTAAAATATAAAACACACTGCCACATTTTATGCCATTACAATTTTTGTGGTGAGTAGTTAAACTAGATCACTATGTTATGCATGCATTGATTCCAAAATAGTCCTACAGAAAGTTTGGAGAGAGAATCAATCACCAGTCTCACATTGTGTATATGTATATAAAAAAATGCTCTAATTAAAAATGTTAATTCTCATCACAATCATAAGGGTTCTGGTGTGAAAACTGTAGCTCACCTAATGAGCAAAAGTCAACTGCAAATGCACTCATAATAAGAGGGAGAATGATCTGACTTTTGGGGCTGGAAATGGATCCAATAGTTGAGATAAGGCACTGATTAAAGAAACAACAACTTGAAAATATACCATTTATATACAAAAGTTTTTAAAAAAAATAGAGATTATAAAAGATTAGAAAATAAGTTATATTTTCACATTTTTGTAATTACTATTGAATAAAACAAGAAATATGTATTAATATATGGGTGACAGAAACTTGCTCTGAGTGGTCAAATACAGGGATAGTGACAGATTCTGGGGATCATAGTTCATGGATCATAATCTGGTTCAGTCACTTCCAATGGGGAAATGGATTATAATTTTTTTAATAAATAACAACAACAAAACAACTAATAATTCTGTTATTATTTGCAGTGGATTTTATTTGGTCTTTGTTTACTAATTTGCAAGAAATGAGGAAGACTTCATGTGACTACATTTATGAAGAGGAGTGAAGAGTTAATGGGCTTGATTTCTAACTTTAATCTTATGGATTTTATTTTAAAAATGGTATTGGAGTTTAAAAGTAGGATTAAAGGTAAAATGGCATCTTAAAAGCAGAAGAATTAAGTTAATAAATATTTTAGCTTTATTATTTAGAAACAGACCTCTCCATCTCTATGTTATTAATAATGCATTTAAAGATAATTTGTTAGAATGTATCATAGAATTAAACTTAGTTGGAGTGCTTTTGGTAGAAATAAATTAATATTAAAAGGAAATATGTGTATGTGCGTGGAAAGGAAGGTTTTTAATAAATGTGTTTTACCAGTTTTTACTTATGGATCTGAGACTTGGACATTTAACAGGAAAGCAATACAAACATTTCAGACCACTCAAAGAAGTATGGAAAGATGCATGTTAGGAGTAACAAAAAGAGATTAAAAACAAAATACATGGGTGAGAGCAGAAATAGGTGTTACTGAAACCATTAAAAACATAAAAGATTGAAGTTGGGCTGGTCTATTTCTAAAAAAGAGGATAGTAATTGGACAATTAAAATCTTAAACTGAATTCCAAGAGATTGTAAAAGACCTACAAAGAGATCAATGGGAGATGGATGATGCTGGGGTAGTATGGAGAAAAAAAAGCCAGAGATATGGGAAGATGAATTAAACCTGGAGAGATCTTCATTCTGAAGTGGATTAATTATGGTTGAAAATGATATTAGAATGTGTAATAGTATGGCATTCTTGTAGTATTGTAAGCTATTACATTGAAATAGAAAATTGTTAATCATTCCTCGTCTCGCCACAAAAGGAACATATGCCATTAATATAGAACATTCTCATCTTAGTTTATAAACAAGATATTAATAGATAGGACCTTCAGATTACTGTTAAATAAAAAGTCCAAATATTTTGTTTAAAAAAAACCCAATGTTTGAATATTCTGCTAATGAAGAAGGTTCTGAATTGTTTAATAACATCTTCTGATTTTGGGGAGTATACCATTATATATGCAAACCCTCATTCCAATAGAAGTTGAATACTATTAATCTAAATACCTATTATTTAAAAATTTCTTGTATTTAACAAAATTTTAAAGGTAATCTTTTACAATAAACTAATTAGTTTATACTCACATTTGCACACAATATGAAAAGATAAAAAACTCCAATAAATTCTTATAAATTATAATAAGTAATAAAAATGATATATAACAACTATATATAGCATTAATCAATTACTGCAGATAAAAGAGCATCTAGTGTTCCATAATGAAAGCAAAATAACAATAATAACAAAATAAAACATTAGTAAAATAGAATAAAACCTTCATGTAGAGATTCAATATAACTTCAAAGCATTGACAATACAACATAACAATTTACAGAATATACAGAGGCAAAACTGTCCCCACAGTAGTTCCACTCAGTGCAAGTCAGAGTAATCAATGACTGTAATGTTTGTGCATACAATCCCTATCTACTGTATGAAGAGTTTTGCCTCTGTGTAAACAGCAAGTGTAAGCACAAAGAATGGTGATCATGTGATATCTAGTGGTTTAATATACTGAATAAATAATATGTATATTATAACAATTTTATAAATATTATCTTATTATAAAAAAAATACTAAAACAAGTTTAAATATAAAATTCAGAAAAATTTATTGTACCAAATATACTTTCAATATTTTCATGTCATATTCATGGTTAGTCTCATGATAACATTAATTTTTTGTTGGTTTAAATGCTATTTGATTTTTGGTTTCCTATATATTCAATTCATATAATGAGCCATGTCTTGTTTGTTTTGCATTTTCTGTCATCACATTTACAACATACAATGTGGCTGTATTTCCACATTATTTAAATTTCCCAACATGCACTGAATTTTTTGAGTGCTGATTCTGACCTAGTAGTCAACTTTTAATATATATTTTTATCCGTCTTTCTAATCATGAAAGACAGCATGTCCATAGTTGTGATCCAAGTGTTGTCAAATATTACAATGAATATGTAATAAACCAAAAATCAAATAACATTGAAATCAGCAACAAATTAATGTTTTCAGCAGTCTAACCATGAATAGGTCATGAAAGTATAGAAAGTATGCTTGATACAATAAATTTTTCTATATTTTATATTTAAACTCTATTTTAGTATTTTTTACATTAATATTTAGAACGGCAGAGTATGAAAACATAATTATATACTACCTTATATAATTTTCCATTCATATTTAATTGATCATTTGTTAACTAAACTTATAAATTAATAAAAAGAATTGTAATGAGAATTTACAATCAAGGAGATAAAGGATCTATTCTTAAAATCCAAAACATTAATCTGATTTTCATAAATGAAAAAGACCCGGAACCAGAGATATTAGATTAATGATGTTTCATCTATATTTCTGACTTTGTTTGAAAATCAATTAATCATGGTGCATTTACTTACATAACTTTTTGTTGTTGAAAAATTTATTTTCAGTGCAACTTGATTGTAATATTATTTAATGGCTTGATAGAATGTGATGATGAATTATCTATTGTTGACCAAGAACTTATTGTCCAATTCAGTGGTTTTTATCAAATGACTTTTTAGAGTTATAAAACCAGTCTTACTTTTTATAGTAAAATTTATATGATTAAATAATAAAGGTTACTTTGATATGTTTGCTTTATATTATATTCATTTTTCAAACATTAACTTATGTCCCAATTTGTGTGATAAAATACAATTACAGCTCCAAAATACCAAATCAAAATTTATAAACAGTTACATTTTACAATTTAAAAATGTAAATGAAAACATATTAGAATGCTTTTACACAATTGTGATGCCAATGAAAATTAAAAACCAATTTTTTTCAATAGTCCACTTTAGTTATATCTTTAATAACATTATTACATCTTGATTTACAAGTACAATCCTAACAATCAACCCTTAAGCTATCAACAATCTTTATTTGTAATCAAGACAACCTCCTTTAATAATAAAGATGGTATAACCTTTACTTATGATCTGATATGTTTATATAGACACTAAGATTACAATTTGATCCAGAAGTGTGAAATTAATAATGCAAAGAAGTTTAAACAAACCTCATTAATCAGGCAAATATAGCCTGTTTTGAAAGCATATTAATAAATAGTCAATTATAACTTTCAGATTCTGAAACAGACTAATAAATAGTCATTTATACCATCCAAATTCCATATAAAGGATATATATTTACTGAAACAATAAAGTCAACTATTCAAGGTTTTAAAACAACTTAAAGTTGTAATTAATAATTTGTTAAGCACATACTCATTACCTAAATATATATATATATATATATATTAAGGCTATAACCTTAAGACTATGTGTTCTAGATGCAACAGTAGAGACCACTACAAATCAAGGCTTTAACAGGTTAAATGTAGATGATAAGAATTCTTAAGCTATCAACAATCTCAAACTGTAGTCAAGACAACCTCGTTTAACAATAAAGGTGGTACCACCTTTATATATGGTCTTATATATTTATATAGATGTCAAATATGCAAAAAGTGTAATTTTTTTTGCATTGGCATGGCAGCATAGAATTCTGAAAACACTTACCTTATAAATTGTTGTGTATAGCTTTATTAATTGTGCATAAAGTGCAGCCTTAGTGCTACGAAATATTAATGAAGTTAATTGTTTAATTATTAACAATACATTATTTATTAAAATAGAGCTCACCATTATACCAGATATAAGCTTTAATCTTAGTTAAGAATTACTTTATCTGTTTTTTTAATTATACATAAACACATGAAATAAGTCAACTTCATATCTTTTTTCCCTTGTTTAATATCTTTTTGGAGATATATCTAAAACTTCTAATCCACCACACATTCTTCAAACATGTGAATCTATCTGGACAACAACATAGGCAATTAGTCAAATTCAGGTGATATTATAAGAAGTTTCACATAGTTATAAAAATATCTGATGGTGCATATGTTTGATCTCTCATTTTAATATTATCTAATTAACTTAAAGATGATGTTCTACATCTGTGACATATGGGGATAAAGATCAAGTAGTATCGTTTGAATAATAATGTGAAAGTAGTGATTCTCATGACAGAAAAAAAACATCTGCTGTCAATAAGGTTAATTAATGTTTGTGCATGTGGTTCAATAATGTCAATGATAAGTTTGTGATACATATGGAAAGCAATTAGTATCCTATGAATAGAGTGTAGAAGTGGTGATTCTTATGTTGGGACAAAAACTAATCTCAACAGGATCATAAATAATACTAAGGACTATGTCCTCCTAATACATGCCCAGCAAACAGTTTACAAGATCGCGTGTAGCAATAACAATTGCCCAGTGGCATATTATGGGGAAACGAGGGCATCAGTCCATACAAGACTGACCCAGCATGTATATGCATATAATAAGGCCTTGGTTGACCCATCCCACCCTCTATTTTTGTACAGAAAACTGTTGCTATGGGCCATCAGTGCAGGCCAGATAAACCTCGGGTTATGTGTAGAGAGCGGCATGAATTGCATAGGAAAGTGAAAAAGACATGCTATATTATATCGGATGAACATGCGATGAATAAAAAAGAGACATTTTATGCCATATCTAAGAAATGGCAAGTTTAAATTTTCCCATCCATATTTGCATATTTAATCTGTCCTATTTTGCACATTTGCACTTTGTGAAAATGAAGAAATATTGTACTTCTGAAAAATGAAGGTTATATCTTTGAAAGTGCTAGAAGAAATCAATAAAAGTTTGTCATTTATTTCTTTGATTTGATTTATTTATGTATAGTCGAATTATATATGCTTGTGTATTCTTAATATTAACACAATTATTAAAGTTTTTACAAATATATTCTAACACATGGTTGAACGTTATATATTACAAAAATTTCTGCAAATGCTATTAATAAGGTGAATAAAACAGGCAAAACTCTCCATACAGTATTGCTACTCAGTGCAAGCCAGAGTAATCAATGGATGCCAGAAGGTTTGTGCATAAAATCCCCATATAGTGCCTACTCATCCAATATCCCCAGACTAGTTTGTAGCTTGTGGCCTTAGTCAGTGAAGGGCCTTGGATCTGGCTTGCACTGAGTGGCAATACTGTATGGAGAGTTTTGCCTGTTTAATAACAATTATAAGCGAGCATAAGAAATAGTGATCATGTGATGAATAAGGTGAGTGTTTATAGATGTGAGAAGATAGTGTCAGTGAAGAGTATGGTATGTTTGAAAAGAGGAGTATTTCAATAGGAACATGGTTATTTTCATCCCTATAATATAAAGCACATGTTGCATCTAATTAATGAAAAGGCTTTGACATTGACTTCAATTAAGAAACCTTTATAGTCGAGCCTCATTCACCAATATCTGAACTTCCATAGGATGTAACTATTGAATAACAGAAATGATTGAATGCTATTAAGTAAGTTAGTTTTGTTTTCGTTATTAAGGAAATGATTGTGATAGTTTTGCGCTTGCGCATTGAAGGTAATTAATGCTTTGGTAAAATTATTGTTAATGAGTGGTGAAATATCCTTAGGCTGACCGGAATAAGGTGACTTAGTTTTGGGAAATTGCTTATTTTATTAATGGCTCTAGGAAGATAAACTAGCTTTTTTTTTATGTATAGAAATGTAATAAATTATTTGTTGTTGTTTTTTTTAAAGTAGTTTATAAAACGTTAACAATGATAAAGAAAAAGTTTTATAAATTACACAAGTCAGAAAATTTTCCTGCTTTCACTAAACATGCTTTCCGACAAATTTTCCATTTTTCTTTTTATTAAATGTCTTCTTTTTTTTTCCGTTTTAAAAGTGTTTTTAAAGTTATGTTATCAAATGTAATAAAAGCCAATAGAAAAAAGAAATTCCAATAAATCGGATTAGTTAACCATTCGTAAGAAAACAATCCTGAGAAAAAAAGATAAAAGATATATATAAAGTTAAATCTAATCTCTAAATCTGATTGATTACGCTATGTCACGTGGTTTCCAACTAAAAGATAATGTGAGTTTTTAAATTCATTTATATATATATGCTTTCTTTGTTCTGCGTGTGGTGACCAAAATGTATTTAATCCTAAACCATAGCGAAAAATAAACAAACAATAAAAACAAAAAAAAAACTATACTTACTTATAAAATATCAATAAAGCTATTATTTTTCATTTTAAATTTATTTAATTTAATCTTTTTAAATAATATCTGAAAACAAAATTATTCAAGTAAAAATGACCTGATATCAAAATTTATCTGCGTTCTTTTTAATCCTTTTGCGCGCATGCGTGTATATATATATTGGCAGTAGACAAATTTGGATGAATCTAAAAATCATTCAATGGTTACAAGTCCTGTGAGATTTTGCAAGATAGACTGACAGATTTTAGAAGACTGACAGATTTTAGAACTCAAAGTTTATGGATTGTTACCCAGTTCCGTCTTTTCCACCTCTTAATTTCTGACATTCTACTATATGTTTATTTGATCATATTTGAAAATTTCGTTGTTCAGTCTTCATACCATAAAATGACGAATAGCTTTACAGGATGCTTGCATTTTAGCAAATATTCCCATTTAGAGGCTTAGAGTATCTACAATCATCCATATAAATACAAAATCTGTTCTTCCTGTATTAAAAATATTAAACCGACTGATTTAGTATTAAAGTATTAATAATAAATACAACATTTTTCTAAAATCAGCCTATTTCAGTATGGACATCAGATCTTACACTTATTAGCTCCATTAAAATTCAATTCCTTCCACTTTTATTTGAAATACCCTAATGCCAATTTGGGTCAAATTTGCTATATTTGTATTGGATTATAATATTGTCTAATTATAAAAATTATTGAATGAAATATTTGGTATTTGAATTCCATTTTTTAAATGAAAATGAATTTTAATTGGGTTATCATCTTAAAATTCAAAAAGGAACTTATTATTATTATTAAAATTTCAAAAAACAATTGTTTACGGCATTTATGAAAACGATTTTTGTTAGCCAGCAAAAACAGCTTACACTTAATTATAATTATGCTTTAATTAAAGACTTGTTTTCTTAAAAAACAAATATTTTCAAACAATCTAATTAAAATTATATTATTTTTTTGGTTTAAAATAAATATTTTACAAATATATTGCATTAAATTAACTTAAATCCCCCCCCCATGTGTCATAGCATCGGCCGGGAAGCGAACCCGCTAACCCGGGACAACTGCCTGTAAGACAGCTGTGCTGACCTCTCGACCACCAAATTTGTAGATAAATTTTTGAAAAATTACAATTTTTCTTTTGGAAATAGTAAAATAATAAAGCATGCTTTGAAGTGTCTGTGTCCAAATAATCTACCAATCAGTGATTTTTGTTTCTTTGTATTATGGTGCAACTATTTGGGAATTGTCAGCATGTTTTGAGATTCGAATTTATGTAATATTTGTATAGTATTTTATCTATATTACATTGACATATTCATATTTTTTTTAAACTAATAATTTTAGTTCTATGTGAAAAATGTGTATAGTAAACTAACATTATAGATAATGGTAAAATAGCAACAAAAAAAAGGTTGAAAATAATAGCACTATTGTAATATCTTAAATGCGTCAAAATTTATGACCAAGTCATTATCTTTCATCAAATACATTAAACTTTAAAATGACAACAGCTGATTGTCATATATAATTACATCACAATAAACCAATGTAGTATTATCAAGCTGTTATCAAGGCAAAATTTATTTTTTTACATATTACTTTATTTAACTATATATATGATATAGAGCAAATATTTCTAAACAAGCTTATTTTATTATTTTTTATTTATTTTATTTAATGATAAATGCTATAAGAGAAAGCATTCAAATCTTCATTTATGATTATCTCCATCTCCAGACCAGTTTTAAGTTATGGCTCTCTTCAGTGAGGAGCTAGGACATCTGATTCAAAAATACCAACTCTAACCAAGCATTCATCTAATACTTAACTATTAAGAAGATCTGAAACTTTCAGACATGTAATATCTTCAAATTTAAATACAAATCAACCTCAAATAGCCTATATCAAGATGGGAACCACTTCAGATTCAACCCTTTCCCCCCACACATAAATAGCAAAATATGATAGTCTATATATAGCCAAGTTAATCTACTATCAGGTGCATGTGCTTTTTGCAGGTTTCCCCCTTGTTTTACTCTCTAGCTTAGCAATGCACAACCTCAATCAAGGGGTCACAGAAAAATTTTGAGAAATTTTTCAGATTGGATAATAAATTTTTAATTGAAAAAACAAAAAAACAAAAACTAAAACACTTTTAAAAATACATGAAAATTGTTCAACTCAGTATTGTGTCTGACCGCTTTTGTACTTAAACACTTCTTTATATTCCAATCCACTTTGTATAAACAGCACATCATAAGAGTATTTTGTTTATATTATTCTCATTTCTCTTGTTCACTTTCAGAGTTTTGTTCTTCGTGCTAGTATCCTCCTAATGTTGGTACAGGGTACTACATTCTTGGAATGTATGCATTTTCTAAAATAGGTTTAAAAAATTGTAATTGCTACAAATCAACAAATCTACTATGAACCAAGCATTGTTATACATTTTGATCTTATATCAATATGTATATATTAAATGTATGTGGCAAAATGACTTTTACTATTACTATCTTCATGTGCATATAATAGGATGGTAGCAATATATATTGGGGTCATATAAAATTTTAGTCTAAGTAACGGGATTCAAGTGTAAAAAGGTTGCTCATCACTGCTCTAACATACTCATCTACTGACAATAAAAAGATGGCTAATAGATTAATTATGGGCTTAGTCCTGAAAGGAAAATTCTGAAATAGGTAAAAATTCTTAGTATTCATTATACTGCTACTGTGCTAATCCACATAGGACATTAAAGTTAAGATAGTGTGAATTCTGTAGTTGATATCATTCATAAAATTATGAAAAAATAGATTTAAGAAAACCCTACTACTTTATTGACTTTATAATTATTTTTTTTAAAAAAAAACTACAGGTAATAAAATAAATATTATTTAGGCTATCAATCTTGTTATTATATAGAGGATTCTTAAGATAAGTTTTATTTATGTTTTTTAAAAGCTATTATAAGATTTTTGCATATATATATATATATATATATATATAAGTTGGCATGTTATGCATTTTATGATTTATTTATTTAAGGAATGCTTTATTATTATTTGAAAAAGATTACAAAGTCTATTGATAATCCAAATAAATCTATCTCATGAATTAACAATGTAAGTAACCTAAATTATTCTAACTAGTTCTGCAGGCTGACTCCAAATATCACACAATGAATTCAGTCACTATGACCTATTATATATTTTTTCCTGATAGTCATCATCAATCATTATCAATACACTGCTGGATAAAGGTCTCTTCAAGTTCAATCCATCTTCTTCGATCTTTAGCTTCTCTTCTCCACATCACCCCTGCACACTTTCTTATTTCATCCATTCATCTCACATGTGGTCTCTTTCTGGGTCTTTTGCAACCTCTTGGAATCCAGTTTAAGATTCCAAGTGTCCATCTATTATCATCTCTTCTAGAAAAATGTCCAACCCAACTCCACTTCAGTTTTTTAATTTTTTCAATGAGATCAGTAACACCTGTTTTTTCTCTTACCCATATATTGCATTTTCAATCTCTTCTTGTTATTCCTAACATGCATCTCTCCTTACTTCTTTGAGTATAATACAATACAGTAAATCATATTTTATTAAAAAGATTATATATTTATACATTCGCACAATATATGTAAACATACAGCACTTCTCACATTCTCTGACTTATTATATATGATTTTAGTTTCCCACAGTTCCCATATCCATAGACTCACTATATATGATTCAATTACTCACAATTCTCATGTTTATAGATTCACAATACATGGTTTATTTAATTAGTAGACATGTCCATAGACTCACTCTATATAGTTAGTTATTCACAGCTCCCATTTTTATAGACTCACTATCCATGATATTACTTTCTAATTTAAAATAATATTAGATATAAAAAATTAAAAAGTTATAAATCTGAATTCACAAATTCTATGTCTGTCCATCTTGTAAAAGTGATGTCATGAATAATCTTTTATCCAGAGATTACTTCAAATTGCAGTTCTAAATAGTCATATATGACTACTTTAGTTTTTTGTCTATAGATTTCAAAAGCAGTTACCTTTCTCTATCCTGGAGCAACCTGGTGTGAGCTTGAGTAAACAGCAGATAGCAGATAGTATTTGCTATAAAATCTGCATTTTCAGGCTATCTAGGTTTTTGATTGATTAATTTTATATTCTTACTTAAGTTGTTAAAATAGTAGCAATTCTTTCCACGCTATAGTGAATTTGATCCAATCATCTAGCTGTGATGTGATGCACTATGGCTTTTTTTTTTATTGAAGTCAGAAATCTTTCAGCACTATGCCCAGAGAAACCTGTTAGCCATCTTATCTTCTCTTTCTATTCTCCACTCTAAGTTTTTTTCCATATTCTTCTTTATTCTATTCCATCCCATTTTCACAATATCATCTTTGTCCATTCTATGGTCTTTATATCTAGATACTCTTTATCTTTGCCCAATCCAGTATAAAAACCAAGAATCTACTTTTTGTATAATCAATCACTCTGTCTAAATTTATTTTCCTGCAACTTTATTATTTGTTCTTTTTCTGCTTGCAGGCATTTACATTCAATTACCAGATGCCTAATACTTTCTGTGCCTTCTTTACATAATTTACAGATTAAATCACCCATATTTCTCTATTTATGTGTATATTCCCTTATTGCTAATGGACCTGGTCGAACCTTAAGTAGTAAACTACTTTCTTTGCTATCATCATAAATTAACTCATACCCAATATTCATGTTTACTTATATATATATATATATATATATATAATGATATATATATATATATATATATATATCATTATCAAATATTATCAATCCACTGCAGAATGAAGGTCTCTCCAAGTTCAATCCATCTCCTACAATCTTTAGCTTCGCTTCTCCACATCACCCCTGCACACATTCATCCATCTCACATGTGGTCTCTTTCTGGGTCTTTTACAATCTTTTGGAATACAGTTTAAGATTTCAATTGTCCGTCATCTATTATCATCTCTTCTAGCAATATGTCCATCCCAACTCCACTTCAGTCTTTTAATTTTTTCAATGAGGTCAGTAACACCTGTTTGTTCTTTTATCCATATATATATATATATATATATATGGATAAAAGAACATGTTTGTTCTTTTACCCATATATATATATATATATATATGCACTGCTCCTAGATGCAATGCTTCTCATTAATAAAACCCTTAAGCTAAAAATAGTCTTGGGATATTGGATGTGAAGGCACTGGATAAGGATTATGATGAATAACATTATAGCATTTATTGATTGCTAACAGTTTGCACTAGTTAGCATTATTATGCAGATAAATTTGCTATTGTTTTACATAGTTTATGGTAGGATTAAAATAACTCCTTTTGGAAGCAATTGAAAAATCACATGAGCACTGTTATTGCTAATATATCTCTGTAGATATGTTGCTGTATTATCTTTGTTAAATTTTTTGGAAAAAAAATCCATGTGGTTCTATTGCTCAGGAATTCATAAGAAGTTCAAGTCCTGATACCTCCCGATTCCCAAGTTGGATACTCAACAAAATGCACAAAACCAGGCAAGTCCAAAAAAATAGTATTGGCTTTATTGCTCAGTAGTTCATAAGGAGTTTGCATGCTAGTATTATGAGTGCCAGAATCAATCCTGAAACCTCACAATTCCAAATAAGGTACTCTACCAATTGCACCAAATTGTTTAGGGTATATTTTTGAAATTAAACTATATTATAAAATGGGGGTATAATGCTCATTATCAATAATGTTACATATTGATGAAAAAGATTGGAACCTAGGGTACTGGAAGTTGGGGACTAATGTATAAATATCAAGTTCTTTAATTATAGTTTTGTAAACAACAATATATCTTTTCAAAATAATCACAACTTCTTACATCTTTTAAGCAAAAATATTTATTATTATAATAACAGTTTCGACCGTTCCTCACAGTCTTCTTCAGATCTAAAAAAATTTAAATATTATAACAATACAACCAAAAGTTATATATACATCAATAAATTAATCAATCTATATATATAATAATATGCTTAAACACTATACATCATTTATTACATTATATTACTAAATTAAGAAAGAAGAAGTATTTACAGAATTATATAAGAATAGTTTTGTATAAACAATATTTAGAAAAACATCTGCAGCACATTGATTATTTACTCTGCTATAAAATCTTAAAAGTGGATGGAAACCAGTTTGTAACTCATGAAAGAATGATGTAATGGAAAAATATTGTATTACCAAAATGGGTCTGGAAATTCAGACAATTGATAACCATAAGTCATCTGATGAGTTAAAGTCTCTCTTGAAATGCATACATTATGAGAGGGAGTGGTCTGAATTTCTGAAAAAGTTGATGGTTGTGTTATTGTAAACTGGAGATGAGGAATATATTGATAAAAACTTGTAAACAATGTTCTGATTCCTTTTTAATATTATGTCCTTACTGAAATATGAAAAAATGAGTGGAATGTTGGGATTGAAAATAAAATTATAATTAAAAAAACTTCAATGTATAAATAAAAATAAATCAAAAAGCAGAAAAATGGATATTTTAAAAACAAATCGTCATATAAAAATAACAATTACACTGAAGTAAACAAAAAATATCTGTTAAGCTGAGACACAGAAGAAAACTATTATTTATAATACTATTACAAATTGATTTACAAGTTTCAGACTTTTTGCTTCCATAATTTGAACACCATTGACATTAGATAAAAACATTAATAATTATTACTAATCATTTATTAGATTAGAGATTATCATATTTTTAGTTTGGATATAAACTTTAAACTTAAATACATGGAATAATTAATTTAACTTCATCTACTTAAAACCTTCACTCTCAATACATTTTTAGAAGTATATAAAATAAGACATCTAAAATAGATAAATGACCTTCCAAGATGTATTTCATGTTATATCAGTGCTCAACAAATGTTCCAAATAATCTCTCAAACATCTCATCATTTGCTTAATACTATCAATTTCAAATTATTGCAATTTGATTCACAAGCATCAAACTTTCCACAAGCACAACTGTGATATCTCCCACTTTAAATAAATATATTAATAATTACTACTGATTATTTAGTAGGATAGAGATTATCATATTGTTTTTAGCTCAAATATAAACTCTAAATCCAATCAAAGATAATTATATTTGCTTTTTAATTAAACCTAAACACATGAAATAATTAATCCAACTTCAATTCTTTTATCCATATGGATTGTCTTTTTAGATATTCTCAAAACAGTCATTACATCATATGGTCTTGAAACATATGAATAAAGACATCTAAAAAAAGACCCTGGGATGCATTTTATACTGAAATGGCACTCTTCAATTGGTTCAGGTCACAATTTTTAAAGCATTTTCACCATTTCTTCAATATTTATATCAAATTTTGTCCCTATAGTACAGGCTTTTTCATACCAGCACTTATATATGTAATATATAGGGGTTTGAATTTAGACTTTCACATGACCCTCAAACATCCATGCAATCTTATACCACGGATACACTTGATCACACACATGTAAAAAAGAAAAATAGTCACCAATATATGTATTTCATGCTGAACCAGCACCCATCAGTTGGTCCAGATTATTATCTCCCACACACATATATATTAAGATAGCAAATCTTTATACTTTCATTGACAGGTTTCACTCTACTCCAACCTAAAACTCCAGCCACCCATACCATTGAAAATCTGATGATAGAATGCCCAAATCCCATGTTGATGCCAATATTGTTGTTATGCCCATGTTGACCTCAAGTCACTCAGACCCCTCATGTATAGGACAGTATCCATTTAAATACATAGAAGAGGGATGGGCAGAATTCAGTCTTAAGGTGTAAAATTTGAAATACAGGCATTCCTATACCTGGAACTTAATTGTAAATATAGGGGATTTGAACTCACATTTTCAAGCAACCTTCAACTATTAAATAAAATTGGAATAATTGACAACTATAACTTATACCTATTTTTTTGCATATGGACTATTTATGTTATAAATATTTCTGTCTTTTATACAGAAATGTTCATATGTTGCAGTTTTTGTCAAATAAGTATATGTAGATCTCATATTAGACAGTTATGGGACATATAACATGTGTTAAAGTTCTTTTGAAAAATGTAATATATATTATATAACCTTTTTAGAATATCCTTATCCTCAGACCAGTTTCATGCTTTTTGCGTATATATATATATATAAAGGTTTTTATTAATCTAAATACACTAAAAAGTACAAAAACAAATTTCCTTTAGCTTTCATGGTATTCTTGGTATATTGTATCTTTAAATAAAAGTTTGGTTGCTTGTATTTTGAAATAGTTTTCTACCAAGCAAGAATTACAATTTAATATTGTGAACATAATAATCTTCACCCCATACTTCTGTATTTATTTGGTCACATAATAACAAGAATCTTATAAAAATTAAAAAAAAAAATGTTTTTCTACCTTTTAGTTTTATATTGTTTCAGAAATTAGGAATGAAGAAAGTTCAGATACAATTTAATACCACTAGATGGCAGTACTATAAAAGGTACTGAATTCTGTATAAAATTAAAAATTTAAATTTTTCATTGCTAAAATGGTTTGCAAACATTAAAAAAATATTGTCACTAGGAGTACATATGTATGTTAAGCTTAAACAAGATTGGAAATTGTAAAGTGTGTGAAAAATGAGTAAGAAGATTATATACAAATACGTGGACAAAAAAACCAGAACAAATTCAATAAAAGCATAAAGAACTGAATATTAGTAACACTACTTTGTGGATGTAATTGATTTCAAAAGTGAGATTACATTTCATAATGATGCCCTTTGTAGTTTACTGCAATCATATAGTGGCAAATCCTGGAGTTCATGGTCTATGAATTGTAGCTCTACCCTGTCTCTTTCAGGGCTCTAACTTTTTATAAACTCCTCAGCAATAAACCATTCAGTTTTTTATTTATTTTTTACTAAAATTATAAATTTATTGTAATAACTGAAACACAGGCTTGTTATATACCTGTGGCTATATATATGTAATATAGGGTATATGAGCACAGACTTTCACACCACCCACCTCTCTCCACTCTATCTAATAACACTGATACACCTAAACACATATATGCTGAAAAGATAAATAATCACCAATATACGTATTTCATGCTAAACCAGCAATCATCAGTTGGTCCAGACTATCATCTTTACACACATATATAGTATAAGTGCTCAGATATATATTAAGATAGACTATCCTCATAGTTTAATGGACAGGCTTCAATCCACTCCACACTCCAACTCTTCAACCGTCCATCCAATTGAAAATCTGATGATGGAATGCTCAAAGGCCACCCTGAGGCCAAGATTATTGTCACACCCATGTTGACCTAAGGTCAATCTGATGTCTACCTATCCTTGCATATGTATTAAATGGACTATGTCCTGTACATGTGGGGTTCAGATTGTCCTTAGGTCAACATGGGTGTGACAATAATCTCGGCCTCAGGGTGGCCTTTGAGCATTCCATCATCAGATTTTCAATTGGATGGATGGTTGAAGAGTTGGAGTGTGGAGTGGATTGAAGCCTGTCCATTAAACTATGAGGATAGTCTATCTTAATATATATCTGAGCACTTATACTATATATGTGTGTAAAGATGATAGTCTGGACTAACTGATGATTGCTGGTTTAGCATGAAATACGTATATTGGTGATTATTTATCTCTTCAGCATATATGTGTTTAGGTGTATAGGTATTATTAGATAGAGTGGAGAGAGGTGGGTGGTGTGAAAGTCTGTGCTCATATACCCTATATTAAATTTATTGTATGGTTTTTAATGAGAAAATTTAATTCACTGTTTATTTTCAAAAAATTATTTGGCATATAGACACAATATTATGATTTTAATAAACATATAGCATCCTTCCAAGCAGCTGTCCCGGGTTCACTTCCCGGTCAATGCTTTGACATATAATAAATAAAAAAAACTAAAAAAAAACAAAACAAAACAAAACTTCAAAACACTTCTATTATTTAAATTAAAAAATTTTTTAAGCTTATTTGCTCTTAGATACCTTTATGTTAGTGTATTTATACAATAAATTTTGGTTCTATGTAAAATTCCTATCTAGTATTGCTGATATTAAATTTTCTAATTAAAGGATAGAAGAGGTCTTTAGATGGCATGAAACTGATGAGACTTATATGGTCAATGTTAGGGCTCTTGCCTAGTGTATTAATTCCAGATTTTAATAATAAATTCTCTCTGATGAAGGCTAAATCCATAAACTGTTATGGAAATGAAGATATTATGTTGCTATATTATTTGGTATCCATTGATTACTCATGTTTACAATACATGGCTCCAGGGTAAAGTGAACTGCTCATCGCATACGAATAAGCTGAGAAATCATGTGATATTATTGTTGATAATAATCTTCCTACTCTAAATTATAAGATGCCTGCAGTTGGTATAAAATTGAGATTACAAACATATATAAAAACTGATCTATTATAAAATTCATAAAGATGTGTGAGTTGTTAGGGTTTAAAACATTAGGGTTTTTTTAAATTTAAACTATTGGCTTTAACAATATAAAGAGTTAAATGATTGCTACTAGACATGTAAATGCATTAGTTTCAGCTTTGAATCCAATGTTTTTACTGATAAAGCCAAAAGCCAGAAACTAATCTGGGAATGTGGATATTATAGCACTATTGTATGCTGTCTATTGGTTGCTCAGTGTACCAGTAGATGGCATTAAAGTAGGAAAAAGAGAATTAGAGAATTAGGCATTTGTTAATTGAATGAAAATGTTTGAAAACAGAAAGGATACAAATAATGAAGAATAAATATGAAATATGAAGAATAAATATGAAATAATGAAGAATAAATAATGAAGAATAAATATGAAAAAAGTGATTATACAGAAAGTGGATTATTGGTTTTTATGCTGGGTTTGGGAAAAAATAAGGGGGATTCAGATATAGAGGCTATAGAGTTGACAAAAATTATGTTGTGGCAATGAGATGGAGCAGAATATGGGAAAATTTAGAGTGGTGAATGGAAGATAAAGTGGCTAACAGGTTTCTCTGGTCATAGTTGCTGAGAGATTCGTGACTCCGTTTAAGGAGAAGCCACAGTGCATCACATCGCATCATATTGCTTTAAATTATATATTTAAAATGGTTGACAATAGTGTGTCATTTAAAAATCACAAAAACTTTAATAAGGTTTATTTTATAAAAAAATTGACATTTTTGGTAAAATATTTAATCATAATATTTCACAAAATAAAATTGATAAATCAGAAATAGAAATCGATCTTGATTATAAAATTTTGTATACATTCTTATAACGTATTTAAATATAAATTATTTGCAAATTAATTAACTGTTTTAAAAATTGAAAAACAATTTTTTAACAGTTTGAACCGTTATTAATTTATTAAAAAATTCAACTACAAGATTACAATAAGCAATCTACCAAAAAAATATTGCTTAATTAATAAAAATAATTTTCTGCTATTTTCGTGGAAGTTTGTTGTTATTGGTAATATTTGTTAAATCTTACACACATTTACTTGAGAATAAATTTATATATTAACAACAAATAAGTTTAATAATGCAATTTTTTCAATAATTAATCTATTTTGAGATTTAAGGTTGGAATTATCAATTTATAATCAGTTTAATTTGACACAAGTAAAATTCAAAATAGGCTAATAATTTAAAAAAAAAATCGTTGAAATTATAATCATTATTTTAGAAGCCCTATATGATTAAGTTCAGTCGTAGAGGGTCAGGCTCTGGAGCATAGGGTCCTTGAATCTATCCCAGTGCTGGTAATCGCCCTGCTCGAACTTATTTGTTCTAGATAATTCAGCCCTACTGGACTAATAACTTTCCACTTCTATCACTACAGATGCTCAAATTTTTTTCATGAATTCTTGAACTTTGAACTTTTCAATTTATTATTACCCTGTATCGTTTGGTGCAGTGATAGAGTTGCGTAATTTGGAGCTCAATTCCCAAGCAATAAACAATTCAATTATCTATTTATCTTGCATGGTTTGGTGGAGTGGCAGAATAGCAGGGAGTCCAAGGTCCATGGATCATAACCATGTTTTCACACTTTCAGTACTCTTACTTCTTATGAATACCTAAGCAATAAACCATTTAATTATTTATTTATCTTGCACAGTTTGATGAAGGAGTCCAAGGTCCATGAATCACAATCATGTTATGACACTTCCAATGCTCTAGCTTCTTATGAATTTCTGAGCCATAAAACATTCAATTATTTATTTATCTTGCATGGTTTGGTCAAGGAGTAGCATAGCAGACTCTGGAGTTCAAGGTCCATGGATCACAACCATGTTCTGACACTTCCAGTGCTCTAATTTCTTATGAATTCATGAACAAAAAAACATTCAATTATTTATTTATCTTGCATGCTTTGGTGAAGGGGTTCAATGTCTATGGATCACAACCATGTTCTGACACTTCCAGTGCTTTAACTTCTTATGAATTTTTGAGCCATAAACCATTCAATTATTTATTTATCTTGCATGGTTTCATGAAGGTGTAGAGCAGCAGACTCTGAAGTTCAAAGCCCATGGATCACAACCATGCTCTGATTATTTCCAGTGCTTTAACTTCTTGTGAATTTCTGAACAATAAATCAATTATTTATTTATCTAGCACAGTTTGGTGAAAGGATAGAATATCTGACTCTGGAGTTCAAGATCCATGGATCACAACCATGTTCTCATACTTCCAGTGTTCTAACTTCTTATGAATGCCTGAGAAATAAACCATTTAATTATTTATTTATCTTGCACGGTTTGGTGAAGGGATAGAGTAGCTGATTCTGGAGTTCAAGGTCCATGGATCACAACCATGTTCTGACACTTCCAATGTCCTAACTTCTTATGAATTCCTGATCAATAAACCATTCAATTATTTATTTATCTTGCACAATTTGGTGAAGGGATAGAGTAGCTGACTCTGGAGTTCAAGGTCCATGGATCATAACCATGTTTTCACACTTTCAGTGCTATAACTTTTTACAGATTCCTGATCAATAAACCATTTAATTATTCATTTATCTTGCACAGTTTGATGAAGGAGTAGAGTAGTAGACTCTGAAGTTGATGGTCCATGGAATCACAACCATGTTTTGACACTTCCAGTGTTCTAACTTCTTATGAATTTCTGAGCAATAAACCATTCAATTATTTTTTATCTTGCACAGTTTGGTGAAGGGATAGAGTAGCTGATTTTGGAGTTGAAGATTTATGGATCATAGTCTAGTTGTGTTACTTCAAATGTTTTAACCTCTTAGGAACTCCTGAGCAGTTTGGTTATTTATTTTCTTTGCTTGGTTTGGTCCAGTGATAGAGTAGCAGATCCAGGAGTTCAAGATCGATGGATCACAGTTCAGCTCTACCATAGTGCATACATTTTTGAACTTCTGAGTAATAAACTATTTGATTAATTTTTTACTATACAATATTTTTTATTATTATATATTTATATCCAGTGAACGAAGGTCAAGCATGAAAAATAATTTTGACCTATGGTTTCTAGTTGGTTTCGGACATCTGTTGGAATCAGATGACGAATACAGGCGTGAATTTTTGTTACAACAGTTAAAGACTTTTAAAAGAAAAGGAAATTGATTTTCTTTCCTCTTTTCTTTTGCATGGCCTTGAGTTTTAATTTTTATAAATAAGTTTAAAATCTTTCTTGCATAAAATTTATTCGATGAACAAAAAAATTTTCAAATTAACAAAATCTATATTTAGAAAAATCCTTTAGGAGGAGAAAAAAAACCACGATAGAAAGTCTCTTATTGTGAATGAGGTTAATAATTTTTCGATTAAATTCGAAAATTATCAAACATATTAACATAATAAAATGTTTTTTAACTGCAGGCGAAACTTCACACAAACTTGATTAATATAGAAAGTAAAAAGACTGTGTAAACATATAGATAAATACTCACATATATAAATAAGAAACGAGTATTCATAATTTTTATACTATGCAGAGGCAATAGGTGTGCCAACAGTTTACATGGTTTAGACTGTGAAGTATAAACACATATCGTATATATTTTTCTTATAATGCAATGGTAAGAATTCATTCATTAAAAACAATATGGGCAATAAGATGCCCACTAGTTTTTGATAAGAAAAAATTTAATTGTCTGAGAAAGCTAGATAGAGATGAGGAAGATTATTTTAATGTATGCTTAAAATATTGGCCCGTCTTGCATTGGTGGTCGAGAGGTCAGCGCGACTGCCTTGCACTTGCAGGCAGTTGCCCGGATTGCGGGTTCGCGTCCCGGCCGATGCTATGACACTTAATAAAAATAAAAAAAAATATTGGCCCAAGAATACTATAGAATTGGTATGGGGAGGAACTGCTCCGTCCACATGAAATTTGGTAGTTAAACATCTTTTGCAGTCTGTGAATGAATTAGTAAAGGAAAGTAAGACAATATAGTAATCATTGATTAATAAGTGAATTAACAATATGCATTAGGTAAAGAGATCAATGCTTTGGGTATTGTGACAGCTTTGAAGAAATTGTGTTAAGCAAACTAAATATATCTTTTGTAACTATGTAAATATCCTTTCTGTTTTTAATAAAGAATATTACTTAAAAAAAATAAAATATTTTTCCTGTCTTTGGTCATTTTTTTTTCAAAAATATGTGATAAAATAGAAGTTTGAAATGTATGCAAAAATATACATAAATGAAGTTAAATTTAAATATATTTAAAAAATGGGTATATGAAATTAAATTTATTACATGTGCTCTGTATGTCTTGCTTACTTCAAAAAATTTGAAATAGATGTCTAAAAGTGGATCCAGGGTGAGAGAGGGTGGTCTGACTTCTGAACGGATGGATGATAGGATTGAGCTAAGGTAGAAGACGCACTGATAAAAACAAATATATATATATATACATACACTTGCATACATAAAAAACAAAGATTGAGTCTTCTTAACTATACTATACACCAGTGATAGGATGATTGTTTAATACAAGTGTGTCAACAGTTTATATGGTTTAGACTGTGTAAGCATGTACACATATATTCTTATAAGTTGGGATTTAGTTATTTCTGATACTGAATAGTGATAAGGTGATGATAGCAGAAATTAATTAGTTTGTGTCAATATATACATTTTCTAAACTTTGTAGACTTGTTATCTCTTTCTTGTAATGTATTAATAGATCAGCAGTCCATTTGTCTATAATTTGAATTCAAATTCAGGTTTACTAAATTTGTAAAATAATAATACTTTTCTTTCAGGTAGCACATTACCACTCTAGCTAATCATTTAATATTGATCAGTAAATGGGTATTTAGTTACTATTAATTAAATGTGGAGAAATTGTATAGTTGGAATAACTCTAAGGCATCAAAAATAAAATATTTTGGTGAAAGAACAATAAATATTATTTATATCCCTAAAAGAACTAAAGGAATGAAATGGAACTAGACTGATCATATTTCTAAAAAAAATTAAAAGTGAACAGTTGAAAACTTAGGAATATTGTAAAAGACCAAGAGATAAACCATACATGAAATGACTGGATGAAATAAAAATGTTTGCTGATGTGAGGTGGAGAAGAGAGGTTATGGATCAGAAAAGAACTGCATTATACTTGGAAAGCCTTCATCCTACCAATGAGTGATAATAGTTGAATATTATGGTAGAGATGAACTAGAGAATAAAGAAAGGATAGATATCTGCTCAATCCCCTTTATTCAGCATTTGAAAAGCCACATGATTACTGTTTTTATTTCATTCTTTCTCTATGAAAGAGATACTGCCTTGGAGTGAAATATTTAATAGCTGTTTTGTTATATCTGTGCCCAATAATAGCAGTCACATGATGAAAGCAACATCTCATTAAGTTTAGAATTTTATGGAGTTACTTTTATACATTCTCATATACAAGATAAGTCCAACAAACAGAGTTAAATTGTAGCAGTTTACCAGTTATTCTGAATAATATTCTGAATAATATTATATTCTGAATAATATCATTATCAACAAATAAGCATCACATGATCACCACCTCTTGTACTAGCACATAATTGCTTATAAACAAGGCAAAACTCTCCATACAGTAGTGCCACCCTGTGCCAACCAGAGTAATCAAATGGATGCCAAAAGGCTTGTGCATAAAATCGCTATCTAATGCCTACTCATCCAATATCCCCAGACTAGTTTCTGGCTTGTGGTCTTTGTCAGTGAGGAGCTTTGGATCTGAGAGCACTCTACCTAGATTTTAGGATCTAATGCAACCCTTTAACAAACACCTTTTATCTTTACTAAATTGACGAAGGCCACAAGACAGAAACTAGTCTGAGGATATTGGATGAGTAGGTAGTAGATAAGGATTTTATGCACAAGCCTTCTGACATCCATTGATCACTCTGGTTGGCACAGGGTGGCACTACTGTATAGAATTTTGCTTCTTTTATAAACAATTATGTGCCAGTATAAGAGATGGTGATCATATGATGCTTATTGGTTTAACACCAATCCTGCCTAATAGGATAATGGTGGCTATGGTTGTTAAACAGCCAGAGACACCAAAATGTATGGGTGCTAAACTGAGTTTAGACCCATATGACTATATAAGCTATTGAGCTTAAATTGAAAATATTATTGTGTTTTCAATTTCATTCTCATAGTTTTATAGTCAAGTAGAGATAAAGGGTGGTTGCTGGAGGGTTGCATTAGATTCTAAGATCTAGGTGCAGTGCTCTCAGATCCAAAGCTTCTCGCTGATGAAGGTCACAAGCCAGAAACCAGTCTGGGGATATTGGATGAGTAGGCATTAAATAAGGATTTTATGCACAAGCCTTCTGGCATCCATTGATTACTCTGGTTGGCACAGGGTGGCACTACTGTATGGAGAGTTTTGCCTTGTTTATAAATATTATTATTAATAATGTCAACTGCCAAAATTTTAACAGTTCCACATTAAAACTGAATTAACATACTTTTTTTTTGGTAAGTGAATGACTTTACTATTTAATAGTTTTCTAGAAATGACAGAGTTAGGTCATGAAGTTTGAACTCCAGAATACCATCACATCAAAGTATGAAGAGAAATACACATTTATAAAATACTGTCACTGCAATTTCAAATACTTGAATATTTAATTTGTCTCTCACATGGTTTATTAAAGGTAATGTTTTAATTAAAAAAACAATTCTTTTCAGTTTTCCTAGTTTTTAAATGATTCATCAAATGGCTTCTTATTCAGAAGTTTGTAATATTCAGAAGTTTGTAAGAAATTTAATTACAGGAAGTGCCAGACCTTGAGCCACAACCCGTGACCTTGAGCTCCACAGTCTGCTACTCAAACACGACACCAAATCATGCACCAGACATAAAGATTAAAGATATCTACCTAATCCAATCTTGAGATGTTTTTTTTTGTAAAGTTTAGTCGATTCTTCATTAACTTATATACAAATACTATGGCTGTTAGGTGCTATTGAAGTTGACATTCACTTTGGATGCTCATATCAAATGGCTTTTCCTTTATCTTCAAACTGATCTAATTTCTCCTTGAGTATTTGGGCTTCAATCACACATTCAATCTTATAATAGTAAGATTCTATTACTCTTTATTCAATATCATGATGGTTGGATTCCATCAGTCATTTTGCTCTTTATTTTTAACCCTAATTTATTCCCAATCATTATTACTTTTATATTAAAGTGAAAATTCTACTCTCACGCTTTACTCAACTGTACTTCAGATTTGTTCATATAAAAGAATTTGAGTCGTACGAATAAGAGGGATTCTTTTTATTCCTGCATAAATACTATATCTTATATTGTGGAGTGAAGTATTCATTTATTATTTAACACTCGCAAAGACGCATGTGCAATTAGCTTGAAAGGCTGATCTTCGAATGTAATAAATTATATTATATATTATATGGTATTATCAACATATAGAAAGATCCATCCAATTTAAATTGATAACATACTATATTTATCCATATTTTGACAATTATCAAAACATTTAAAATCGATGAGTGACTTTCAATGTTAATAAGAGTACAGGTAATATCATATTTTGGAATCATAGAAAGAACTATAAAATTGCTTATCACTGAAGAAAAAAAGGAAGGTCACTGCCAACATGGTTGTTGGGTAGGCCGATTAGGCAAATCAAAGTTGCTAAAGTTGATCAAGGCATATAATAATGAATTAGAAAAAAAATTTAAAAGTATCGAACATTTATTATTTATAATAAATTCCACACAACTTAAAAATCTGATTACATTAATAAAAATACTTCGTCAAACATGAAATTCATATCCTAAACCTAGCCTGATTAAAAGTAAAATAACTATGAACTTTATACCATAAGAGTATGGTATCTTTTCCATCAATAATGAAAGACCACATTATAATGCAGTCGTGTTTTTTATTTTTGTTGTTAGCGCATTGATATCCATTTAACCAATTCAGATTGATATAAATTCTTATCGTTTAGTTAAAATCAATTAGCTACCATTTTCTGCAGGTTATTTATCTGAAGAAAAAAAAAGTCAATTTGTGACTATTTGTAATCTTCTTCAAGCCCAGCTTAGAACCCAGGTCATTCACTACCATATAGATAATATATGATTAATAATACATTAATGTTAGAAGTCTAAATGCGAATTGGTAGACGGATTAATTTATAAAGAGACACTGCATTAAAAATGTAAAGATATATAAAAAATTAAACGGTAAAGTTCTAATTATATATATATTTTTTTTACAAAGCTAAATAATTAACTAGAAATTGTCGTAATTAACTGTAAAGCTTTACTTGAAAGCTAATCGTAGTTTACGACATCAAAAACTAACTTAAGCATAGAGAATTGCATTACAGTTTTAAAAAGCAACAAACTATATCTTGAAATACTGTATATACAAACTTTCCATGTTCTATGACTCATTTAATTAATGACACTTTTGACATTCTAAGAATTTTTTTTTCCAACAATTCAAACAGGCTAATTAAATCCTAAAATGAGATTTTTTTTTTAAAAAAAAGCATATTTTAGGTTACTATTTATTTGATTTTTAGAACTCGAACATAAAGAGTCCTTTGTTTAAAAGATGAAAGTCATTAACGCACTTGAAATATATTTAGGGATAAATTATAAATCTTAACAGGTGGCGCTGTCATTTTTTATTAAACTAAAATAGAGAAATAACTTGAAAGAAACCTTAAAATGTTTTGCATTTGCGAAATGGAATATTTTTACAATTAAATTGTACGCGCATATATTTTTGTAAACAAAATTGATAGTTAGAAATTTAATCTATTGGAAATCTGGAAAGCAGGTTTATGGAATCTATAAAATCTTTTATAATAAAAAGTATGATTAAGCAACAATAATTCATTTTGTCTTAAATCATTATTGACTTGGATATCAAGTTATGGAAGCCTAAGATAGCCAATCACTGTTTCTCTTCCCTCATCTATATACATGCATGCACACACACAAGGCTGGATTTTAGTTCATAATCAGGGATAAAAATGTACTATAACTTTGAATATTTATAATAATTTTTTTTATATAAAACCTCCTCACTTCCACACAAAAAAATATATGGTGATGTGGAGGTTGTTTAATATGTTAATAAAGACATTACGCATGGGATAGAGAAATGTGAATAAGTCCATGTGTGTGGTGTTTAATTTAAAAGAAATCGGATATATTAATATTTAACTGAGGTTTAAAGTTTATATAATCTTTAATTTAATAAATGATTAGTGATAATCATTAGTGTATTTATCTGGAGGGGTTGGTGTTAGTTTGACACTTGTAATTCAAAATTGAACAATTAAAAAAATGTCGGTTGAGTACAATTGCTCTAAATTTCTTGATTTTCAATTTTTTTAAGATTGGTTATATTTTACAGATTTGAACAAAGTCACTAGAAGAAATAATAATAATGATTATAATGGTGGGGGTGATGATGATAGCAATGATGAGAAAAGCCTTAAAAGTATACACTATGTCTTAGTGAAATGTCAACATAGTTTAGCCATTAATCAAAAAAATTTAAGGTGTTGCCTGTCTTGATCATGTGTTATGCCATGAAATGTGACAATATGTTTAATACTTTTGTTGATCATCTTCAGTACTCTACCTGCCATCACAAAACCCTGCAAATGTTCTTGTGAGTTATGGCTACATTGCCATACATAGTTTAAATAAGTTGAAACATTTCAGTAACAGTTTTTTCTGATTTGAAACAAAGTTTAATGTTAGTGCATTGTTTCATCATGCATTAGGGGATATAAACAACTGCCACATCTCATGCCATAATTTATAATCCACACATGGTAAAACCATAACACTTTTGTAGTGAATAGCTAAATTATCTTATTATGTAATACTTTGAAAATACTCTGTTTATTCATATACTTGTCACTTTAAGATTATTTTTTAAAAAAAATTAGGGCACTGTTGACTGACCATAATTAATCATAATTTATTAATGCAATTTATATTATTAGCAAAATGCATTAAAGATGTCATTTCAGAGTATTGCTTAAAAAAAATTAATTAAATTTTTTTTTAAATTTATTACTTATTGTGTTTACATGTGGTTTCTTAACTTTTATGTTAAAATAAAGATAACAGGAAAGAAGTCATGTAATGGTATTATTGATGTTAACTTTATCAGCCAAAGGATTAGAAAGGAACAGCAGTTGTTATAAATTGAGATCTCTATAATATATAGAAATGCAACGAAATTAGCCTGGGTTTAAAATCTTAATATTTTTTGTAATTTTCAAGTTATTAGTGAAATATTACAAAAGAGTATAAGCTGGCTGTTAGATTTCAGTATATCCAGGTTTAAATCCTAGTCTTCACTGATGAAGTGAAACACCAGAAACTAGTCTATAAATAGGCATTTTGCAGAGCCATACCGTATGATATCAAGTGATTATTGAAGCTTACAATAGATGGTTCTAGAGTAGGATGAAAATAACTGGTATGGTCTTTGTTTGTCTGTCTGTTGCTATTTGTTTTGAGAATAGATGCTTAGTAAAAAATTACAAACTTTTTATTTTATATTTCAGTCATAGTTGAGAATTTATATGTAATGTAAGTATGTCTTAATGTAACAAAGTACGAGTTACTGAGCTAACCATAGACTATAATACCAATATTTCATTATTCTGTCTAAACAGGATTAGAATATATATTTTTTAATATTATCCAGTTCTAGATTATTGTAACATACTGAATAATAAAGGCACTGCTTATTAATCCAAATAATAACCATATTATTATCAATCAGCTTTCATGTCCTTTAAACAACCTTTTCCGAACAATTCAATTGAAATACATATGTATATTCTACTGAAAACGTAAATGACCCAAAAACTAACCAGAGGAAAATTTTCCTTAAAATTTTTGGATATATTTTTTAAATAAGTAGATTATCTGTTTAAAGACTTGTCAAGTTTAATTTTTTTGCTCCCAATTGATTTATATTTTAAGTGTGCAGTTTAAAATGATGGTATAGCAGCCAAATCGGTGATCTTTCCAACTTGTTTATTTTCAGTGAATAAATTTTTATTCTTCATACATTATTTACAAATTTTAATTTATTTATTACTTTACAAATGAAAAATAATCTTAAATTTAATATTTGAACTTTGCAAACAAAGAAATAAACAAAAAACCCAAAATAATTATTAGAACAAAAAATTCCATTTTAGGTCCTACTTTTCAGTGAGTAAATTCTAATAAGCATCCACTAGAACAGAAACTCAGACCATCTTCACTCACCCCAACCCCACCACATAACAATCATTCACCAGTACAGAATCTCAGACCATCCTCTTTATCTCAACTCCACCAAATAATATCCATCCACCTGCATAGAACCTCAATACTAATGAATAATTGCAATATAGTACAGATGAGGCTGATAAAGCAAAAAAAGATTATTATGTACAAAATATGTAATGTTTTTCTGATAGTTTTTGATGATGGAATTTTAATAGCAGTGACACATTATAATTTAATAAGAAATGTTACATGTCTTTAGAAAATGTGAAACTTTATTTAAACTTTTCAAATATATTCAAATGTTAGTAATAGTCCAGAAGTTTGTATATAAGATGAGTGTTTCAAGTGGCATTATTTACATATCTTTTTTAGGGTTTGTAAGCATTACCAGTGACAATACTAGCATAGAAATTGAACCTGACCCTTTAGGATTTGGGAAAATTGAATTTAAAGACATATGTGTCATCCAACTAGGCTCAGGTGCTGCTATTCTGACCAGTGACAGTACTGGGATGGGAATTGAAATTGCATTTTTAGATATGTATGTATTATGTTTAAAATGATGTTCTAACACACTAGCATCAGATACTGCAGGCATGATCAGTGACTATTGGCATGGGAATTGACTATTGATCTTTAGAATTGTTAATATTAGATTTTAAGTGATCCTTAACAAACAGAGTATTACCTTAAATTTAATATTCGTAAATGTAAAAGTTCACATTTAGGTCTTGTGCTAGTATTGTTAGTGGTATCTGACCAGCAACATCTTTAGAAGAGGGAAGAAGAATATCACACAAAATATTGTGTTACATACTAACCTGAGTTCTGTTACTAACAGATAAATGTATTTGAAAAGTTTAAATGCATATAAATACTATATGAATTGCAAGAAAATCAAGTCATATATCATGTGACTTAATTTAATAAGCTTGTATTATAAATGTAATATAATGTTATATAACAGTAAAACATTTTAGATAAAGTGCTGGGTTTGACTGCTTGACCTGGGGTTTTAAATCTAATGCTTGGATATTCTAGAACCTCACTGATGAAAGCCAGAGCTAGAAACTGGGGGCTGAGAATAGGGATATTTTGAAAAGCTTGTTAAGAGCTATTGGCATGCTCATTATATGAACAATACATATGTGATAGTTTTTTTGTTTTGCAAGATTATTCATATTGGCAATTTTAATTCTGCCTTTATAAATTAAATTATAAGATGTATTTTTATATTGGACTATTTCCATCATCTAATATGTGTGTTGAATGCCTTTAGAATAAGTTTAATTTTATTTAACTATTCCAAATGCATTAAACTTTTCTAAAGACATTCAACACACATATTAGATGATGGAAATAGTCCAATATAAAAATACAGCTAAAACACCATCATCACAAACCTTCAGAAAAACACTAAATTATAAGATGATTTGTGTGAGGTTACACAAACATCTCCAGTGATTTAAATTTTATGATTGATATTTTAAAGTTCATTAGATCTTTTATAACTTGTGGATAAATGAAAATGATTCTTGCATTAAATAGCATGGAACATTTAAGTGAGGAGGTAATCTCTTTGACTATATGCATGGTTTGATGCAGTGGTAAAATGGCAGTTTTTGGAACTTAAGTTCCACTGATTATATTTGGTTCTGTTACTTCTGCCAAAAAAAATGTATTAACTCCTGAGCAATGAAGTCATTAATTTTTTTTCTTTCTGTTGTAGGATTTTGGTGTGTTGGTTATATGACTGTGTTTATTTCATATTTTATTCTCTTAAATTAAATAGTAATGTATATATATATATATATATATATACTATTACTATATATATATATATATATATATAGTAATGGACTGGTCATTCTCGCAAAAGAGGGGGAAGTGCATCTAGCTATGGTTAGACCTAATATCTTTGGATAGGATGCTGACAATAACATGATGAAATACTTAGTCCATGATCACATCTACCTCCAATAGAATAAGCTCTATATCCACTCATTAAATCTAGATATAACTTCAGCTAGTTCATCCTCATCTCACCTCCCTTCCAGCTTCATTATGCCTCAGTATTCGAACTCAGGGAGAATCCACACCTGACTCTTTTCAGGCTTACTCAGGTTAATGACTACTGCACCTCTATGTAAATGAGGATCAATTACAGCACTCTCCAAGGATATTTCTAATATCAGTATACAGATAAGTAAAGAGGTGTGTGTATTGGAGTTTAGCATATGTATTTAGTGGTGTGAATGCATGAGAACAAGGCAGAGAGCGATAGATTGAAATAACCCAATAACATTTATTTAATAAAGAAACAACTATAACAATACTTACAGGTATATTGGTATGAGTCAAGGATGGATTTCTATCACCTTAAGAGTTAAATACAATTGATATCCTGATCCCCAAATCCCATGATAGAAATCCATACCCTGGCAATCTTTATTTACAAAAGTTTAAAATAGTAAAACAAACAAAATTTTTAGAAGATTATGAATCTGACTTTCTAATATCTGAATCATGATGACTATTATCATCCTTCTTGGATGAGAGGACAACCCCTTTTATGTGTATATGAGATTCCCTAGTGTTGATAGGAGAGACCATTTGCTCAAGAAAGTTAATCATATATACCAAAAAACAAATATACAAGTAATGTATTTTAATGGTTGTATGTTTATATATGTTAAAATTTTGTAGATCTGATGAAGACTGCATGGTACAGTCGAAACTTATCAATAATAAAAGTTTTTTGCTAAAAAGTGAAGTGTGTGAGTTTTTTGAAATTCAAATATACGAGTGTTAGTGAAATATTTAACAAATAATGAAAACTCTGTTCTGTATCTATTATATGCTTCTAATATGAACAACATCAAAGTCTTACCTTATTCCACATTCTGGCAAGTGAAGTCAAGCTACTGGAGGGATGTGTAGATTTAAATTTTATTTAATAGAATATAATGTTTACGAAATCTAACTCTTCCCCTCTCTACACTTAAATAAACTTTCCCATTTTCTGAAATACAAGCTTCCAAACATGGAAACAAAAATATAAAAAAATAAATGAAAAAAAAAGATGACAAATAAAAAAATATCAATCAATTGGATAAACAAAAAATAAATTTCTGAGTCTGGCAAGAACTGTCCGTTATGTTCAAAGTTCATTACTCCTGGTGATAGATCTTCTCGGGTGATGTACTGTCCATAATTTAGTTGACATGCACTCTTTCTGGAATTGTGGATCATCTGTGCTGTCTGGTTCATTTCCTTTGAAGAATATTCAGGGAATCCATTGATGATTATCATAGTCGATCAGTATTTAATAAAGAGAAGCATCCCACACATCGTAATGCTTCTATGGGCACAAAGAGCTGGCACTCAGCCTCTTACAATATAGTTCTTTTATCCAGATACATTGTAATACCCTCATTAGTATGCGTAGTCTTTCTAGGGTTGTTTTATGCATAAGAAAATAGTACAAAACCTATCCTTGATGATTGCTAGCAGTTGCTTATTTATTCTCTTGTGATGATTTGATGCAAACTTGAAGTTTTCTTCTTAGCAACTAGCTTAAACCATTCGGCTTTCTTTATCTTGGGCATATTTTTTGTTTTGGTTTATATTGATGGATGAAATAAATTACTGTTTGTTTTCTCAGGATTGAAATTTGTTCTAAAATCAAATACATACGTCCATCTTGGTTTATTAAGAAAAAAAATATAATAATAATACCATTGTCAAGATGTTGACTTTCTTGTGCAGTTTTTAAAAAATAAAAATAAAACTCTTGTGGTGTATATTTGCCCTTTGTTTTTGTTTTATCCTTGTAGGACCATGTGATTGTTTCATTTCCCATGCTTGTTGTATTTGTCACTTATTGCATAACTGTACATAGACGTAATGTTATTAAATAATTATTTATTGGGATTATCTTTCCGTTTCCAAGCCTGGTGGCTTAGAAATATGCTTAACATTAGGCTATTATTTTGTATATTTTATTGATGTCGAAGTCATAATGTTGATTAGTTGATGACTTACAATATTCTTGGTAAGTCATACTATCTACATATATGTGGGTGTATTTATTTTCTTAGTGCCTAATTTGAAACTTTATCTTTATTTAAAATGAAAAAAATAAATAATGACTTACTGATCATGATAATTCATTATACAATTACAAATATCCCGTGACGCCCTCTGTTTAATAGTCTATATCTCAATAATATTAAACAGAGGGCATTACTGGATACTTGAAATTGTATAATGGTTTATATATTTGTATAATTATTTCAGTTAGTGTTAACAGTAACTTTATTTTCATATTTATATATGGGTGGGTGTTTGTAATTGTTGTTTGATAATTGACTGGTTAGGCTTAGTATAGGTTTGATTAGTGCTGATGGGTAGTGTTTGTATGTCTCTTATTATATATATGATGTCAAGGTGATCATTTGGTCAAATGGCTGTTGAGATTAATTTGATAAGAAATTAATATGACTGGAGAAATATATATATTGCACATAAAATATCTCTTTTATTTTTAGAAAACTGTGTAGTTTACTATTCACTATATATTGTTTATCTGGATAACTTTGCATACAAATGTCAGTTTTCCTGATGAAGAGTATTATCTTCTTTATCTGTCTAGCTTAATGCACTTTTGGCGCTGAGCATTATTTACATAGCTGTATTATTTCATTCAGTTTGTTGCTTTTATACTGACTATTTATTATTTTTTATATGCAAATAGGCTAATTTACATATTCTACTGGTTTAGTCATTGGATGCTATTAGCTCTTTAGTTTGTAATGTTATTATTATTTGAGATGCAGTAAGCCTCTTTATTTTTTTCTTTCTGCCATCAGAAGTGACATTAACATTAGGTACTTATGTGGTTTGCCAACTGGAAAGATTGTCACCCATTCTAATTTAAATTATCCATTTGCAGGGACTTCCATCACATGGTATAAACAATATGACTGACTCTAAGTTATTATATTCAATATTCACATTTTATTTATTTATTAAAATGGTAAAGAAACACAAAACCTCAAAGAGTTGTAATTAAAACCTTTTTAAAAATGTAAATGCAATAGAGAACACAAAAATTTAACCTTGAGGTGTAGACAGACAACATTTTTAGGCAAGCACTATCCTGTAATTTTGAAACACAAAAAAATCCAAAGGGTTGTAATTACAACTTTTTTAAATATAAATTCACTATACTAGCTGTAAAATAATCTCAGTGTACTCCCAATTAATGTTTTGGAGAACTTTTAACCATGTTCCTTTTCAAACAGATAGGCACTTAGAACATGTTAGCACATGACACTGTGATTGCATCTCTGTTCACACATAAAGTATAATATCATGGCCATTATCAAATACTTTTCAGGTGGACACTATTCTGTAATTTTGAAAATATTCCATTGCATCTTGTTCTGTCCATGAAAGATTCCCCTGCATCTTGTTCTGTCCAAGAAAGATTCCACTGCATCTTGTTATGTCCATGAAAGATTTCATTGCATCTTGTTCTGTCCATGAAAGATTCTCCTGCATCTTGTTCTGTCCATGAAAGATTCCACTGCATCTTGTTCTGTCCATAAAAGATTCCACTGCATCTTGTTCTGTCCATGAAAGATTCCACTGCATCTTGTTCTGTCTATGAAAGATTTCACTGCATCTTGTTCTGTCCATGAAAGATTCCCCTGCATCTTGTTCTGTCCATGAAAGATTCCACTGCATCTTGCTCTGTCCATAAAAGATTCCCCTGCATCTTGTTCTGTCCATGAAAGATTCCACTGCATCTTGTTCTGTCCATAAAAGATTCCACTGCATCTTGTTCTGTCCATGAAAGATTCCACTGCATTCTGTTCTGTCCATGAAAGATTTCACTGCATCTTGTTCTATCCATGAAAGATTCCACTGCATCTTAGTCTGTCAATAAAAGATCAAATTTTAATTATATTTCCAAAAATGATACAGCAAAAAAGAAATCTTAAAAAAATCAGCACATGTTAATGAATGTCAATAAAAAAATAACATTAATTTTAACCATGTGTTATCTGTTGGCCTCATGTTAACATTTGGACGTTATGCCATGATTGGAATTTATCAAAAAAATGTATTGAAATTTTTTAAAATTAACATTTAATTTAGAAACATATTTTTTAAAATTAACAAGCTATACATTTACAACATAACGTCCAAATGTTAACATTAGGTGAACAGATAACACATAGTTAAAATTAATGTTATTGTTTTTGTTGACATTCAGTAAGGTGGTGATTTTTAACATTTCTCTTTTGCCTTATCATTTTGGGAAACATGATTAAAATGTGGAATCTTTCATGGACAGAACAAGATGCGTGGAATATTTTTAAAATTGCAGAAGAGTGTTTATCTGAAAAGTATGTGATAAGGAGCTAATATTATACTTTATGTATAAATGGAGATACAATGACAGTGTTGGGTATGAACATGTTCTAAGTGCCTATCTGCTTGGAAAGAAACATGGTTAGAAGACTTTAAAACATCGTTTGTGAGTGCACTAAGATTAATTTACAGTTGGTATAGTGAATTTACATTAAAAAAAAAAAAAAGTAATCTTTTGGATTTTTGCATGTTTCAGCATAATATTTTCAAAATTATGGGATAGTGCTCATTTGAAAAATGATGTCTGTCCACACCTGATGTTTTATATTTATTTTCTTTATTGCATTTACATTAAAAAAAGTTTTAAATTACAATCCTTTGGACTTTTGTGTTTCTTTATCTTTTAATAAATAATAAAAATGTAAAAATCGAATATGATAACCTAGAATCAGTCCTATTGTTTATACCATGTGTCTGAAAAAGGATAATTTAAAATGCGTAACAATTTTACAAGGATACAAACTACTTAAGTACCCAACATTCTAAACAAAAGAGCTAATAGTATTCAATTATTCAACCGGTATATAAATTAGCCTATTTATATATTGAGAATAACAAATAGACATGATAAAAGCAGCAAACTGAACGAAATAATATAGCTATGTTATAGTGCTCATAACCGAAACTGCGCTAAGCCAAACAGAAGAGGTAAAGAAGAATAACATACTTTGTCAGACATTAGAGCATACTATGCAAAGTTATTATAACACGTGTATAATTCGTCCCTTTTTTTACTTTATATCTCATGCATATAATTCAATCTTATAAATATATAATATTAAGTTAATGACATATTGTCGATATATATAAATTTAGGCAAAAATTACTTAATTATATTGAACTTTTCAATTTATGTGTTTTTATGAGACTGTCTCTTAAATAAACATTATATATATATAAAGCGTTAAAAAATCACACGTATGTACGCATATGCATACACGTAAATTTAAACTTAATTAAATCTGCAAGATAATTGCAATTAAGCGCTGCAGAAAACAATAAACTCCGTAGTACTAATTATTTAAACAAAACGTTTAAAGTCGTCCAATAATTACTTTTAAACAGCTAATTATAAAACTGTTATGTTTCAAGTCGAACATTTTGTAACCTAATTTGTTTGTAAAGGCAGCTCCTCTAACCTAGCCTTCAATCACAGACGTCACACTAACATTAATCAAATAACTTTTCACTGACTGAAATTGTCAAATGTCTTTCTGGCAGAGAAATCTTTCAAGAAGTTGTTGAGAATTGTCAGTTTGCTACATATATTAAATCACACATACCACAATGCATCAATTTATCAGTAACTATATTTCTGATTTATTTCTAGGGAAAAGTAAAATCACCCACTTCATAGTTTATGCAAATTGTAAACAACTGCATTATAAATGCCATTTTAATTAATATAAGTCGACACACCCTCCCAAATGTATATTTACATTCATTTCTTTGGTCACATAATAATTTTAGAATGAAACAATTCATATGGTTAATTGCTTGATAGATCATGTGATGTTTAAGCACTGATGCCAAAATCGAACATTTAATAGTTCCAATTGATACATGATTAGTGATGACCATTAGGGTATTTATTTAGAATAAATCACATCAAAGTTGTGGGTGTAGCAAGTTTGACAGTTGTAAATAGAATGTAACAATTAGAAACATTAATTAAAATGTTTTTCTTTTTAATTATTTCATTGTAATCCTTTCAGAATGAATCATTTAATCCACTGGAATGGTGTTGCCTGTCATAATTTATCTGCCATGAAGTTACATGTAGTAGCATCTGAATCTTTTGCTGGTTTTGTAATTTTACATTAAACATTTATAACATAATAGTAATAAATCTATGCTTAAGGTTTTACTTTTGTGTCTAGATTTCAGGAATTGTCAATAGATAAGAAAGTTCTATGATGCAAAGGCCATCTTACAGATGTCAAGTTACACAAAATAGCAATGCTTGTTCATATTATTTTTGAAAGCATATGTAATTATTATTAAAAATAATTTTTTGTTTCAATATTATTTTTAATCTTTCCATTGGAGAAATCAATGTTTATTGGTCTGGAAGTAAAGAAATTGAATTTGCAACTTTAGTCCTCTATTGGGAGATTTTGTTAACTTTTTTTTTTCAAAGTTTAAAATTCATATATTTTTTCTCTAATATTTTAATTTTAAAAAATTCTGAAGATGTCAGGATAATTGAAAAAGTGAAAATTTTAAAGTATAATAAGTTCCACAATGATGAATCCTCATTGTTTTCTTAGCAGTCTTGAACTTTGTGATATTACTTTGAGAAAATAGTATAAATCAGCGTTTCCCAACCTTTTTTGGCTCACGTACCACTTGGTAGTATATCATGCTAAATTGTACCACTTTGTAAAAATGATTGTATTTTGTGAAATTTGTTATTGCGAGTGTGTTATTTTATTTGCATTATACATATTATAGGGTGACCATGTATTCACATCACATAATGAGACAAATTACATTGTAACATGCCTAAACGTCATGCTGGATTATAAACTCACTGAAATTATAAACTCACTGTAACATATATGTATGTGTTTGTTCAAAGTATCATATTTATCTACTATTTTGTCATATTTCATTTACTAATAAATGGTTTTAATAAAAACACAAAATTATAAAAACCCAATTAATATATTTTTTTATCATAATCAAATGTTTTTATAAAATAAATTTAATGAGATCCTTGTGCTTGTTTCGAAGAACATAATTTTTTGAAATTTGGTTCAGAAGATGCAAGATATACCCTTAAGTTTACAGCTGCATTCAATCTGTTTCAATACTTTTTTTTTAAAAAAATATATGAAGAAAAAGCTCTTTCTACTAATTCCATACTAGTAAATGGTAATAATAATTTAAGAGCTTTCTCAGGAAACTGTTCATATTCTTTAATGTTTAACCAAAATTAATTAGATTGTGTCGATAATTCTATTATATTTTCTTTCTCTTTTATTGATAATGATGTAGCTTTTTCTAAATTTTCTTCATAGAAGGGGTTTGAAATCCACTTATCATTTGTGTTTTCGGGTTTTGGAAAATATTCCATGAAAGACAATTTTAATCCTGTTAAATGTGCTATTATATTTTCTGTATATCTTGAGACAGACTAACCTTATTTTCAAACAAAAAAATATGTAGAGTTTCAAATTTTTCCGGTTGATTGTTTTCAATACACTGTTTCCAAAAATCTAATTTCTTAATCATACTTTCAATTTTATCATTAACATTAAAGATCGTTATCGAGTTATTCTGAAGTGTCAAATTTAAGTTCATTTATTTGCAAAAAATATCAGATAAATATGCAAGCACCTGAAGCCAATCAAAATCATACAATTTCAAAAAGAGATCAAAAGGATTGTCTTAAAAAAAACCTGTGCTTCTTGTCTAAGTTCGAATAAGCAGGTTATATAGGGATCAATAAATTTTAATAAACAAAGACGATACAATCACAAACAATAACCTGTCACTTGTAAGTCATGCGGTGAAGTGAATGAGAGTGCAGAACTATGACAACAGTGGCGGCGACATCTCAAGTTACTGTTGGCTAACGGCTAAATTTAAAAGTGCACTCCAAAAAAAAAAAAAACGATATCAATTGCTGGATTTTCGATCATCGACTGTACATATTAACAACTTTACTGTATAATATTATTCATTAAAATAATTTTTATGAATTATAGGAAAAAAACATTTCTATGATATTTTTATGATTTAATTTTTTATTTCCACCATTATTGATTATTTTTCGTGTACCACCAACCAGCAACTCGCGTACTACCAGTGGTACGTGTACCACAGGTTGGGAAACGCTGGTATAAATGATTAAAACTTGCTTTTTGGAAAGTTTATGATTATTTTTGCATAATAATTGAATAATAATTATTAGCAATCAACAAATATATTATTATATATTTATTTTTTATAGAAGGGTTTTATTTATTTTTCTGAATAATGTTGCTATGGAAATTATTCTTTGCATGCTTCGTACTATAATATTCAATTCATGATGCTAAATGTGAGTAAACTCTCAATCCAAAATGCTTAAGATTGTCCTATATAGTTACATTTAGGCATGAAGAAAAGATAGCCATTTTTATGTTTTCAAAGTCTTTATGTTGTGACTTGGATCAAGAATTTATTCATATTTAACATCGCTAATTGAATATTATAATAGAGTGCATGGATGGAGAGTTGTTATCTTCTTCTTAGCTTATTAAATATGTAATGCTGAGAATATAAATTTATCATGGAACAAATAAGTCTGAATATATTTTTAAGATAAATCACAAGTTAGATTCTCAAAGAATTATTTAAATATATTTGTAAATAATACTCATCTTTTTATATCAGTGCCAGTCTAATTAATAATATATAGCAAGTCAAAGATCTGATGAAAGTGATCATCTTTCATTTGACAATATAAATAGATTGGCATTGAATTAACAAAATATGTTTTTTTTTTGTCATTGTGAGTTTGTGTCTTGTTTATTTAAAATTAATATTTTGTGAAAATGATAGTATAAATGCCAAAAGAGATTTTATACTTTATAATCTATAAATAAACAATTCTTTTGGACTCTAGTTTGTGAATTATCTTAATAAGGTATTTGGACTTGTTTCTTCTGTGGATGGTTATATATATATTTAAATATATGTATATTGTCTACATATATATATATATATATTAAATTAAATATTTTCATGGATTGTTGTTATAATATAGAATAGAAATAAGGAAATTATATCCATGTAAACATAAATAACTTTTTGCCTTTTATTGTTGCTGGAAAATTTATCAATTATTACAAATACTGCTTTATATATATCTTCTGAAAATTTTGCAAGAATTGTTGGATGAAAATTTAAAAAAAGTAGAAGTAAAGACAAATACTAATAATGACTAAAGTGATGATTTTTAGAGGATTTTCTCAGTAGAAAAAATAAAAATTGATAGTCATGAATTAGAAGTTAATTATTACAACTATCTTGGTCATATTATTAATATAAAGGGAAACATAATGGGTAAAATTAATCATAGAGTTAAATTTGGATGGATTCCTTTTGGAAAAATAACTTCATATTAAAAATAAATATGATTATATATTTGAAAAAAAAAAGTTTTTAAATAGATGTATTTTACTAATTCTTACTTATGAATCTAAGACTTGGATTCAGTGAAGTGTTAGGGAGTAACAAAAAGGGATTGAAAGTAAAATACTTGAATGATAGAACAAACAGGTATCATTAAAATCATTTAAGAACGTTAAGAGACTGAAGATGTATTATTAGAAGAGATGATAATAGATGGTCAGCTGAAGTCTTAAAATGGATCTCAAGGATTGTAACAGACCTAGAAAAAAGCAATATGAGATGGATTAATGAAATAAATTGGTTTGTTGGTGTGGATTTGGAAAAAGGAGTAAAGATCAGAGATGGTTTAAACTTGGAAAGACTTTATCTTGCAATGGATTGATCATAACTGAACATGATGATGATGAAATAATATTTTTTATAACAACTTTTTATATAAAATATTTTGTTTTTATTTTTATTGAATATTTGGATGATAATTTATTTTATATAATAAACATTTAACTTTTTTAAACCAATAAAAAAATTACAATTTAAAAATAGAGCAAAAAATATAATGAAAGCTATTTTTTTATTCTAATTAAATGTAATATTTTTATTAATATTATTATGTGATAAAAATTGAAATTAATAACATATATTTATTTTCATTGATCGACATATATTTTAAATTAATTATTATGTAAATAAATCATTAAAACATCACACGACCACCATTTCTTTTCTTTGCACAAGCTATTCAAATAGTAGTGATGTGATGTGATGTGATGCACTGTGACTTCTCCTTATACAGAGTCAGGAATCTCTCAGCAACTATGCCCAGAGAAACCTGTTAGCCATTTTTTTTCCTTTCCATTCCCACCCTAAATTTTCCCATAATCTGCTCCATCCATTTCCACAACATAATCTTTGTCAACTCCATGGATTTCATACATAAATCCCTCTTTTCCCAAACCCAGCATAAAAACCAATAACCCACTTTCTGTATAATCAGCAGTAACTCTTTCCATACAATAGTGCCACCTAGTGCATGACTATGGCTTCCATTAGGTGGCACTATTATATGAAGAGAGTTTCTACTATTTTATTATTAAATGGTTAGTTTTCAAGAAAGTCATGTGATGTCAGCACACAAGAAATATCAAAGTAAAGATTGAACTAAGAATCCTTCATAAGCATTAAACTAAACATAGCAATAAAAGATATTAAGTAAGTATGAAGTAGTTCCACACATTGCTGATTTATGCTGTTTTGAGTTAATGACATTTAACTAATTTTTAACTGCTTGTTTTATATATTTTAAATTGAAAATGATATAGGAATCATTTTGGGATCATTTTTTAATTGATTAATAAAATAATTTGCGTCATAACAATTAAAGTATTGGCCTACAATCTACACAACCTGTGATTCGATTTTGTGACAAGCAAATTTTCCATTTTTTTCCAGATATTTAATAAGCTTATGATATTTTTGCATATTGATCATTCATAGAAAACATAGCATCTTGTAATGGTTGGTAAATGGGTATTTCTTTGATCTCTGACCTTAGTGTGAGGATTAAAATCTCAGGCTCATTCATAAATATTGATGCGTTGATTAGAAAAAATGAAAATGTATGATTGCAAAGTAATGCAACCTTTACTATTGGTTAAATAGGATATCATATTCCTATGGTCCTTTTTCTGTGTTTTACCTTAATCTTTGAGTTAAATGAGTAACTAAATTGCACATGTGATTTGTGTACTGATTAAAAAGAAATATTTATTTAAAACCGACCAGGAGTTTATAGAAGTTGCACTTTCTTGCAGTAATCTCTTTTTTAATCTAGGATCAGATGCTAGAAAGTGAGATCAGTAGGTATTCTTTATTTGTGAACAGGATCACATGACCAGTTGTGAGTTATTAATATTTCTTGATAAAAAGACAAACTCCACTTAAACCATTTATTTTCTTGCCTAGCTATACAAATCTGAGATTAGAAATTATATATTTTAATTATTTGTTACATGTAGGGCATATTAGTCTGTATAATGAAGTTTTAAGTCTGAGATATTAATATAAAATATATATTAAGATGGTGACATGCAATGATCAACTGACACCGATAGTAATTGAGCTTGGTCAGATCACATCTCAGTATTGATTACTTATTATTTCAGCTGTAGACCAGAGAATTTAACACATACATATGTAATTAATGAAAAAACTTTCCATAATATGTACATTAATAGACTTGCTGTATCAATATTATGGCAAAGAATTCAACACACACAAACATATAATTGGTGCAAAATCTTTCACAATTTATATATATATCTATAAACATTAAATTAAATATGATATATATATATATATATATATATATCTATAAACATTAAATTAAACATGACTCATATATATATATATAAACAAAGGGAGTAAAACACTCTTCCTCAGGCTATGAACTAAAATCAGTCTAAATGTTGAGCAAAAGATCAAGAATAGAACAACTCACCTATTCTTAGAGCTCTGATATTTTTAAGCATACCTTTGTCAACATTATTGGTGATGGCTGAGTGGTTAGTGGTTAGCACAGCTATTTTACAAGCAGTTGTCCTGGGTTCGCTTCCCGTCTGATGCTTTGACACATGAAAAAAAATTAATATATTTGCCAGGTGGAATATGGTAATTAATATTAATATTTGTTAAATTAATTATTAATTACATAAGGCTGGAGACACATCTCTCTTTTAATACCTTGATTATAACAATTAAATAGGATTTAATATGTAAACATTAAATTAAACATATATATATATATATATAAGAAAAAATAAAAATATTGCATGATTCACAGAAGTAGAATTTATTTTATTTTAATAAACATGGAATGCATTGGACATCTAGTATCATTTTTATGTTTTGCTTCTAATTGTAAAATTAAACTGTGACATGGACAAAGTAATTCTAAAAATTTGCATATTCATCTAAAAGAAGCTTAAATGGTGTATACTATAGACTGTACGTCATATATTGTACTTGACCATATTATGATGCAACAAAAACAAACATATAAACATAAATAATTCAGCATGTATATATCAATATAACAGAATTTAGGCTAATGCTACACAATCTTTCAAATTTTTTTACCATGAAAAAGGAGCAGAGCATGGATTTAATCCACAAAGTATACTAGATAGATAATTGAATGCTTGGGAGTTGGTAAAAAGTTTTGAGTTCTAGAAGGTGCCCGAATATGAGGACATGACACCTCAAAACCTGCTACATTATACTGCATAAATTTACCCAAAGAGTATTATAAATTAATTGAATAATAATGTTAGACTTAGTTCATATTCAAATTTTGCAGTATATAGTTTATTTCTGGGAGTATCATTGTTTATGCAAAAAAAATCATGTAACACTTTGACTAGTAATTATTGATGTGAATCTATGGTCTACCATATAAGACAATTTCCACTCATCTCACTGCTGGTCACCCTTTTTGTTGTCTTCACTCTTTCCAATCATTTTTAGTTTGCTTCAATTCCAAATTAGTCATTTATGCTTCAAGTATAAATTTGGGTGTACGATGGTGAGTAAATGTCTATATGCTAATGAATAATTTTTATTAGTCATTCATTAACTAGACTGCAATGGATCCCAATCTTTCTTTTTTTGCATACCCCTTCATTAGGTTTTTCTCTCTTGTATATCCCTTAGGTTTTTCCCTCTTACATACCCATTGATTAGTATCCCCTCTCTTCAGTAGGCTGCACCCATCCCTAAAAATAGCTAAATAATCAAATGACCCAAATTAACCTAATGATATTTATTGGCTTTTTATTTTTTGATTTTACATTTAACAATTTATTTCACTTTTTTTTAATTAATTCAACACAGCTCTCAATAATTTTAATGTGATCATTGAATTTTTGTCATCGATCCTAGTTTTTTAAATTCAGGTTGAAATGAAGGCAGATATAACCTCAAATCAGAAACTGCATGTTTATTCTTAATATGTGCATAAAAAGAGAATACCATTTTGCAAAGTTAGGTAATAATATTTTACTGCTTTATCACCGAATTCCTAGTGCTTTACTTTCACTGCTTCCCAGAATTCAATGGTATTTCTTTTTTTGAACTCAGATTGTAAAGAAGAATCAGTCAAAGTGTCAATCAATTTTTTTTTCAGAAACCAAGAATTCCTCTTTGTAATTGAAAATTCTACAATTTTTTTTTTTGTGTTTTTCTTTTTTTCTTTTTTGGTGTGTTCTGCCATTGCCAATATTACTTTAATGTACTCTGAATAAGTCCACCATATACCCCAGGGGTACATGTACCACAGGTTGGGAACTTCTAGACTAGAGGATATTCACCTAATGAATCATTCTATAGTTTTTTACTGTGCCACTCTCACACAAGATAGGGACTAGATTTTATCCACTTTTAACACCTTATGGAGAGTTGTAATCATAAAAATATAATTAAAAACACGTGAAGGGGGTTGCTTGGTTCCCAAGATGCACATTTGATGCTGAAACAGCACTCATCAGTTGGCCCAGACCACTATGTCTTACACATACCTTTATCATTGTTCAGTGTGTATATATATATATATATATATATTTGATAAGTATCAAATTTGCTGCCCTCACAACTTTGACAGAAATCACTTAATGAAAGTATGTTAATAATATTTATTAGTCATTCATTAGACTAGAGATTATCTATTAATAAGTAATATTGCTGTAGTATAGTTTTCACTACACCACTCTCATAGGGATTGCTTTCTATCTGTTTGTAATATCTTGTGAAAGATTGTTATCATAATCATGTAACTAAAGACATACGAAAAAGATCTATAATCCCCAAGATCCACATTTCATGCTGAAACAGCAAACATCAGTTGACCCAAATCAAAATCTCTTACACATATCTCAAACATTGTTCAGTATATATATTTATAATTACGTCCTCCCACAAGGTGTTAAAAGTGGATAGAAACCAGTTTCTAACTTCTGTGAGAGTGGTGTAGTGAAAATTACACTTCAGAAATAGTATTTTTCATTGTATAATCTCTAGTCTAATAAATGACTAATAAAAATTGCTAATATAATTCTATTAAGTGGTTCATGTCAAAGTTGTGAGGACAGCATGACTGACACTTATCAGTTAAACTGTAGTAATTTGCTATTTATATATACTAAACAATGATAAAGAGATGCATAAGAGATTGCAGTCTGGGCCAACTGATGAGTGCTAGTTCAGCATGAAATTTACATCTTGATGATTATACATCTTTTTCATGTCCCCAGAATTACATCCCTCCACTAGGATAATAAAATTGAAGAGAAACCAGTCCCTACATTGTTTGACAGTGGTGTAGGGAAAATTACACTACAGAAATATTATTCTTCATTGTATAATCTCTAGTCTAATGAATAACTAATAAAAATTGTTAATATACTTCTATTAAGTGGTTCATGTCAAAGTTATGAAGACAGCAAGTTTGACATCTGTCAGTTAAACTATAGTAATTTGCTATTTATATATATATATATATATTGAATAATGATAAAGATATGCATAAGAAATTGTGGTCTGGGCCAACTGATGAGATCTGGTTCAGCATGAAATATACATCTTGGGAATTATATATCTTTTTCATGTCTTTAGTCTTAATTTTATGATTACATCACCTGACAAAGTGTTAAAAATGGATAGAAAGCAGTCTCTACATTGTGTGACAGCGGTGTAATGAAAATTACACCACAAGAATATTTATTATATACGTTAATTTCTTATTTTTAAATCATTTTAAAATGTTGAAAATAAAAAACCATGCAGTATTTTTATTTTATTTTTAAAGTGGGGAAAAAATCTCGGTATATTTAAACTTTTTTTTTTTTAAATTTCGTCAGCAGAAAGGGAAGTTTCCAGGTGTTATGACAAACTCCATTTCTGTGCATTTCCTTTGTTTACAGTTTGTTAATCCGAGAATTTTTTTTATCTCCTATGCTTTATTAACCCTCTGGTAATAAAAGAAAATATGGAATAATAAAAAAAAGTTTTTACTTTTTTTTTTATTTGCAATTTTTTATGCTTTTTATTTTTATTATCAGTGAAATTATAGCTTTTATTTGTTCTATAACAAAATAAAATATGTATATATACTTTTTACATTTTTATTATTCTTGACAAATTATTTAGTTAAATATAATCATAAATTTGGGGATAATAATTTCAGTATAAATACCGATGTGGTAATAATGTTTAGAAGTTTAGTGCTTAATACAAGTATATATATAAATGCTAATGTCACTGCTTCTCGAGAGTTCATAGGAAGATTGAGCACCAGATTCGGTCCTGGGACATTCAGATGCAATACCAGCTGCGTCAAACCATGCAGGGTGTATAAGCGTGTGACACATCAGAACTCCAAGTCGGACACTCTTCCAACTGCGGCAAACTGCGCAGGATATATAAGCGTATGACACATCAGAAGTAGAATTCAAACTCGGAATAAAACATATATTTTGTTTAGTAATTCTGAATTCACCAAGTGAATTCAAGATTCGTTTTCTGGCAGTTAATCCATGGTTAATTTGGCTAACCATGCAAAAGGGGTATGTAATTATCCTTAATTGAGAGTATAAAAATCACTGCTTATGGATCAGATAATTGTTGCTATATTGATTATAAAAGAGGCGCTCACTGTATTGGTACAGTGTCACAGTCTGGAGAGTAAAATTCTCAGCTCAATTCTAATTCTGCTACTAGAATTGAGCAATTAAGTTATTTAATTATTAACCATTTTAATGCATTGTGGTGCAGTCTTTATTTCTAAAGAAGGAGGTAAGCACTAAATCTGTGATTGATCTTTCTGATATTAACATGCTAAAAATGGGTTTCTTGACTCAGAAAAGTCTATTGGCAGTGAATACCATTACAAAATACTCAAAAATGTCTATTATTATCAGTAATTACTGTTTTTCACATAGTACTTGATGATTTTTTTTAATCTCTAAAAAGTTTATCGATTTTTAAGCATCACATGGACCATGGATCAAAGGACTCACTCTTAGAGAAAAAAAACTTGAATTTTTATATAAATATTATGTGATACTTAAGTAAATAGCATTAAACTATAGAATTTTATGTAATCTCTAAAGCAATAAACAGCTACTGATGCATAAAGAAATGAGCTCACACACAAGCCAAGTTCACATGACATGATATTTTTATAGCATACTTAATGAATAAATAAGAGGGGAAACAGGTTTCAATATCATCAATATAAGAGTATATTATTTTGATTTTGTGATGAAAACATTCATATGTTAATGAAATCATTATTCTAAGTCTGTGCAGATGTGGGGAGGTAGAAAATAAAAATGGGTACTTTGGTATTAGATCTAAAACACAGAGCATGTATTCGACCTACTGCACCTTTTCACATTCATATCAATCCACTGATAACTTTGTAATCTTGGAATCTGACCAAAATAACATATATATGGAACTTGTATACAACTTTTTTAGCACAAAAAATGTGTACATGGATTTTGTACATGATATTTTTGGCAAGATTTACAAAGTTATCAGAGGTTTGGTACAGATGTGAAAAGGGTGCAGCAGGTCTAGTACATGCTCTGTGTTGCAGGACTAAAAATAACTAAAAGTAAAAACATAATCATATTTATCACTTTCAATAAGAAATGTATGATTTTGAACAAGAAATTCAAATATGTACGACTTTGACACAAACAACTTTTAAGAAGGACACTTGAAATCAAAAAAAAAAAGTAATTTGCAATCTTAATGAAATGATGGATTTACACACAAAAAATGTTAGTTTAAATATGCACTAAACAAACAGTAAATGATTTTGGTTTTTAAGTAATATTTATAAAAAGGCATTAATTATATGTACGACTTTCACACTAACAACTTTTAAAAACAACATTCCCAATCAAAAAAACAAAGTGATTTGTGATCTTAATGAAATGATGCCATAACACAAAAAAATTGTTTCTAAACAATTGGCACTAAACAAATAGTAAATGATTTTGGTTTTTAAATAATATTTATAAAAACACATTAAATATGCTCATACCATATTTACCATGTAATTTATAACAGAAATTGTTACCTCGAAGCAAAACATTTCACATGTAATATTACTACAGAAAATGGAGATCTCTCCTAAAAATTTTCCCTTCAAAAATTCAGCACATGATTGCAGAGTATGCTGGGATTTTCAACAGAAATGCTAATAAACGTACTTTTGTTTATAAACAAATTAACCCCCCCCCAAAAAAAAAAAACTGAAAATATACAACTGTATATGAATCAGAATAAATGAATCAGAATAACAGTTGTCAGAAAGAAATCTGGACAGTAACTGAAAATGTCGAAGTATTACAAAAAAAAAAGATTGTGTTGATAAAGAAAAACACATTTTGTCACATATGCTCGCAGGGGCTATTTTCTTTCAGTTTGACATCATTGTGACATTACACATTTATTGTGAGTGAGAAAAAGCCTCCTATCTCCTCCACATTGCAACTCTAATTCCAAATTACACAAAAAAGTTGATGGATGATTTAAAGCAAAAAAAATATTTAGGAATTTTAAAAGTTCTTAGGCAATTGTTATTATTAGATGATCCAATCTACGGACAGATTTAGAAACAATAGTGCAATCAATTCAATGTTTTTCCATTCTGCTCTGTTCTTGCCTACATAACTCATTCTGTCCATTATATCATTCAATAAAGCCAATATTTTTCTTTTCTTTCTTCTATCAATATCCATTTTTATTTCCCAAAACATCTCCCATTGAACAAGTTTTTCTTGATAATATATGATTGATTCATTTTCTTTTTCATTGATCAATTTTTGAGCCATATCGTCATTCAATCTTTTCTGTTCATCCACTCTCAGCAAAACTCTCAGATTTATTATTCTAACCACTCATTCAATTTTTTCATTTTTTATACTCACATTTCAAAAGCCCCCATTCAGTCCTTAATGTTGTTATTCATTGTCCACATTTCACAACCATACAACAATATACTCGCCATATAGCATTTGACCAAACTCTTTCTTAGCTTCCTCTTCAAAAGTCTTGAAAATAATTTGTTCTGCTTGGTAAATAATTATTTCATTTCCAATATTATTCTTTCTTTTAAATTTCATTTTCATTTTTTAATCCTTACTCAATCAACTTTCTAACTATTTAAACCCATTCATTAATTTAATTGTCCTAGTCTTAACCCTCACTTATATTTCTCTTGCTTTTTCCCTTCCCAATGGGCTTGGTCTTACGCTTCTTCATTCCACCTTCATGAATTAATAGGTATTCTGTTGGTGTACTAATATCCAAAGTCACATCATATCATTTTGTAGTCATTACATCAGATTAGTCACAATTGTCTTGGGGCTTGCAATATTCTTCATCTAAGTGTAACTAGGTATTCATCTCCTGGTCAAAATTTCATGGATAATTAAATGGAGTTGGGGTAGATTTGTTTTCAATCAACTATTAACTATTTGAAAAATGTTAGTTTTCTTTTGGAAATCTTCAGGTTAGAACTTCAAGCCATATACAGCAACTATTCCAGCTGCTACTTGATATAATATACATTATATGGTGAAATTAAAAAGTTTAACACTGTTGGGACTATACAAATTTCACCTTTCCAGAAAAAATCAAATTGTAATGATGTAAGATATTTGAGATTATTAAGGAAAAATTTTGACAGATAGAATGATGGTTGAATATTATTTAACACACATGGTCATAGGAAGTATGCTTGCATGATATTAATCCATGGTATATAAATTATGAATATTTATAAAAGATGTTATTTAATGATTTTAAGCAAGAAATAGCTATGAGTATTTAAAAAACAGAACAAGGGGCAATAAAGCTTGTAGAAACTAGTTTAGATTGGTGTGTGAGGTCCACATTTTTGCAGATAATAAGCGATGATTATATATAAGCTCTTTAATATTAATAACTAACATTTTTGTTTTAAAAAAGCGAAAAAATGCAGAATTTCATTTAAAATCCTTCTTGTTACGAAGTCTTGTTGAGAATTTGCTGAGATAATTTAAGGTGAGAGCGTGCGTGTGTTTGTAAAGCTTTGTATAATATTTTAATGCAACATATGTAGCTTGAGAAAAAAAAATCAAAATACATTAATAAAAGATATTAATACTCGAAAAAAGACATAAACTTGAAACCTAGCAATTAAATCCACCGGGGATTATCCGATGTTAGAAGGATTATTTTATACTAATGGCTTTTTGCAAAAAGGGAGATAAATAGAGAAAGATTTGAAATAATAAATTTATATATAGTAATATAAAGTCTGTAATTTTATTTATAATTTTACAACATATATATAATTTAAATATTTTAGTACGCGCAGTGCTAAAATATATTTAAGTGAAAGAAAGCAGACCAACTTCCATTAGCTGAGAGAACACAAATGTATACATCCGCACATCATTGTCAGGAAAGTCTAGAATAAAAGAGTCAGCTTTCCTTTCTTTGGCATACTGTTTTATTTTTCACTTTTCAGACATTGAAACGCGAATGCGTACATTTAGATTTTCACAGCTAAGAAGTTAATCAGCTTTTTCTTGTTTATATATATAATTTAATAAATCAAATATAATATGTCTAAACTGTAAGAATGAGAACACTGACACTAGAAAAACTCACCATCAGGCGCAATTTTATCTCTAGCGATATCACTATATGATTCCCAGAAGGCAATTAGTACCTAGTAGTACTACTTAGAGAGGTAAACCCATGCATACATCTCTTGTAGCTTTTGACATGATGTGCAGAATTATCTAGATTAACCACAGTGCCTCTTTTTTGATAATTGGATATTAAGACAAAGCCAACAATTTTAATCTCATTATTTTCAAAGTGCCACTAATGTATAGATGCTAGACCCCAGCCAAATATTCAATATTTTGATAAGCAGTGAAACAAGTAATTATACCCTCTACTAGAATGCTACAAAATAAGACAAAAAACCATTATTCTCAAACCATAAATAGTATTTACAAGAAACCATGACTAGAATAGCTCTGCATATATTTCCCAAAATAAGCAAGGCTATTAGTGCGATATCTTTTTTATTATTCTCAGAAACATCGGGATTAATCATTAAGGATGTTACTAGTATATTACTATGGTAACTAGCTCACATAAGCATTTTATGGCAACTATCTTTATGTAGCTACATTGTTTAAGATCAACCTCTGCATGATTTGGTATAGTGATACATCAAAAGAGTCTATAGTTTGAGCTCCGTAGATTATAGCTTAACCCAGTCACTTCTGTGCTTACATTCTATGTGAACTTCCAAGTTGTTGTTGCTGTTGATTATTATTATTATTATTATTATTATTATTATTATTATTATTATTATTATTATTATTATTATTATTATTATTATTATTATTATTATTATTATTATTATTATTATTATTATTATTATTATTATTATTATTATTATTATTATTATTATTATTATTATTATTATTATTATTATTATTATTATTATTATTATTATTATTATTATTATTATTATTATTATTATTATTATTATTATTATTATTATTATTATTATTATTATTATTATTATTATTATTATTATTATTATTATTATTATTTAAGAATATCAATCTCAACCTAACAACAGTGCTTCCAGTGAAATAAGTAAGTAATCAAATGGTCATATAAGGTAAAAGTTTCTAAGAAGTTCCAGCATCAGAAGTAGCAAAACTGGGTTTGATCCATAGATTGTGAATTCCAGATTGTACCACTCATTGCATAAAATCATATGAATTATTTTTCCCTGTGCCACATTATCAGTAAAAATTCTAGAAAACCTTTTGGAAAAATTATGAGTGCAGCATAGTACTATATTAAGATTAAGTTCAAAATATTGGATACAGTACACCTACAGTACTGCTTTTGTGGGTTAAAAGGTAGGAATTCAAAAATGGTTTGATTTGAAACTGAACTACTGATGGTGACTTTTTGTATCTATATTAGTATTCATTTAAAATTAATTCATGACTATAAAATTAATACCTTTGCATATGGTTAGGACAAGAGTTATTGATTCAAAATATTGTCAGGGTTGATATGGATGGCTGAAAAGTTGGAGAGTGGAGAAGATTGAAGCCTGGCCATTAATGTTTGAAGATTTGCTATCTTAATATAAACCAAGCACTTATTATATATGTGTGGGAGGTCATCAACTAATGATCACTGGTTCAGCATGAAATATGTATATTAGAGATCATTTATATTTTTTTCATGAATGTGGTCATGTTTATTGGTTATATAGAATAGAGAGAATGACTGAAGGGAACTTGGAAGTCTGAGTTCAAATCCCTTTATATATATATATATATATATATATATATATATATATATATATATATATATATATATATATATATATATAATATATAACAAACTAACAAAGGAAATAATAAAAAAAAAAAAAAAAAAAAAAAAAAAAAAAAAAAAAAAAAAAATTTTACCCCAAGAGGGGGTTTTTTTTTTTTTTTTTTTTTTAAAAAAAAAATCTTTTTGTTAAAATATTTTATTTATTTTTTATTTTAAAATTTTTTTTTTTTTTTTTTTATATATATATATAACTTAATAGAAACTGAAGTTTTGGATGAGCTATATATGTAAATAAATTTTTCAAAAGACATATTTAGAGGTTGTTTAAACTAAAGCTCTGCATTGATTCTCTGAATATATAAATGGTGATTCCTATCATTTATTCTATAAATATGTACAATCAATGGATCAAATTCACTCAATAATTTAAAATTACATAGATAAACCAAGCATATATAAGAATAAATGCTAAAAATGTTAGATGATATCACTACTATCATTTATTTTTTGAAGAATTTACATATATAAGTCATCAGAAACTTCCATTACTTCCAGTTCAGCTACGTATAATCTGAATTATTTGTTATTTATGGAAGCACACACACATATACTTTAATACTTCAATATTACAGCTTATGCTATTGCTGCAAAAGGTAATTAAAATGCCTTCTGGCCATGGCATAACATAATTTTTATGATTAAAACAGGCAAAACTCACTATACGTATTGCCACACACAGCAAGCTAGAGTAATCAATGGATGCCAGAAGGCTTGTACATAAAATCCCCATCTAGTGCCTACTCATCCAATATTCCCAGACTAGTTTCTGGCTTGTGGCCTTCATCAGTGATGAGTAGGTACTGGATCAGAATTTTATGCACAAGCCTTCTGGCATCCATTGATTATCCTAGCTTGCTGTGTGTGGCAATACATATAGTGAGTTTTGCCTGTTTTAACAACAGTTATAAGCAAGCATAAGAAATGGTGACCATGTGATAATTTCTATGAAAAAAGACCATCTTCTCTCATTATCTCATTTTTTTATACCATGGGAGATTTACATTGGGGATACATACAAATGGCAGTACATTTCTACTGCTTCTTCAATGTACCCACTGCTAAAAGACTTGTGACAGCTTCTCAACAGTAGTTAATGCTTCATTAGCTGTTTGGATTTTATTTAAAACTTTTTTAAATAATGGTTTTATTGCATGAGAGTTCCTAAGAAGTTTGGTGAATGTCAGGAGGGCCATAATTGGAATCAATCTTCCTCCAGATTCCAACACTCTATCACTTCATTAGGTTTTAAGTCTGATGTTAAAGCTCACTACTACTTATTACACACACACACACACACGCACATCCATAGAAAGGGCATTTGCCAAATCTTATTTGTAAATGAACCTGAAAGTCTCCAAAAGCAATTTGGTGTATAGCACATTGAATATGTTGCTCCATGCAGCTTAACACAATGATCGATTGATGGGCTTGAAAGCAAAAGGCTCTGAATCAAAATTACACCTCTCAATTCCAGTGCGTGACCATCACATGACCAACCCCCAAAATAACCATTTAATTTTTTATTTAAAATGTTTTGACTTTTATGATTGGGTGTATATTTTAACATGGATTATAAATTTAGTAATCTACAATTCACTTCAGAAAATAATTAAATTTTGTTATTTTATGTTTTGTATGTATTAGGCTAATTTTCTGGACAAAAAAAGGTTAAACTGCGATAATTCCATTGAGTCAAAACAATTAATTAGCTCCAGAACCATTAACAATTATAATTTTTTAAATATTATTATTCAGAAGTAAAAAAATAAGAGCAGCTCTCCATACTAGTGCCATCTATAGTGAAATCAAATAATTATTGATTATCAGATGGTAGTGCACATTAATCCTATTCCCAGACCAGTTTCTGGTTTTTCAGGGTTTTAGTCTGAATAATAAAATGATTGCTAGATACATAATTTGCCTTACTTCCAGGTTTAAATTATAAGCCTCACTGACAGAACCAAAAATTAAAAACCATTCTTGAGATGGAGATTTAAATACACTATCGTCTAATAAGTATTAATTACTTAATCTTAATATGTGTTTTATCATATGGTGTGTAAGATAAAAAATTAAGGGATTTGTTATTATTTGAAATTAACATAATTACAATTTATTTTTAATATATATATATATAAGGCACCACTTAGCATTTGTTTTTTATGTATAAAGTATATTTCACTTACCGACATTATTTACAAAATTTATTATTATAGTGCTATTTTTTTCTACATCGATGTATACAACATTGCAGACGGCCATCCAAGTTTGACTATTTCCTTTGGCCATTTTAAAGAATTATTTCTAGAAATACGTATGAATATATAAATTATTCAAAAGTGCATAAAATCATAATTATAAAAATAATATTAATAATTCCCAAAACATTTACAAATTTATTTGTATTTATTATTTATGTTTACATAAGATGAGTTTCCAATTAATTAAATCAATAACAATAATAACAGAAAAAAGAAATCAGTTATATAAACTTTAATGTTTATATTTGTTTTTTTAATAAACAAAAATAAATTTGTATAATTCAATTTACTTTTACGATGGTAACTAAAGTAGGCCAAGTATAAGAAATTTTAAAAATAAAATAAAATAAATACTGGAATACCAAAAGGTGACACAAAAGAGTATGATATAGTTATAGATTATTTACAAGATTTCGAATATGTACTTAAGGAATAAGCATAATTAAAAAAAGGTATAGTAATAGGTAAATAATTATTGAAAAGTAATTATATAAATGTAAATTCAATTCCAAAAAAAAAAAAAAAATTCGGTTTTTGAAAGTATAAATTTATGAGTGATTTTTGTTTTTATTATTATTGTTATTGATTTAATTAATTGGGAAGATTAACTTTGAAAACATAAAATATAAATGGATTTGTAAATATTTAGGGAATTACTAACATTATTATATAATTGCAGTTTTATCAATTTTTGATTAATTTTTATTCCTCCCAAAACATGAAAATGAACCACATGATCAAAGAGTAACTGAAATTGTAGGATGACAATGGTGTAGTGAAAGTTATCAAAACTGTCAATGTGGGTAACAAAATCAAGTGTTAAAACCTCTATAAGACCTTGCATATTATTAATTAAGTAAAAATTAATGAGTATATTTGGGTTAGAGATAATCTTTAGTTTAATGAATGATTAGTAAAGATTATTAATATATTTCTATAAAGTAGTTGGTGTAAAAGTTGTGAGTGCAAAAAATTTGAACATTGTCAATTAAAGTATAGTAATTTGCTATATATATATATATATATATACTGAACAAATGAAGTTATGTGTAAGAGATTGTGATCTGGGTCAATTGATGTCTGCTGGTTGGGCATGAAATGTGCATCTTGGGTATCTTTTTTTTTACTTGTCTTTGGTCACATGTTTCAGGATATTGTGATAAAATAGGCACAAAATGACCATGCAAAACAACCATTCATATGAGGTGCCCTAGATGTATATAAAGGTTAATAAATGTAGTAACCACTGAACAGAATTTCTGATCTCATTCCTCTTATATATGTTTTAGAGAGAACACAGAATGGATTAAAGCTAAATGCAAGCAAAACAAGGGTAAGGCAATTGAGTGGAGGAATGGTAGAGATAAAAATAGAAAATAGATGGAGATCAGCTAAAACAAGTTTTAGAATTTGCATGTTTGGGTTGCAGAATAAATCAGAATGGGATACAGAGCTAAATGCCCAAGGTACCAATCTATTCTGTTATTTTATTGTATTTTTTCTTTGTTTCTTTAAAACACCACATCTACATTACTAAATAATTCTGGGATAATTAATCAATAAATTTAAGATTTAATATTCTTTACAAACCTAAAATCTAGATTCACAAAGACTTAAATAAAATACATCTGAAAATTAAAAAATAAAAATGAAACTTTTCCTCACAATGCATTACAATATTTTTTTTTCTTTAACTTGTTAGAAATTAATTTAAAAATAAACTTTGAAATTATTTTATTTGAAAAATAATTAGAGACACTAGACTAGGAGACCATGGGTCATCTATGATGCAGAAAAGAAAGGTGATGGGGAGTTTAGAGTAATTTTGCATTGTTCATGCATGCTGCCAATAAATTACTCAGTTCAAAATGAAAGCATGGATGTTTTTTACTTTTGGATTTTTGTCAAATCAAAAAGGAAAAAACTCTCAGGTGGGCAGTGAAAATCTAAACCAATCAGGAAAAAGTATCATTTTTTAAGCTTTTCTCTTTTGGTCAAGCAGCCAGTTTATGAGTATTTGGATTGTTGGTTTGATTTATACTTTGTATTGATGGAGTTGACAGTTATTGTTTTCATCAAAGTCATCAATACTTCCACAATTCACTGTATTTCCCCCATCCTCCCCTTCCTATTTCTACTTTTTAAAAAGCAAATAGGAAAGAAGAAATTTAAGAATTATAAAGACAAATGAGTATAAAAATTTTAAAACAAATCTTCAATTACAAATATTAAAAAATGTCTGAAATTATACATAAATTAATTTTATAAAGAGAAAAGCTTTAACCATTTCCACAGAGGCTTTAAATATTTATAATAGCTAAACAGAATAGTTTTGTGACTATAAAGAGAACTCCCAAATCTCAATGCAAAATAGAGACTTTATAAAGATAAGAACAGGCATCTTACTTTTATAAAGTCCCCATCTTGTATCAAGGTTTGAAGGTTTCCCCTATAGTAAAAAAAACCTACATTGTTTGCTATTATGAACATTTAAAGACTCTGTGGCAAGATTAAAACCTTTCTCTTTATAATTGCAAACTGAATGTCTGCTCGATAAATAATTACATCAATTAATTTTGTAAGTCGATATTAGGTAGTATTACAGTTATGAGAAATCAGAAAAAAATTTTGAAAATTTAGAATTGACCATATTGTCAAAGTGGGATCTAAAAATCTCTTATTTCCTTTCATTGACAGCTCTTTTTGTTTGCAAACTTTTAGTATTATTTGGCTTTTCAATTTCTTCTTTGGTTTTGAAAAAATGGAAAATAATGGGTGAGTTGTCTCAGTATTTCTTCATAATGTCAAAGCAGTGTTTTAGAAAAAACAAAGAAAATTGAATATAGGTAACTGATTGGATTGGTACCAATGCATAATTGCTATTGACAACAAAAGTATTTGCAAGATTAATGTTTATATAAAAAACAGAGACATAAGCATGTGGTCAAAGTGTACATTGTTGAAAGCTTTGATATGGTCAATTACAGTATATGGATGTGATGCAAGGACATTAAAGAAGCAGAAAGGACAAAACCTGATAGTATGAAATGGAAGTGTTATAAAAGGATGCTTGTCATATCTTGGAAACTAAGAAAATTAATAAATGTGTTTTGGAAAAAATAGCTGCAGAAAAACAACTGCTGTTAAATGATAGAATGGTGAAAAAATACAATGTTTTGGATATATAGCAAGACTGATCAATCCTTCTAAAAAGGATATCTTATTTGGAATAGGGAATAGATCAAGAGAAAGTGGTTGACCACAACTGTCACAGATAAATAACATTATGGAATGGATGGGATTGATAATATTGGAAAAATACAAGGAAGCAGTGAGTAAAAATGAACTACAGGCAGTTCATCCACATTGTCACCCATCATCAACTTGTGAGATCAGATGGATAATCATGAATTTGTAACAAAATGGAATTGAGTTGAAAATACTCAGATGCAACCATATATAGAAGACACTTATAAATGAATACTGTCATTTTAGCTCCAGTAAAAAAATAAACTGCTTTAGAAATGAGTTTGAGGTGATTACACAAATTAATCTGTGACCACAAATATATTCACACATACAACATGCAGATTCATTTTTTTATCTATTTAATATTTTGAAATTTTGTCTTTTAACTTCTTCAGGAAAAAAAAACTTTTCTTTCTGAAATACTTCAACATTATGTCTAATTGTAGCTTTTCAATGTATTCTAGTTTCTTCCACATCTTTTCAATGAAAATAATCAATATTAATCTGTGACCACAAATATATTCACACATACAACATGCAGATTCATTTTTTTATCTATTTAATATTTTGAAATTTTGTCTTTTAACTTCTTCAGGAAAAAAAAACTTTTCTTTCTGAAATACTTCAACATTATGTCTAATTGTAGCTTTTCAATGTATTCTAGTTTCTTCCACATCTTTTCAATGAAAATAATCAATATTGACCTTCTTTAGACTGTTTTTCAACATAATCCTTATAGCATAGGCAGAATCTATCTCTCCCATGAATACGATATTCAACATGGATCATAAACACCCTTTTAAGATGTCTTGCACATTTATTCATTTAAAACCACTAAACATCACATGATCACCATTTTTTCTGCGTACACAAGCTGTTTACATAGAGGCTAAAGTCTCCATACAGTAGCACCACTAGTGCAAGCCAGAGTAATAAATGGATGGAAGAAGGTTTGTGCATAGAATCCATATTTAGTGCATACACATCCAATAAAAAAACCCAAATACCCCAAAAAGTATGGATGCTGAACTAAGTTTAGATCTGCACAATTATACAGGCTCATGAGCTTAAATTGAAAACATTATTATGTTTTAATTTTCCACTCAAAGATTTATAGTTAGATAATAAGGTAAAGGGTGGCTGCTGGAGGATTGCATTAGGTCCTAAAGATCTAGGTGCAGTGCTCCCAGATCCAGACTCCTCACTGATGAAAGCCACAAGCTAGAAACTAGTCTGGGAATATTGGATGAGTAGGCAGTAGATATGAATTTTATGCATAAACCTTTTTGCATTCATTGATTACTCTGGCTTGCACTGAGTGGAGCTACAGTATGGAAAGTTTAGTTCCTGTTGTTTATTCATTTTACATGTGTAATCTAAATGAAGATGTGACTTTACAAGAGTGTATCCTATATTATCACAATCAGCAACTTGATAAACATATTGATTAATTTGATGATGATGTTACATTGTTTAAAATTCTATGAAGCATCCTTAAATGAAACTTTTCCAATACCCTTGTAATAAATGAGATAAAGTAACAGTTTTATATAGAGCTACCTTAATTGCAGTAGTTATATCCCCATGATAAAATACTTGTGTTTTATCTCAACATCTATATCCACCTTTCTATTTATAAAAGTATCAAGGAATTTAAATTCATCAATATTCTCAAGTTGATAACCATCCAACCTAAAAGTTTCTGAGGATTTTTTTGGTCAATGGCTGATAAATAACTTTTGAGTTTTTTTTTTTAAAAATATTAATTAATAAACCAAACTCTATATGGCACATTCAAAACATTAAGTCGATTCCATAAATTGACTTTGGATTAGCAAAAATAGCATGCTCGTCAAGCGTTGGTGGCTGAATGGTCAGCATCGCTGCCTTAAAAGCAGTTGTCCCAGGTTCGCTTCCTGGCCGATGCTTTGACATATGGAAAAAAATACCACACTCATCAGCACAATGTATATTAAGTCTTGAAGAAGTTATAGTTTTCACATTTAATGACACCATCAAACCCATCCAGTATTTTGATCCATGTTTGATTAGGTTACCTACAAACAATTCCAAATATCACTGTTATAAAAATTGAAAATAATATTCAAACAAATACTCATCCTTCTTTAGCACAAGTTTTCATTTCAAATGTCTCAGACTTTTCACTTGTGGTAATAACACTCCTTCTCAGTCCATAATTATACAACTCATTAATTTAAACAATGCCATAACCTGTTCAATTAACTGAATCAAATGCTTTAACCAAATCAATAAAAGCAATTCATAAATCACTTCTTTGTTTCCAACATTTTTTTTTTGCATTTTCCTGACAACAAAATCCATATCTATCCCTAAAATCAACTTAAGTCTCTATTAATCATTCATCTATGACTGGAAATAACCCATTCAATAAAATCATTTAAAGTACATTTTTTGTAGTGGGTAATAATGATATTCAATGATAATTACTGAAACCTTATTTGTTCTCTTTATTTTTTAAAAATTAGAACAATAGAAGCATTCTTGAGGTGAGATGGCACAATTTGCTGGATCCACATACTTTGAAAAAAATTTTTCAATATTTCTAAAGCTAGCATGTTACCACCTTATTTTAAAATCTCCAGATATTTCATTTTTAAGATTACAAAGAGCAGGTTTAATGTCATTAAAGTGGATATTTATGCCCAAACTGAAATGAGTTGAAATGAATATATCATTAAAAGTTATCAATATTCAAAAAATGGTCAAAGTAGTCTTTCCACCTATACAAGAATGCCATTTTTGGATATAATAGGACTATATCATTTCTCAGGTCCATATGTTGTATTCAGTGCATAAAAAAAGGATTTAGAATGACTTGGGTCAGCAAATGTCTATATTTTCTTTGCAGTTTTAATCCAGCAATCATTTTTAAGCTTTCTTGTCAGTAATTGATGTTCTGCTTTTGGGTCTTTTATATTTATTATGAAATTAATTTAATTTTTCATTTTGGGAAGCAGACCATGCCAGAAGCTTCTTTTCATTACATCATTAATAATATGATCCTTGACAGAAAACCAATCCTGATTCTTCTGTGCAGGGAACCTAAAAATACATTTATTTATATTCATAACACACTTGAAGAGAATTCCATGCTTCAGTAACCCAACAGTTCTGAAGATCCAAATTAGTAATTTTAATGTTCAATGCTGAAAGTACATATAGAATATTCTTCTAAAGAACAAATATCAATTTTCTTTTAAATATGATTGGAATAAGATTCATATTTTAATGCATTTATCATTTTAATTTTGGACCTTTTATATATAATCTGTCCAACAATACCCAGTTCCCCCAGCTACAATGTAATCTATTAAATGCCATTATTTTGAGTATGGATGAATCCCTATTTGTTTAAAGTATTTTTTTACTTAAAATGTTCATGATAATCAATACATGTGTTCCCAAAAGATTTAATAAGAGCAGACCATTTGACTTTGTGGTACCAATACTGTTATTTGTAACAACTTTTGATCAAAGTTTACTATTTATACCAACATATGCATTATCCCCTCCTCCCAAAAAAAAGATTTAAAAATAATATTGCTGTAATAAAGCTATCCAGCAAAGAAAAAAACTTTTCTCAATTCTCTGAATCTAATGTTGGATCATAGTTATTGATAAAATAAGGACTTGTACTATCCTGCAAAGTGAGTTTTAATACCTTTAGCCTTTTATTGATACATTGAGGAATTGTAAAAATAGAAGATATTAAATTTGACTTTAGAGCAGGGCCTCCATGCTGTGTTTTAAAGCAATTTTGTAATGTAAATGCTAGATGCAGTATTTCATTCCCCTCTTAAGAAAAGTGATTATTACACAGAGGTGAAACTCTCCATACAGCAGTGCCACTCAGTGCAAGCCAGATTAATCAGTGGATGCAAGAATGTGTGTGCATAAAATCCCTATCTAGTTTATACTCATCTAATATCCCCAGACTAGTTTCTAGCTTTGGCTTTCATCAATGAGGAGCCTTAGATCTGATGATCATCTGATGTTTAGTGGTTTAAAAGTGATTGTTCTTTATAATTATCATTTTATAAGCAATATTTACAACAAATATTAAAATACTTATATAAAAATTAAAAAAATAATTGCCATAAAATCACAAAAATAAAATTAGTTTTGTTTAGAATAGCTTCTAACTGAAATCAGTTGATTGCTTTCTTAAAATCAATTATTATAATGAAATAAATTTGCTTTTTATTATTGTAAGCCTTAATTGTGATGAGACTAAAATGTAGAAAAAATAGCAATAGATTGCAAAAGATGAAGAAAATTTACTTTTGTTTAGCTAAGAGTAGTATGAGACATTACTAAATCCAAAAAGAAGGGGGAATAAAATTTATATTATATGAGTTAAATTCAAACTAGTTTGCTTTTGCAAAGTAGAGACATACCTAGAAAGATACTGTTCAGTTTTAAAAGAATTATATGAAATTAAGGCATTTGAAAATTTATACCAGTATCCCATACCATTTCTGACCATTATTGATTAAAGTAAATATCTTATTCACCAGCAGAGTAGCCAAAATTTACAGCTAACAAATATAGTGTAAAACAAGATCATACATAACATTAGAAGAAACACAATTTTAATCAAATCTGGAAAATCTTTAGTGGCAAGAATTCTGCCAAAGTATATGAATTGGTGACTCAGATTCATTATCATTTGAAGATGATTACTGGTCATATTCTAGTAATGAAAAAGATGTATTCTTACTAACTGACAAGTTATAGAAAAATATATCCTGTAATTTCATCACAATTAATTTCATCAGAGTTGTAGCATTTGACACAATAAGCTTACACCAATTTCCTTATCATCTTTGCATACTTCTGTAGCTTATCAATTACATAACTTAGTTGTGACACCATAAAATAAAAATTAATGAGTTCTAAATCAAGGCTTCACTTATTATCTTGTCAAATATCAACTAAGTCTCTGAGCATCTAGCCATTTTGTCATTTGTGCTTTGTGAACTGAAGAGCTGAAGGTTTCTAGATTGAAGTTCAATTTATGATATTTGATGTTCAAATGTCAGCTGACCTTTCTCTGTAGAAATTAAACCATTTAATAATTATCATTTATTCATATATCTCAGTATCAAGGATTACTGGAACAAGGTCCAATCTATTACTTCTGGTCATCAAAATATCAAAGCATACTCTGTCACTTCTGATCTTCAACCATCATATGATCTCCTAAGCAAGTTGCCATTTAATTATTTTCTTTATTGGTCTAATAATGAATAATATTACTCACTACAAAATTGTTTTATGTAGTTATATATAATTAATTATGTAAGATTTTTAAATCACAAAGTTTGTTTGTGGATATTTATAGTCACATCCGATATATTATTATAATTATTAAAACAGGCAAAACTCTCCATACAGTATTGCCACTCAGTGCAAGCCAGAGTAATCAATGGATACCAGAAGGCTTGTGCATAAAATCCCCATGTAGTGCCTACTCATCCAATATCCCCAGACTAGTTTCTGGCTTGTGGCCATTGTCAGTGAGGAGCCTTGGATCTGAGAGCATTGCACCTAGAGCTCAGCAGCCACATTTTTTTGCATTAGATCCTAAGATCTAGATTCAGTGCTTTCAGATCCAAGGCTCCTCATTGACTTGTCAAGGGCACAAGCCAGAAACTAGTCTGGGGATATTGGATGAGTAGGCACTAGATAGGGATTTTATGCACACACCTTCTGGCATTGATTACTCTGGCTTGCACTGAATGGCAATACTGTATGGAGAATTTTACCTGCTTTAATAACTGTTATAAGCAAGCATAAGAAATGATGATCATGTGATGTTTATTGAATTATAATTATTATTAATAAATATTTGTTGCTATTAAGTTGTTCTTTACAATTAAATAAATTGAATTGAATTATTATTATAATAATAATAATTATTGTTGTTGTTCTTGTTGTTGTTGTTGTTATTATTAATAATAATAATAATAAAAAAAAAATAATAATAATAATAATAATAATAATAATAATAATAATAATAATAATAATAATAATAATAATAATAATAATAATAATAATAATAATAATAATAATAATAATAATAATAATAATAATAAACATTGATTTACAAATGTCAAACTTTATTGCATTCGCAACTATGACACCAACCATTCAGATAAGGTAATTGATGATTATTATTAATTATTTATTAGACTAGAAATTATCATATAAGTTCCAGAACAGATATAAATTTTAAAATTAAAAAAAAAAAAATTCAGTTAAATACAAACACATGGAATGATTCAACTTTATTTATTTTTGTTTGTATGTTTATCATTAATAGATATACTAAATTTCCACTCTACCATATATATTGGAGATATGAATAAAGACATCTGAAAAGGATAAGTGACCTCCATGATGCATTTTATGCAGAACTAGCACTTGTTAATTGATTATAACATGTGTAAGAGATAATCACTTGGGTCAGCAGATGTGTTGATTCAGCATGAAATGCGTTTTCGAGGTCATTTGACTTTTTATGTCTTTGTTCATATATTAAGATGGATTGAATAACTTTAGGGAGTTTGAAAGTCTGACTTCAAGTCCCTTATTATTACATTGTTTAGTAAATACAATATGCACAATATATATGTATGTCATAGTTTTCAATATGAGGCTCTTTATTTTGTAATAACAATCAATGACATCATAGTTTCATGTTCATCTTAATCATCACACATTCTCTCGGAAAATATTCTTTTGGGAAGTTTACTTCATGCCTCATAGTGCTAGTCAATCTCAACTATCCCAACTCTCTTTACTAACACCAGAATATTCAAATTTTATTATCTGGAACTAAAATATTTTGATTTCCTTATCAAAATCAATTTAGAAGGCCTATCCACTAGTTACTCTTTTTTTTTTTTTCATGTGTCATAGCATCAGCGGGGAAGTGAACCTGCTAACCCGGGACAACTGCTTGTAAAGCAGAGGTTGCTGACCACTCGACCACCAATGCTTGACTACTAGTTACTCTTTATCACAGAGAATGACGCATATTAACATTGACTCTTGTTATAAGTCTGAAGAAATAATTCATCATTTTCTTGCTCTAGTGTCCGGCTCTTCTCACTTATATAAATACCATTGGGTCAATTGTTAAATAGCATATTTTCCCTATTGCCACTCTTATTAATAGAATGAAACGTTACCTTTCCCCTTCAATTAGATTACTATTTTCTTTATGTTTACTCTTTGGTGTCTAAAATACCAGATTTGCTTCAACCCTACGTGTAGGAAGTTGCAATCATTGTTTTATAATAAAATTTCAAAAATTAAAAATGGAGACAGGGAGCTTGCCGCTTTTGACAGTGTTAATGCAACATGGAGCCTGATTTCTCTTCCGACCCCATTATAAATAGGTAGTTCTTTCTCTGTGTGTTTTTTATTTTACTTTCGTATGCCTTTGCTACGTGTTTAAAAATGTACCTTTGTACTTTATACACCATTTTATTTGCCTGTTCTTTTACGATATACTTTATAATATCTAGTCGAATTGTAAATCATTTTTTCCAAATTTGTATAAATTTTTTGCCTTATAAAGACGATTTTTTTTTTTTTTAGTAAACAAAAAAGGAAAGATGATTTAGAAAGTCATGTAAAAGTATCGCTGAAAATGATCAAATGTAGATGACAGTTTTATATCCAGCTACTCTCTTGAGTTAACATATCTTTTTAGCAAATCGCTTAATATACATACATACGTTATCGAAAACAGTATAAATAAATCGCGTATAGACGTTTTAAATTAATGTCCAATTTATTCCGCAGTGGATCATAAATGTCTCTATGCACTGCATATATGTATAAGTAAAAAATAAATTTACAGTCGTGAATTATTTACGGGTTTATTAAACTTATTAGAGTGTATATATTTTATAATTGATTTTTTTTTAAAAAAAAAAGAGAAATAAAACAGCTTTATTTAAAACTTCCATATTAGACATTTTTCTTTTCCCCGTCATCCTTTCTTCTTTGATTTGAGATAAAAATCTAGTCTGTATTCACAGCTGAATAATTCGTCTTTATGGTTTCTGCCCATGTCGCATTTATTACTCTATTTTTCGCGGAACGTCTCCCGAGACGCAGCACTGCCATCTAGAAACGAGTTAAGCAGTTAATTGCTATACAAAGAATCTCTCGCTAGGAAAATGGACTTGGCTTTATCTCGTAATGGAGTTTAAAGCTTTCTTAATCTCAGATGAAGAACTGATGCTTTCTAGTTTAAAATAAATCAGTAAGAAAGACATAAAAAAAAAAAATAGCTATTCGGATTCTGTAGATTTTAAAAGTAGGAAGAATTTTAGCGTATTAATAGATGATTTTGAATTATTAATATACTGTGCGTGTGTGTTAAGTTTTCTGCTTTAAACTGGTTGAGTAACTGGGTAATAAACTACCACCACCAAGCGATAACGCTTGAACGTCGTTGGGGGTGGTTTACCACTCCTTACCACTCTTTATTCTAACAGTTCAATATTTAGAACTACAGTATAAACTTGAGTTCGTTAAAATACAAAATATAATATATTTGTAAAAAAAAAAAATAGTATCAGTTAGTGAGATATTAAAACGAATCCAAAGAAAAAATATATTATAAATATTATTAAAAAAAAAGAATTGTTTATAATCGCAGAGGGAGAGAACAATTATGAACTACATTTAGAAAAAAATGTGTAAGTAAAAACAGTATATAAGCTGAATTCAAGGAAATGCTGAATGAACAAAAGTTTGAGAGAGTAAAGATGGTCACATGACTGTAATATAACAAAAAATACTATCAACGATATCACATGACTCTTAAGCTTACTCATAATTTTGTTAACAAAAACTAGCTTCAGTGATCAAAGTTGTTCTTTATTTAGTTCATTATTTAACATCAACAAAACATCATGTGATCAATCTCTACTTATTTAATTCATTATTTAACATCAACAAAACATCATGTGATAGACCTCTACTTACACATCATTTTTAAACAGCAAATTATTTTTTTCTACTTCAGTTCTGCGACCTTGTGTAAGATTGAGTAAGTAATCAATAGGTGCTAGACATACTTAATAAATCCTTATCCAATGTTGTCTTATCCATATCCCTGGATGAGCTTCTAGCTTATGTTTTTCATCAGTGAGGAGTTTTTGATCTGCACCTAGTCCACTATCAGCAAAGGAGCTCAACTAAAGAAACAATTGGACATCTTATGATCAAGTATTTCTGATTCATTTTTGGCTGTATTTCTAAGACTAACTATTACCTCATTGGTCATAAAAACTCTGAAAATAAATTCTAACTAATGGTCACCAAAAAAAGCTTAATCCAATTTCTTGATATGTAAGTTAAGATGATTTAGAGCATTTTTTCATTCTTTCTGATTAGGGTTTTTTTGATAAAAGCTATTATTTTATATGAACATGGATAAAAATAAAAAGAAGTAACACCTTTCATGTCTAAAAATAAAATATTTAAAACATTTTCTTGTATATAAGCAAAAGGGATAATGGTCTTTAAATAGTCTTCTGCATGCATTCATTACCAAAAGACAATAAAGAGATACTGTTATTCATTAGGCTTACCAATTTTGGATTGATAAGGGTTTGAACAGTTTTGATTTTTTGTTTTATCATTCTAGTAATAATAATAATATATCCATTTACCTATAATTTTCAGAAGGTTTATTTGAGAGAGAAAATTTAAGTTTGTTAAAAAAATTGAATACTTGAAGTCAATAAAAATTTTCACAAATAACAACGTTTAGCTTAGCACCTTTGGAGTATGTTTACTCCATATTTATAGCCATTATTATGTGTTAAACATAATAAATGCAAATTTATGCAAATCATTATCTTGTCCATTTTTTTAATATTGTAAAGCAGGCATCCCTTCGATTGATAGCGTTTGGATCGTTCACAATGAAATACGCTTCTTTTATTTTTCTTTTGGAGACCTTTCTTTGCAAACAATTTCAGTGCTAGAAGGTTCAAATTTATGATTAAATGTTTTTTTGGTGTTCTGAAAATATTAAATTGCCTTCAATTTTGTTTACCACTCTATTGTACATATATAAATGTTATGTTACTCTATTGTTTACTGTGGCCCAAGTAACACAATAATATGATGTCTTAGAGCCAGTTTGAGGGCAGATAATCTTATATATAACTTGAAGGGTTTGGTCTAGCTCTATTTTGTCCTTTGTGTTGTTGATTATTCTATTTGGGTTTGGTGGAGTTCTGAAGCCTATTTTGAATTCATTAGATAAGCTTTTGACTAAATGTTTGTCCACTTTATTCAGTTTGCATGTGAAACCAGATTTCAGACATGAAGATGATATACAACCATTGCTCCATGAAATCATTATTATTTAATTAAATGGGATAATCATGTGACAGATAATGCACAGATGACAATTATTCTGCAATTAGAAAAAATGTAACATATAAAGACAAACCTGGAATAGTAATTGTATTTCCAATTTCCTTAATATAATTTTAAGTATTACACTTTAATACATTTTCATAATTTAATAACATGCAGAAATCATGCTTAGTCATAAATTAATGAATGCTGATTATCTTGCATGACGTTGTCTTTGATACATTAATTTTCTGCCTATTGTTAAATTACTGAACTATAGTGAACTTTAAAAAAAATTACAAATGAAAAAATTAAATATGGAATTAAAATTCTTATGTCACTTTTCTATTTGCATTGTTCTCTCATTATATGAAATAAATAGCATATATGTATGCAATTTGTTCCATTCTTCAGAAGTTCACATATATAATAATGACAGTAAAAGATATATGTAGTGATTGTACATTATGACTGAATTTCTGTTTGTAACTGATAAAGTGAATTTACAGGTTGAAATTGTAATGCTACTTTGGGTTTGTTTGGAATGTTACAATTGTTATTTAACTTGAATTTCACACACTGCAGTTTATATATATATATGACTACAGATGGTGTTATACCAAAAACACCTTCAAGCGTTTGTTTACATAAACGTCAGAGCGAGTATTTCACTATCTCTAACTTAATTTCCACCTTCATATCATGATTTCAAGCTATTTGCTATCGTCAGTGAAGGACAGGATTAAGAAACTAGATCTAAAACACAAACTCTGAGCGTTTAAGAAACAGTGTCTATTCAGCTTGCGAGCGTGAATCTTTTAGACACGTAATGTCTTCAAACTCAGCATCGCATGCCAGATAGCTACATGGGTCTGATATCAGTTCAGCATCACCACATAGTAGAAGTCTCTGCAATATATATCATTGCAAGAAAGACCTCAAAGGTACATTTATGAAAAACAAAAAACACAAGTTAAAAACTTATTTCACTATCTCTAACTTAATTTCCACCTTCATATCATGATTTCAAGCTATTTGCTATCGTCAGTGAAAGACAGGATTAAGAAACTAGATCTAAAACACAAACTCTGAGCGTTTAAGAAACAGTTTCTATTCAGCTTGCGAGCGTGAATCTTTTAGACACGTAATGTCTTCAAACTCAGCATCGCATGCCAGATAGCTACATGGGTCTGATATCAGTTCAGCATCACCACATAGTAGAAGTCTCTGCAATATATATCATTGCAAGAAAGACCTCAAAAGTACATTTATGAATATATATATATATATATAATAATGCTCAAGGGTAAATGGGTGTGTAAATAATCATTAAAAGCCAGCCAACAATTCCAATATCAATAACAATTAACAATTTCAAACTGTTGTCAAGGCAACAGTTTGAAATTGCTGATTGTTATTGATATTGGGATTATCTAAGTGTTGACTGGCTTTTAATGATATATATATATATATATGGTGTGTGTATGGAAGAGTTGGGGGATATATATGTCTGATGTGGGTGTATGGAGGAATTGGAGTGGGAGATGGAGAGTAGGTGAGTATGTGCATGTAAGTAAAGTATGACTGATTTATGGTAAGTTTATAATGATACCCTTAATTAGTAATTGGACCATCTTGACCTTCTACAACGTCAAAGAGGGCAAAGAGTTTTTAACGATATGATTCTCAATTAAAATTAATTGAATGTTTTTAAAATAAAAATAATGTTTTTTCTTTAAGTATTTACTTTAAATACACGAAATAATTTAGGTACTAATTATTTATTTGTGTATTCTCATTTCCATCTTTTTATTTTCGTTATTTTTATTCTTTAGGTGTCTATTTATCTTTTGTTTACTTTGGAATTAGGACCATTTTGTTTTCGGTCAAATAAGCTTAGTATCAGATATGGTTGTTACGAACGTTTCATATCATTGGTCATCTCTCTGCTCAAACTGTACCAATAGAATTGTGTGTTTGTGCACTTGCAGTTATATCCTTTAATTACACAAAGAAGTTCTTTACTTCTGGAATTTTCATTCTTTATCTTTATATCGTCATTTCCTTTTTGGAGTTCGAAAGTCCAAACTCATTTGTGAATGGCTATTAATGATCATAATAAATCGGAATTTATAAATAAAATGTTTGAATACTGGCAATGATATAATTGGGCCTTGATTCATGGACCTTAAGCTCCAGAATCTGCTATTCTACCACTGGACCATACCATGCAAAGAAAATAAACAACCAAATGGTTTATTGTTCATCAGTTCATAACAAAGTGGACTGCAGGAAGTAACAAAGCTGGTTTGTGATCTGTGAATTTTGACCTCCAGAGTATGCTATTCTAGCACTACATCAAACCATGTAAGGTAAATAAATGATCAAAGAGTTTGCTGCATAGGAATTTATAAGAAGTTAAAGCACTGGAAGTGACAGAGCTGGACAGATATTCATGGACCTTTAGCTCTAGAGTATGCTACTCTATCACTGGACCAAATCATACAAAATAAATAAATAACAAAATTGCTCAGGAATTCATAAGAAGTTAGAGGACTAGAAGTAGCAGAGCTGGGCTGTGATCCATGGACCTTGAATTCCAGAGACTGCTATTTTAAGACTGGACCAAACCATACAAATAAATAATCAAATAGTTTATTGCTCATCACTTCATAGCAAAGTGGAGCACAGGAAGTACAGAACCATGTTGCGATCTGTGAACTTTGACCTCCAGAGTCTACAACTCCAGTGCTACATCAAACCATTTAAGATAAATAAATAACAAATGGTTTACTGCACAAGAATTTATAAGAAGTTAAAGTATTGAAAGTGATAGAACTGGGCTGATATTCATAAACGTTTTGCTCAAGAATTTGCTACTCTACTACTGGAACAAACCATGCAAAGTAAATAAATAACCAAATTGCTCAGAAATTCATAAGAAGTTAGAGTATTGGAAGTGACAGAAGTGGGTTATGATCTATGGACCTTGAGTTTTAGAGACTCCTATTCTACCACTAGACCAAACCATGCAGGGTAGTAATGATAATGAAAAGAAGCAAATAGAAAAGACAAAGAGAAAGTACTAAAACAGTTCTTAGCTTTGAGGAAGCAACATCTTATACTAGCAGAAGATATTCTTGATCAGACCCAGGTTATTGGATGTTTACTATTAATCCTTATATCTGAACATCATTCTACTCATTCTTTTAATGAGAAACAAACAAAACTGGAGGTGATGGGAAAATGATGTACATGTAATACACACAGAAGCTATGGTTCCTATTTATGATGAATTCAAAAATTGATGAGAAACATTAATTTTTCCAATTATTTTCTTTCAGGGTAGTATGCATATCTGGTAGTACTTTTTCAGAAAATTCAATATGTGCTTTGTTTTTTGAGATATATTTATTGTTGAACTCTCCTAGATTGCATTTATAACCCAGGCAACCAAATTTGCTTTCCCTTTTCATTTAATTTGAGAAAAACATTTTTTCATCTAACCTTAAATACAAAGTCACCAAATCCTATTTCATATCATATTAGTATATTAAATATCTCAAAGGATGTATCCATTTTTTTAAAAACTTCACATGTAATTAAAGGGATTTCAAATCAGATTCGAACTCTCCACTATCATCCACCCTATCATATATAACTTATACATATGACCACTTAATGTAAAAAAGATAAATATCCTTCATATTTCATGCTGAACCAGCACTCATCAGTTGATCCAGCATAAAATACATATATTGGAGATCATTTATCTTTTTCACATGTATGTGGTCATGTGTATCAGTTATATTAGATGGAGCGATGACTGCGGTGAGCTTAAAAGTCTGGTTTCACACACAATACTTTATTTCAATATTACAGTACATAAAAAATATTAAATTGATAATCTACAAAGCACATACACTGTGCAAGTTGCAAAAGTTATACACCTGAAAAATATAAATTACTCAGTTAAGGCTGAGCGCTTTCGAGGTTCCACGCCTCATAATCATAGCCATATTGAAAACTGTGGTATTTAACTTAGTACATGTAAATTAGATGCAAATGAGTTAGGTTGTCCATTTTTAAGAAATATCAAAACAGGTGTCACATCTGTTTATTGATATAAAACCATCAAAGCATCACATGTTCACCATTTTATATAATAAAATGTTTTTATAATAAAATTAGTAATATTTAACACAGCATTATGCTGTTGCACATGCACTTTGAAGATTTTAACTATAAATGAATGAATACTAACACTCAACCACATGATAAAGATAGACTTTATCATGTGGTTGAGTGTTAGTATTCATTCATTTATAGTTAAAATCTTCAAAGCGCATGTGCAAAAGCGTAATGCTGTGTTAAATACTACAGTTTACAAACATCGTGCTATAAAAAAAAATGATTTATTTACATACATTTAATAAAATTAGTGTAAAATTTCTTAATATATAATTTAAAATTTAGATGATCTAATATAAAAAATTACTTTGTATTGGTCTTAGATAAACAAAGCTGGTGGTGTAGAAAAATATAACCTCAATTATTTACTGAACACACAATCATTTGAAAATATTAAATAAGAAATAAGAGAATATAATCACACAAATATGTTTTATAATACAGAAATTGAGTTACCTAAATATTTATGGGTAATAATGATGAGAAAACAAGTCTATACTAAAGTGGAAAGAGCAATACTGCCTCAATGCTATATATATATATATATTGTAACGGTATATAAATATGCCGTTACATTAATTTAAAATAAAAACTTTAAGTTCGCAAATAAAAATAAATTTATTAAAAACTAAAAGCTAAAAACATTAAAGAGTTGTTCAATATATATATATTCGCACAGATGCAAAACTTTAAAAATTATTTCTTTTTTAAATAATAAAAAAAAAGCATTTGAACGTATTTTTTTTATAAAAAAGTACAAGACGTAAAGATAAAATATTTTTGTAAAAAGATTTTATATATTTTTTGTAAATGGAAATGATTGTTTCATAAAAAGTCAGAGGAAAGATATAGATAAGAGAATAAAAATAATTAGCTTGACCAATGGAAGCACCAAGCCTCAGCTCGGACCCTAATGAAAATGATGGATTAGTGACATTTTGTTCATTGAATCCAGAGGATGATTATAAAAAGAAAAATATTAAAATTAAGGACAGTGCCAGACAGTTCCAGCTGGATTGTTTTTGAGAGGTGTGATAGGACGCACATATCACCCTCTCTATTTTAAAAATAAAATGACTGTGATATCGACATGGAACCAGCTAAGGCCACCTCCAGAATATCAGACCGGTCTTCCAATGGGGACATCGTGGGAATTGGCACCAAGAACCATGACTCTTTTACTGTAAGCTATTGAACTGAACAATTTTAAAATTTAAAAGTAATTAGAACTTTCGTCAAGATTTGACAAGTTTAATAAACAAGCTAAATCTAATTTTTGTAAAATGAACTATAATCTGACTTTTCCAAATCAATTATTGCTTAATTTTTTTTTACATTTAAGTTTGCTAAAAATCATTTCCATTTTTTTTATTTTTATTTTTATTAATATTTATTGTAGAAATTATTAAATGCATTAAATTTAAGTTGGGCATAGATGCTTGCATAGATTCGTTCACATTTAATTACATTTTTGTTTTCATATATGATTAAAATATATAGACATTCGGTAAATAATGATATCTTACGTTGAATATCTAAAATGTATTTATTCGGATGTCTTTTTAGGTTATTGGTGTCAATGTGGCATCTTATGATGAATGCCATTGGGTTTCTTGTGAATTCCCTCTGAAATTACATCAATGACTTTATATTTTGATCATTTATGTTTATGTTGAAATGTTTTTAAGCATGTAATCTATGTAGTCGATCTATACTCAACATTAAACAACAAACTTTTATAAAATCCATCTGTGCGAATTTATATAAATGTTAAATTTAAGTCAGGCATGAATGGCTATATAGATTTGTAAAGTTATATTAATTAATTAGGGGAGGGTAATCTTAGGTTATTTGTTTCATAGTTAAATTAGGTCAATGGATTGGATATATTGGTGTAATTAGTAGAAGTAGTATGAGATACACTACGGGCAGGATCGATTTATACACCACATACCCCCTTGTTGCCTATGGAAGGGATAGTAAGATGAAACACAGTCTCTTCCTATGGAGTTTTTATTTTTATTGTTCTTGCTGACAGATGTAGCTTTCCTGTTTGGTTGAGAGTCAATATCTTCTCTAACCATACTGTTCAGATGTACATTCCTGACAGTATAGTATTTAGTGCTGTCGTATTTTCATGCTACATTGAATACATCAATGTATCAGATGGATTGACATCAGTTTGACTGCGAACTTTTGGCCTAAGGTTAAATAAGGAATAGAATATTTTCTTTTCAAATACAATCTATGTAGTTTATTCATACTCGACAATCTTAAAATAAATATAAAATTCATTTGTGTGGATGATTTAAAATTTTAAAATAATAATTTAAATTAAAAGTTAATATTAAAAAAAATAATAAATGTTATTCCTCAAATTTAAAATGATTATATATGTTGTTTGTGTGTTAATTACTGGCAGTGGCTTTTATTTTTTTATATTTAAGATATGAAATTAAACAAAGTTATATATTATTATCTTTGTGTCGCCACTGAGCTAGTGACTTGGGCTAATGGTGTAAATATAAAATAAAGTGGGATGTTAACAGCAAATAACTGCCTACTTTATAAATTTTCTAGGTTCAAATGCCTAGATGGCGCCCTTGTAGTGCAGATGTGGTAAGATTCGATCTTTCACTTTTTTAGCACCGTTATAATATATATAATAACAAATAATATAAGTATAATAAAACAATTCACTAGAATAAAACTACAAAATTAAAAAAAAAATATTAATGTATCACTACTTAAGCTGGCTTTAGCAAAGAATTTTAATCTTTAATTTTATATAGGCATTTTTTTAAAATTTTGTAGTTTTATTTTAGTGAATTGTTTTATATATACATATATATATATATATGGGTACTGAACTGAGTTCAGATCCATATGACTATATAAGCTATTGAGCTTAGATTGAAAATACTATTGTGTTTTTAACTTTATTCTCATAGTTTTGTAGTTAAGTAGAAATAGAAGGTGGATGCTGGAGGGTTGCATTAGATCCTAAGATCTAGGTGCAGTACTCTCAGATCCAAGGCTCTTCACTGATGAAGGCCACAAACCAGAAACTAGTCTGGGAATATTGGATGAGTAGGCACTAGATGGGGATTTTATGCACAACCTTCTGGCATCCACTACTGTATGGAGAGTTTTGCCTGTTTTATCTACTGCTAGCACAGGGAAGGCCTAACAAATAATATCTAAGTAAAATGAGAAATCACCAACAGAGTGGCCACAATAAATACTTTATTATTAGCTGACATACCAATATTCAAAAGAAAGGCATAGAGATAATAAATACATGACAAATCTTAAACCACATCCACTTGTGCTTATAATGTATATAGCAAAAGTATAGTCAAAAGATCGATACAAATGTATGCATGAAAGACAAATAGGCAGTTAATTTTAAATTTATGATAATAATAATAGAAATTATACACCAGTCTAAGACAAACATACAATATGTATCAAAGAAATGACTATTCTTATAGATGTTATAAAACATACATAAATCTTCACTATGATTTCTCAAAATACTATAAATGTGAATACAATCATTTACATACATCACCTTTAAATATGTGATTATATCTGTTTAGACATACCCAAATAAAGAATGAAATGAGATTGACAAATATTAAATGCATGTAACATTTTAAACATTAGAGTAATAAAATATAAAAGAAGAAAAATCTTAAGGGGTCTTTTCTTTTTTTCATCTGAACAAATGATTTTCCCTAATTGTAAGTTTGATCTTTTTAATGATCATTTATCTTTTTAATTTAGGAACGCATTTCAAGAATGATTCCACATGATCACAAATATATTCTTGCTAGGAGATTGGAGATTTTCCGTAATAATGTGTTTGCTTTTGATAAGACAATACATCAAGATGGCCATTTGTCTTTGAAACATTAAAAAATCTTGTTTACTGTATAATGGAAGCTGTTATCAGCATGTCATAACATTTCATGAATTAAATTAACCACTCAAATTAAAAAAACAAATTGAATGTATCTTGCAATGAAAATGTATATTAAAATTGCATCCAAAGAAAAGAACATCACATGATCATCATCTCTTATACTAGCACATAATTGTTGTAAACAAAGGTAAACTCTGCATACAGTAGTGATACCCTGTGCCAACCAGAGTAATCAATGGATGCCAGAAGGCTTGTGCATAAAATCCCTATTTATTGCCTACTTGTCAACAAGCCTTCTGGCATCCATGGATTACTCTGGTTGGCACAGGGTGACACTACTGTATGTAGATGCCTTTGTTTACAACAATTATGTGCTAGTATAAGAGATGGTGATCGTGTGATGTTTAGTGGTTTAACACCAATCCTGCCTAATAGGATAGTGGTGGCTATGGTTGTTTAAGAGCCAAAGACATCAAAATGTAGGGTACTGAATTGAGTTCAGACCCACTTGACTATATAAGTTATTGAGCTTAGATTGAAAATGTTATTGTGTTTTCAATTTCATTCTCATAGTTTTGTAGTAAAGTATAGTTAAAAGGTGGCTCCTGGAGGGTTGCATAAGATCCTAAGATCTAGGTGCAGTGCTCTCAGATCCAAGGCTCCTCACTGATGATGGCGACAAGCCAGAAACTAGTCTGGAGATATTGGATGAGTAGGAACTAGATAGGGATTTTGTACAAGCCTTCTGGCATCTATTGATTACTCTGGTTGGCACAGGGTGGCACTACTGTATGGAGAGTTTCGCCTTTGTTTACAAACAAAAGGAGTTCTACATTTTATATTGAAAAACTATAATCATGACAGATATGTTATAAACTAATAACATAAATGAGTTCTATTAGACAGCTTGCAAATATATATTAGACTGAGCATGTAAATATGACAAATTCATTATAAATTAATATTTACATCTAAATGTAATTATTTTCCAAAATCAGGTAGTATAAAGTAAAGCATATATTTGACTACAGGTACAAAACAAGCAATATATAATAAATAGGAATCTTTAATTTTATGTTATAATGAGCTATAAACACCTTGGTCATAGATTAATAAAAAAAAGTAAATATAGTTCATGGTACAATAATGTAACACATTTCTAATTTCAGATAAAACTATAATATGAATGAAACTGAAAAAGCTTGCAAGATAATAAGACATATAATATTCTGAATTACCTCATTGAAGTTTCAACTTCTGTCCCCACAAAAAAGTTGCTTTCTTTCCCCCCATTTATAAAAATTTAAAGAGATTAAAGTAAAATAGCACAATTTGAGAAGTTAATTGCTTGTTCTCTAAAACAAAATTTAATTAACTTGGTTGTAGAATTCAGCAAGCAAAATAATATTAATATGGCCAATCTATAATGATGATGAAGTGGTCATTATGCTTTCAAAACATACCCTTTTATAGTCATTTTTGGAGTAACATGTGATTCCAATTAGGGCAATCAACAGAAATTGAGTTTTTTTTTTTACAATTGACAGGAATCTAGAACATTTACACAGGAAATGATTTACATATAATTTAAATAAATACAGGGGAAAGTGATTATTTGTATTAAAGTCATGTAGATTTGAATAATAATGAGAGAAGAAAAATAAGTATAAATAAACAAGAGGTTAACATATATTTTTGAAAATTTAGGCTTAACATCTCAAAATCAGTGTTTGGGAAAGTAGAAATCTAGATGCTGACATATTCTTAAATAAAGAAAAATGCAACCATACACCTTTAAATGCATAAAATAGAGCAAACAAGTTACTTAATTATATAAATAGATATAATATCGGCTAAAACCTTTTAAAATTATAAAAAAAAAATGTAGATACTAGATTGTACCTGTATTCATTTTTCACACAAAATAACTGGTCACAATATATATATATATATGCAAAGAAGTCAAATCATTATATATATATATATGTCCAAAAGATGGCGTGATATATATGTATTTGTTTTTTCATATATATATATTGAACAATGATTAAAATATGTATAAGAGATTGTGGTCTAACCCAACTAATGAGTGCTGGTTAAGCATAATGTGTTCATCTTGGTGATCATGGATTTTTTTTCACATCTTTGGTCATATGTTTATGATTATATCCATTCACAAAGTGTTAAAAGTGGTCAGAAATCAGTTCCTACCTTGCATGAGAGTCATATAGTGAAAATTATAAATACAGAAATATTAATTATCCCATGTGTTTGCATAATTAAAAGACATATATATTAATCTTTGATTTAAAACTTATATATGAAGTGGATGTGAACATATCTAACTTGATAAATAACTAGTAATAATGTTAATATATTTATATTCATAGAATGGCATCAAAATTGAAAGAACAGAAAGGTTGACCCTTGACAGTTAAATTTTAATGATTTGGTATTGATTAATATCAGACATATAATGAAAAAGTATATAAGAGACTATGTCGCGCCCAATGAAGAGTGCTGATTCAGATGAAATGCACTCCGAGAGTCATTCGTGTGTTTTTTAAAATATGGGGTGGAATGAACGTTTTTGGGTACATCTATAAAAATAAGACACTTGAAAATTTTTATTCCATGTATTTATATTTAATTAAAAAATAGATATATTAATCTTCGACTAAAATTTGAAGTGTATTTTATAAATGATTACTACTAATAAAAAACGTAATACCTAAACTGGATGGCATCAAAACAGGGAATGAATAAAGTTAGACTCCTATGAATCAAAATATATATGTTGGCATGTTACTTTTCACTTTCCATGACTAGCTGGTTGATATTTGTATATAAACTAATATGCTATTATCTAAATTAATTTAAAATTCAAAGTGTCTTTAAGACAGATAATAACAATAAATCATAAAATGTTTAATATTTCCATAAATGGATTTTTCTCACGGCATTTATCATGAAATGCAAACTCAAATTTAAATTAATTGTTTCTGTAATAAATTGGCTGTTGAAGGAAGTTTTTAAAAGCTGTTAAAATATAAAATTTACCCTCCACCCCTCTTTATTTTAATCAAGATAAGATGTAAAAGATCAGGCCAATAAATAAGTAAATTTGCATGCACTTACATTTAATGTTGTATAAATCTTTGCCAAGACAACCGTGAGAAAAATACTGAATCAAGGTTTGTTGGGTTTTCATCAGATACCTTCGATGTAATAATTGGTTGCATAGAGTTTAGGAATGTATGTATGTGCGTTATATTTTCTTTCCAGAGACAGGTAGAATAAAACATTAGGATAATACAACAAAGCAATATTATTGGTGGCACTTTATTAATGATGACAGACTTCTTAATATAATTTATTCTAGTAATGTATTCTTCAAAACTGCAATATGAACTTTAATAATTAATTTAAATCAATAATATTTTATGTTTATATAATAGTGTGTCTTAGTGAAGGATAACTGGTTCTCTCTACCAGCTGCCTGTGTTACGTAGGAATGTAAGTTAGTTATTAAACATGAATTATGACATAAAATGTGATGTGTTTTTTAGATCTTTATGGATCATGTTCAGTGCCCTTTCTGCCATCTTGAATTTTTGTAAACCAGAAACTGTAAAAATGACATCACTGCCATATACAGTTTGAATCCTTTTAACATATGGGCAGCAGTTTTGTCCAATTTGAAACAAAATTTAATGTTGTGAAGTTATTCCATCATGGATTAAAATATGAAACACACTTCCGCAAAAGGCTTAAAATTGTGATCCATCTAGACATGCTAGTGCCATTAAATGTTTTATGGAAAATAGCTAAATAATGTTGCTATATAACATATGTTTTGGTTCAAAGGCAACATGGAGAAAGAACCAGTCAGGTTGCTATAGATAAAAAATGCTAGTGCATTATTCAACTTCAATCCATGTATTTTCTCACCATGAGCATTATCATTGTACCAACATTTCGACTACATCTCACCAACCTTCTTCAGATTAGTAAAGATCATTTAGGAATGTTGCAGAGATGGTAAAAGGCAGAATATATAAGTTCACATATATATAGGTGCAACTTGACATAAGTTTTGTGATGATTATATAGACCAATCAGAAAATGACAAAAATGTTAATTTATAGAGCATGCTGGTCCATTTTGTTGATTATATGATATTTTGTGATGCTGCCATTTACCTTCTGTAGCAAACATTTCTCTTTCAAATACTCTACTCTTCACAGCATCTTCCCAATGGAAACAATCACCATTCCCCTTTTTTAGAACATTTTGAAGATTCTATCTTTGTAATGTATAAGAAATCTGCATCTCCCATGAAGATCATGCTTAAATTCACCATAAAATATTCTTGTAGAACATGTTTTATCAGTCATTGTTTTTGCATGTCAATTCAATGAAGATGGATTTTAAAAAGTGGATTCTGTAATATCACATCCAACTAATTAAAGAACATATTGATTGATTATATAATTTTGCCATTATATTTTAATCATTAAAACCAATTAACACTTAGACAATCCTAATATCAATCAACAATCTCAAACTGTTGTCAAGGCAACTTTCTTTTAACAATAAAGGTGAAATTACCACCATTATTTATGGTCCAATATATTTATAAAGATACTAAAGATTGCAACTTGACCACAGAGATTGAAATTATTGATACAAAACAGTTTAAATAAACCTCCTTAAACAGACAAATATAACCTATTCTGAATGCAAATTAATAAATAGTCAATTATAACATTACAAACTGCAATTATAATTTTCAAATTGCACTCAAAGTATTACTTAAATAATAAGTGTAATAATACTCAAGGTTAAATCATTAAAACCAGTGCAACACTTAAACAATCCTAATATCAATAACAATAATCTCAAGTTATTCTCAAGGCAACCTTCTTTTAATATAGTATGAGTATTAATCTATAAGTATATATAATATATATATATATATATATATATATATATATTACTTAGAGATTAATACTCATACTATTGGTTTATGAGATAAATGAAATGCTATAAAGCCAAAGGATAAGACAATATTCTTTACAGAAAGGAATCAGATCTTCTCCCTTTATCTTATGTACTATATAGAAGTTTATCTGAAGCACTTTGATTAAAAAGCATGAATTTTTGGTACCTATGTATCATTACTTCACTCTCTTCATCAGACATTTTTGGGTTATATAATCATTTTCAGGAGGATCAAAGTATTTGCTTGTTTCTGTTTCATAAAATTATTTTATCGAACATGTATTACTTATTATGTTTAAAAAATGTTAAGAAATCGAATATAAATTCATGTTAACTTTAAAAAATAATAATTTTTTATCAATGCTACTGAAAACATTTAATGAATTAATTTTTTATGTATATTATAATGTACAAACTGTTATCACATTGCGTGATTTACCATAGCACCGTTCAAGCTGTTGGTTAATTATTTTTCTATATTTTTGCAAAAATGATTCAAATTTGGAAATCTACTAGTGACAGAAGAAGCCACAATGAAATATTTTCAAAATTACAGAATAATGCCTGCATGAAAAGTATGTGCTGATCAACATGATATGAAAGTATATGCAAAAGGAGATAATGGTGGAGAAATCTCAAACTGTGTTCGAATTTGTTAATCATGTTTTTTTATTTTGCTTATTACAGTTACATTAAATTTTATTTCATTAAAATTGTGTGGAGTTTTGTGTAATTTATTGTGTTATCTTAAACAAATTTAAATGAAATATTTAATATAATAATTCTCTTTAAAAAAAAGCCATATTGTTTAAAACATGACATCCCTAAAATAGATAATTAACTAAAATAAGCATGGCAAAGAGAGTGAAGAAATGATACTAAGTATCAAATTTTTAAAATCAATCATTGATTTATATTTTTTATTTGTCATGTGTAAGAATCTTCTTAATTTATACATTGTATCAATTCAAAGAGTAAAATATGTAAATATAAGGTATTTCCAGTGTGGATATGTATGTATGAACATAAAAGTAACTTAAATGATATATATATATAAAGCCAGTTTAGTTAATGATATATATATATATTTATGGCTTTATATATATATATATATATATATATATATATATATAAAGCCAGTTTAGTTAATATATTTGAAATTATAAGGGAAAAACACTCAGACCATGAATAAATTACATTATGTTTATCGAGGACCAAAAATAGAATGAATCCACCTATTCTTTAAGATTTTGATGTTAATAATCTTACTCTTGCTAGCATTGGTGGAAATGTAGAGTGAACTCAGCATTCAGTCCCATAAAAGTATAGCATTAAAAATTATTAAACTGATGATCAATTATATAAAGATGGAGACAACTCATGTTTAATAATATTGTAATTTAATCCTGTTGCCTGTGTTTTAACAGCTTGTGTATAAAAATAGTGTTCATATGATGTTTAATGATTTAATATCACTCCTGCAGTATAGGATGATGGTGACTGTGGTTAAAAACCAAAGATGCCAAAATTTATGGATGCAGAACTGGGTTCAGCTCTATATGACTATACAAGCAAATAAGCTTGAATTAAAAACATTATTGGGTTTTCATTTGAAATTCATGGTTAAGGGTTGAATTAAATCCTAAAATCTAGGTGCAGTGCTCCAAATCCAAGGCTCTTTACTGATAAAAGCCACAAGCTTGAAACTAGCTGGAGCTATTGGATGAGTAGGCACTAGATAGAGATTTTATGCATAAACTTTTTTGCATCCATTGATTATTCTGGTTTGCACTGATTGGGGCTACTGTATGGAGAGTTTTGTCCATTTTAATCCTTGGAAAATTGATTATTAATTTAATCCTCAAAAGCTATATGTGGTATGTGACACCACTATAAATTTTTATATATCTTATTTTTATATCTTTATAGATATCTCTGTATTTTGCAAATATCAAATTAATTTGAATTTAGTTTATATGCTTTAAGTTTTGTACCACATTTTTGAAATTTAGCAATATCTCACATCACCTACAGTCTAAATGTAAATAAATTTTTTCTATATTTTTCATATATCATTTTTCTTCTACTTCTTTAGACCAATATTATAATATTTATTATAAATCATAAGTTATAATAATAAAAAACAAATTTATTTCATTATAATAACTGATCATAGTAAGAAGCTATTTTAAACAAAAGTGATTTTATTTCTCCAGTTTTTATGATTTTATAATTACATATTTTTTATTTTTGTACAAATATTAAAAAGTTTATTGTAAATAAAGCTTATAGTAAAAAAAAATCAAATTTTAAATAATAATTATATAAAACAATTGCTTTTCTTAGGAACAATGTGAGATGCTGCTTGTAGCATTTACATTATAAAACTACTATTAAAGGCATTGGAGATTAACAATTATTAATGCCATATGTCATCTGGTTGATATATTGGGGTCACTCTGAATTTATACCAATATAGACAAGGACATTAATAATTTTTAATAGTCATTTATTACATTAGAGATTATCCATATAAGGAATAATAATTTTGTAGTAAAATTTTCACCACACCACTCTCCTGCATGTGAGAAACTGGTTTCTATCTTTTAACATCTTGTGGAGGGGTGTAATTATAAATATAAGATGTAAGTCATGTAAAAAGATGTATGATTTCCAAGGTTCAAATTTCATTCTGAACCAGTACTCATAACTTTGCTATAAACCACTTAATGAATTATATTAATAGTTTTTTTTAGTTATTCATTAGATTAGAGATTATTCATTTAATGAATAATATTTCTGTAATGTAATTTTCACTACACTACTCTCATGCAAGGTAGAGACTTTTTCACATGTCATTGGTCATATGTTTATCACTTCACTCCTCCACAAAGTATTAAAAGTAGAGAGAAACCAGTCACTATCTTGCATGAGAGTGGTGTAGTGCAAATTACACTACGGAACTATTATTCATAAAATACACAAGGGTAAACTTACAAACATCAAATGCTTAAAATACATGAGTCCAATCTATTCTTATTTTTGTTAAACATACACATATTATTTATTTAAAGATTTAGAGATTTTCTAGTGATTGCAGATTTGTCTTCCATGCATGTGATTTATTTACAACTTGAGGATATTTCAGATTGAATAATTTGTTTTACTATGTTATGACATATCTAACCACAAATATTATATCTAACTGTTCAATATTTGTCAGTAAATGGATATCTAAATATTTTTAACTAGAGAATAAAACAGAGTTTAAAAATATTCAAATTATTACAGTCCAGCAATTGACAAGTCAGATCAATATTAGCTTCTATTTCACCATTTCTCTATGAGAGTTTTATTATAAAGATTTTTGTTTCATAGTTTTACCATTTACATATATATAAATTCAATGAGTGTTCAATTTTTAGATCTCAAGATAACTAGAAACAAAGATAAACTGGATTACTATATGACTATTAAACCAATAGCAAAAAGAAGATATATTCCATATAAATCAAAAGTATCAATGTCACATAAAATGGAAGGTTTAAAGTTCTTATTTAGAAATGATAATCTTTGTAAATATTCATGGGATAAAAACAAAAATATTGAAATTTATTATAATGAATTGTTAAATGTTGGATATAGTTATGATTATGTTTATTATACTATTAAATTTTTTAATTCTAAATATAAAAATAATATTAATAATAATGTTAATTCTTCTGATAAAAAAAAATTTGAATATCAATGCCATATATTTCGAATCAACATGCAAATTTTATTAAAACAATTTATAAAAGTATATGTGACATTGCATTTTATGCACCACCTACATTAAATCATTTAATAAATATCTCAAAAGATAAAACCTTATTGACAAATAAAATTGTATCATTTACAAATGGATGTGTAGGTGTGGCAGTGGATATATAGGTGAATCGAGATGCACATTGGAAAAAAGGACAAAAGAGCATTTGCTATTATTAAAAAGGGTTCAAAATACAAAACAAAATTATAAAAAATAATGATAATTTATCAGCTTTCATTTTTTATGACCATAATAAATCATGTATATATGGTTTTGATTTTAATTATAGTAATGTAAAAATATTGAAAACTGAAAGAAATAATAATAAAAGAAAAATTAAGGAAGCTATGTTAATATATAAATAAATACAAGCAAGATTTAATCAATAGATAGGCAGCAAACATTAAGATCACAGAATTATAGGAAAGTTGACATCATGGAATTATGGGAAAGTTGACCTTTCGAAGTATTAGTTGACAAAAACTACAAGGATAGTTGAAAGTGCTCCTAAGTGATGTTTATAGATATATATTTTTTTATAAACTTTTAAGTACTGTATTTTCTAATATTTATTTATAAATTTACACATATTATTTTGAAAAAAGAAACAAGCTCTTAATTGATAAATGGGGTAAGAGAAAATATTTAAAATATCTATCTTCAATATTCCTACCCCCAGACCAATTGGCTTTGAGCTTATAGCTCACCTCAGTGAGGAGTTGTAAATACAAGCTTATAAAAGCAATGTCACACTATATATTTCTTGCTTTATTGATTTATATATATATATATAAAATACATATTTTGCGGGTTCATCCGTGCAAATCTTCGTTTTAACATATATATATATATATATATATATATATATATATATATGTAAAAATGACTATTAATCTGATTTCAAACAGGTTTTATTTGCCTATATTACAGGGTTTATTTGAATTTTTAAAAATTAAAAATCTCATTCTTTTTCAGTTAGGCATCCAACTTTGTGTCTGTATAATATAATGAGGAGCTAGAACATTTAGACACTAGATACAAAATATTAACTCAAAACCCAGCACTTATTTAATACACAACTATTGAGTAAAAAATCTAAAATTTTCAGAATCATAAATGTCTTTAACTCCAGCTATCTAACTCAAATAGATTTTCTACTCAATAGTTATGTATTAAATAAGTTCTGGTTTTGAGTTGATATTTTGGATCTAGTCTCTGAATGTTCTAGATCCTCACTAAGGTGAGTAAAAGCTCAAAACCAATTGGTCCGAGGATAGAAATATTCTAGATAGAGATTTGAAATAGTTTTCTCTTACTGCACTTATCAACAAGAGCTTATTTGAGCTATTGGTATGCTCCCTACATTACATATTTGTAAATACAAGCTTATAAAAGCAATGCCATGCAATATATGATTTGCTTTATTGATTATATATATATTGTGTAATATCTAGGTAATATTATAGCTATGATGTAATCAAGCTACACCTAATTAAAACTCGTAATGCTAAATGAAAACACTTGATCTAGTAATAATATTATTTGTATGAGCCACATTAAGCCAAAATATGTTAAATTCATGAGAAAAAAATGTAAAAATTTCTGAAAACATTAATCTAAATTTTGATATCTCATTAAAAATTATTTAAACAAACAATATTAAAATCTCATCAATATATAAATTAATTAAGTCCATAAAGCTAAACAACTTTGATGAAGACTTGTTTGAGTAACAATATATGTTATGGTGAAATATGTGTGATTTATTTTTTATATGGATATAATGATTAGATCTTTTTTAGGGATTTAATTATTTGACCAAAATAGATAACATTAATAAGAATTATTTAATTTAGTGTAATCTCTAATTTAATTGCATATGCTTAAACAATGCATATATATATATATATATATCTTAAAATGAAATTAAACAATATATATATATATATATATATATCTTAAAATGAAATATGTGAACTTTAAATTTTATAAACTATAAAAAAGTTAAAATGATATTCTGATACCGAAATTTGAAAATCTGTAATTTAAAATGTCATGATAAAAATTAAAATTTTATTCTCTCAGAATTTTATTACTATCTTTATGTGAACACATCCATCAAATTTGATAAACTAAAAGCAAGATAAAGTTATAAATATGCAAATATTTATATTAAAAATAGGGTTTTTAAAGTTTAATTGATCAAAGCTTACTTTTATATTCTAAACCTTTCTTTTAACTCATAGTATGAATCATTTATTGACTTACATTAAGAATGCTAAACTTAAATTAAAATTAGATAAACTATATATATTTATATAATCATGTTAAATTTATTAAGTCTGTGATGTGATGTGATGTATTATGGCTTCTTCCTAAACGAAGTCAAGAATATCTCAGCAATTATGTCCAGATAAACCTGTTAGACACTTTATTTCACATTCCCCACTCTAAATTTGCCCACAATCTGCTCTATCCCATTTCCACAACATAATCTTTGTCAACTCTATAACCTTTATATCTAATTCCCATTTATCTTTTCCCAAATCCAGCATAAAAACCAATAATTCACTTTCTGTATAATCACTTTTTCATATTTATTTTTCCACAACTTTATTATATGTACCCTTTCTGTTTTCAAACATTTACATTCAATTAACAAATGCCTAATATTTTCTATTCCTTCCTTACATAATTTACAAAATAAATCACCCATATTTTTCCATTTACATGTATATTCTTTTGTAACTAAAGATCCCGTTCGAGCCTTAAACAATAAACTACTTTCCTTACTATTATCATATATTAACTCACACCTAATATTCTGTTTATTTCTATATATATTTAAACTCTTTTTACTCTCCATACTATTTCTCCATCTCTCTAACTCCCTAGTCTTTATTAATAAATTTATTCTTTTATCCCATTCCTTACTACTATAACACTCAATAATCCTCTTAACACAATCATCCCATCTTTTGTACAAATATACTGATATAAATTACTTTCTCACCCATCTTGTTACCTGCCCTTTACTCATAACCGAATTAAATACTATTTTAGCTATTCTTTTATTATCCATAAACTTCAATCTACCAAACATTTTCATTTTACTTTTTGCATCTCTTATATGAAAACTTGACCATCCCATTTCTCCTTGAATTGCCTCCCTTGCTGTTCATACTTCTGCATCCAATGCATGTCTTTCTACTTCCCTTTGAGCTTTTTCTATTTTAAGTAACGATGAAACTGCCCTCTAACGGCCATGTTTAATAACTAATTTACAGTAATAAAATTTACCAATTCTTACCATATTTTAAATCATGTTTATTTAGAGTTATCTAAAACAATAAAGCCCAAAAAACAAAAGAAAAACAAATTTAAATCAGCCTATATATTTTAATGTAAATTGATTTTTAAATAACTGATATTAAGTCTATAGAGCAGAGATATCTCACTGTCTTCTAAAATTCTATAATAAATAAACATGCCATGTAAGTAGTGTTAAATACTATTTTAATATTAAATAAATATAATGTCAAGCCAAATTTACCAAGCCCATTTAAAAAAATAATTGAACTGTCTTGTAGTTGCCATGATCAATAACTTTTTACTATAGAAAATGGTCCATTTTCTTCCTACTTGGCAAAATTCACGATATTATATTTATTCAGTATTAAAATATTATTTATTACATATGGACATATTGCTAGAAGGATGATAATAGATGGATAGTTGAAATCTTAAACCAAATTTCAAGAGATTGTAAAAGATCTAGAAAAAGACCACATATGAGATGGATGGATGAAAAAAGAAAGTGTACAGGGGTGATGTGGAGAAGAGAAGCTAAAGATTGGAGAAGGTGGATTGAACTTGGAGAGGTCTTCATCATGAAGTGGATTGCTAATGATTGATGATTATAATGAGTAAACATTATATGCAAAGATACTAGAGATCAAAGAAGACAGATTAAACTTGGGGAGACCTTTATCCTGCAGTGGATTGATAATGGTTGAAAATAATGATGATGATAATAAATATATAATGGTCCTTCTGTTCTTCTTAGATTAATGTTCTAAGTAATGTGTTATTCTAGCTTTAGTTCAAACTCACATAAAATTATACCATTTTTAACCATTATCATTTCACCATGGAATATATATATTTATATAAAAAGATAAATTTTTATTTGATTTTGTATTGTAAAATCTTTTTTAGGACATAAATTGCTTCATAAGAATACTGTATCTTCAGCATATTCTGAGTGTTTTACTCATGCTTTTATTTTTCAGCTTTTCTTTACTATTTGGTACTTATCTATTACATTACTTTGTTGATTCATGATTGATTTAATGGCAAAAATTGGAACTAGAATCATTAATTTTTAAAAAATCTGAAAATATTAGTATCATTCAAATATCATATAAATTTTTCAAAAATGTCACTGATTGGTTGAATCATAATTAAAGATTTAGGAGCAGTGCTCTCAGATCCAAAGCTCTTCACTGATGAAGGCCACAAACCAGAAACTAGTCTGGGAATATTGGATGAATAGGCACTAGATGGGATTTTATGCACAAGCCTTTTGGCATCCATTGATTACTCGGGTTGGCACTGAGTGGCACTACTGTATGAAGAATTTTGTCTGTTTTAATAACAATTATGTGCTAGAATAAGAAATAGTGAACATGTGATGTTTAGTGGTTTATAATCAAAGATATTGATAATGCTACTGTCTGGTAGACTTTTTGTTTTCAATTTTTGGCTTTTTAATTTTGTTACTTCAGTATAAAAAATTATTTTAGTAACGTACATATTTATACTTATTTATGCAATTTGTAAATTATTTAAAACTAAAAGGTATGTGATTGTGGTTAGATTTTATTATGGTAAAACTTTCATAAATGCTGGTGCAGAATTTTTTGTGAAAAAAATATTAAAACATAATTTCTAATTTTATTGCTTTATAAAGTCTGAACTAAAATTTGTTTCAGTTTTAAAAATAAGCTCAAGAAAGAAATAATTTGTTCAATTTTATTTTTAACAATTGATAGAAGCAATCATTGATTAAAACAAAAACATCATTCTTAGTATGAAGTTGATTTTAGTATATTTTTATATATTTTGGAAAGTTCAAATATTATTTTTAGAATGTTTTTCATTTTTAAATTTATATTTAAGTTAGATAGCTGGATTTGAAGACAAATAGATGTCTTAAAATGTCAGATTTTCTATTTAATAGTTAAGAATTAGATACATGCTGTGCTTGAGGTGATATTTTAGATCTAGAATCTGAATATCCTAGCATTGCAATGATGAAAGCCAGTAGCTCGAAACTGGTTTGGGGATAGAGATAATTCTAAATAGAGAGTTTAAATGCTTTCTCTTGTGGTTTTTATTGAAAAGCTTGTTTAGATCTATTAACATGCTCATTATATTAGATTGTATTACAAGCTTAATAAGTCATGTGATATATGATTTGATTTTTTTTTACTGTAATAAATAATGTAAAGATTAACAAAATGTGATATAGAATAAAAATTTAATCGTAGGAATAAAATATTGCAAATATAATTGAAAATTGCACTAAAGTCTTATAAAGAAGAATGGGAGAAGTTAGTTAGAAAAGGCATTAAGTTCCACACTTTTTCATCCAATTTATAGAAGTATAACAAATAGTAAAAATTTGAGTGACTATGATAATTCTGTCCTTATTAATATTATTTCACTCAAAGATTTGTACACCATGAACTAATTATTTAAACTCTTATTATGAAAAACTGAAATAAATATATTATGAAATTTATGCTGTGCCGACCTTTTAGCAAATAAGATTCATAGAGTACAAAGAACAATCTAATTTTTTCAAGATGTTAATAAAAGTAAAAGACAGTGAATAATTATATTCCACTTAAACATCACTTGATGGAGGGATGAGGATGAAGATGATTTATGGAGATTGAATTAAAACAATAAAAGGAAAAGAAACAAATAAAGGATAGATCTTCTGATAGATATTTATAAAAAGAATTAGAAGTATAACAATAGAATAGTGAAGTAAACAAGTGGGATAGGAGAAAAATAATAAGAATCATTGCTGGAAGAATGATTTTGTAATAGATAGTAATATGTGGATGAGTTTACTGGGGTGTATAATAATTTTAGAGGCAGGGAATCTTTAACTTAGCTTGGAAGATCTATTAGTATATTTTTTTACCTTTATGTAATGAGATTCCATTTCATAACATATTACACATACAATTTACAAACATCAAGTTTTCATCATCACAATTTTAATATCATCTACTTTAAATAAATACATTAATTATTACTATTTATTTATTATTTGTATTGATAATTATGGCATACATAGTGAAAACATGCATAAAAAATTGTGACTTGGAAGAGCATGCTGAGCTAGCATGAAATGCATCTTGGAAGTCATTTGTGTGTTTTGGATATCTTTATTCATATGTGTCAAAGCCATAAACTGAAATGGATGTTTTAAGTATAAAAAATATATTTACTAACCAGATATATATCAAAACAATTTTTTATTTCAACACTGTTATTTCCAAATTTGGACAAATTGATTATAATTCTTCAAAAGAATTTAAGGTAAAATGTAAATTATTTTTATAATTAAAATAGTAATTATTCCATGCTTAAAATGCTCATTGGTGAAATTAGAAATATCAAAATTAAATATCAGGCTTAGAGCATTCGAGGTCTTGTAACCTCATATTCATAGCTGAAGAGTTAGAAATGTTATGGTGTTGTTGATGTATGCTAATATATGCAAATTCATCTTCATATGGTATAAAAAAATCTGCACATTTTTATTTTATGTTAATTCCCTATTAGAAGAATTGCAGCTTTTACTAATTATTTATTACAACTTATTATTTTTAATGTAAAAAAAAAAACAATTTAGTCTTCATCAAATTTTTACATTTTAAAATATTAAAATCATAAGTTTAAAACTAAAAATAGTCTTAATCTTCAAAAAGTAGTAAACATAAATAAATATTCAAATCGCACAAAAAAATCCATTTTTAGCTTTTAGGCTAAAAATGCATTTCATGCAAAAAATATATTTGTTAGTAAATTTCTATCATTAAAACAAATTTTGGTAAAAAAACAATATTCAAGCAATAACATGATATTTTAAAATATTAAAATTGGATGTATAATTACAAAAAAATAAAATAAATTAATGATAGTGACATTCTTGAGTGTGAATGTATTTTTATTTTATCACAGTCACTATCTGTTCATTACTATAAATTTCCAGTTGAGTAATTTTTTGCTAAAAACAAATATAAAATAAAATCTTAATATTTATATTACATACTTTCTGAGAAACAAATATTTAATTTTACAAAATAAAAATAATTATTATAAACTCATTGTAATCGAGCATCATGAAAAGGTGAAAGCTGAAATTCAAGACTTTTATAATGCATGAAGTATGCTTTCAGCAGAATATGCCCAGAAAAGTATTGGATTTTAACTTTTATCTTTCGGTAATACTCAATTACAATAACTTTATAATAATTACATTAATCAATGTAAAATAATTAAATATTTAGAATTACAAAAGACAAATAAGTAAGTACATAAATTATGTATAAAGTTGCATTTGTAAGTATCTGAAAATCCAAATTTTCCAATGTATACTGAATGCCTTTTCATAAAACCACAGCATTTGATCTCCTAAAATTGACTTTTCACTAAAAATAGTGACATCTAGGTATTTTAATTAACATATTCCAATTCTAATTTTTGCCATCAAATGAATGCAGTAATTTTGAACCAACATAACAGATAGCCATGACTGAATCATTTTGGGCCTGTTTGCAGTATCGATGCTACTTCCATCAGATGTTTGAGCAAAAGTTAATTAGATAAATAAGTTTTTAATAGTCCAATGCAGAAGAAAATTACCACAAATCTTTCCCCAAATGGACAGTAGTGAAACTATTATGGACCAGGTTGGTAAACTATTGACTGGTGAGAGTTTTGTTGAGTTGTGTCTAGAAAATGACATTATAATAAAAAAAACTAGATCATCATCATCATTACAATTTGCTATTATTTTCTAGTGTAGATCTTTTTTGAGGGCTAATGGTATATTGGAAACAGCTTTATTAGTTTTAAAAAATATTGTTAAATGTGTTATGACTAGAAAGTATGAAAATATTTTAATCATAATCAGAAATAGTTGTCCTTACTTGTAACTAATTTTTAAATGAAGGTAGCTATAAAATTTGCATTTCCTTTTCTAGAATTGATGAAGTCTCATAATACATTTATCTCAATCATTGCATGAAAACGTATCAAATTCAGAATATTTGAGCTACTCTGTTCAGAAATTAGCATTTCATGTTCCATTTACCAACCAAGAAAGATATAAATAATTGATTGCTTATGGGATGGCAACCTGAAAAAAAAGTTCTATGCTTGATAGAAAATTTTTATAATTTGTATTCATTGAAATTGTTAAATGTTCAATCTGTCATTAAGGTGTTTGAATGTCATCTGACCTTCCAAGCAACTAACTATATAATTACATTAGCATGCAGCATACGAATGCCTTTACTATTGCGCTTAGGAGTTTTCCCCAAAGGTAACATATATATAGTATCATACAAACATTTGTTTAAAACTCAGATTATTTCACATAAATAGACAAGAACATGGGGTGGAGTCATTATTTCTAATTACACAGAACAGATATATATGTAAAGTAACCTTCTTTTTCATTGTTTATGAAATCTCGGTAAGCAAAGGGTTAAAGCTAATACCCTGTTGGATTTAGAATTGTGTAGAGATGTCTTTTGTTTGAGACGTAATTTATTTGTTTGTTCAAGCTCATTTGTTTTTCTCTTTTTCTTCTTTTAATTTGTTTGTTATTGAAGTGTATAATTAGAACAATTTCCACTCTTATTTCAGTGTAATTGAGATCGTTAAAATCTTTTTTGTGTGTGTTCAGTTTTTTTTCTTTTCTTTACGTTTTTACTTTTTGTAAACACAAAAATCTGCTTGCGTTCGATTTAAAATTTAAAATTATGATAAATGAGAGGGGTAAAGAAAGGCAGCCAGATGTCAGTCGATTAACTATTTTAAATCGAAGTGTCTAATACATTATCGTACACATATTATTTTATATATAATAATGAAATGGTTAATTGCAAGGAAGTTCATAATAAGTTCGAGAACCGGAAATGACAGATGCAACTGCGATTCGCAACTTTTGGCTCTAAAATACGTTACTCTACCAATGCACCAACCACAAGGAGTATTTAATAATCATACGGTTAATTGTTCATGGGTTCATAAGAAGTTCAAACCCTGGCAGTGACAGCTGGAGGTATGATCCATGGACTTTGAGCTCCAGAGTCTAGGCATTCTGCTATTGTACCAAACAGCATAAGGTACTACTAATAATCATGAAATGGTTTATTGCTAGGGAGTTCACAAAAAATTCAAGCATCAGAAGTGATAAGCGAACTACAATATATGAACTTTGAACTCCAGAACAAACCTCTTTATCAATTCACCAAACCACACAGACATTATTTAGTTGATAGCGCTTTAAAAATATTAGGAAAACAATTATTGGGTAAAAAAAACAAACCCCCAAGCCTATTTCAATGGAGTAGTTGTCTTAAAGGATAGACAATATTGATGACTCTTACGTACTTCAGAAACATAGTCAGTTTTTAGGACAGATTTTATCCTTCACTGGATCTTTTAACAAATTGAACATCATGGAGAGTGTGAAGAAAAAGCAAATATTTTCTGGAATCACATTCTAATTAAGTACAATCTTAAAAACATTTCAGTATCTAGAGTATAACTGAAGAAAGGACTTGTTTATATGGTGAACAATGCAATGGCTTGCTATTCTATGAGCTGGGATTTGAATCCAGGTAAGTCCTGAAGACAGGTGAGAACTTTGGACAACAGAATTTGTCTTCCATGGCTATATCATAATTATAAATAACTCAAGAAATTTAAGAATGGTCATATGAATTTTAAGGTGCTGACCATAAAAAAATATGATTATAATACGATCAGAGCCCACTCAAGGGTAATCTGCACTCGGAACATTTTTATCTACAGTATACTTTAATCTTAAAGCTGATCTGTAGACCACATTAAAAAAAAGGCCAGAAATTTTTTTCTGATGATAAAATAAAAATTCTAACATTTTTTTGTGGCCATGTGTATCTATTCTTTTTTTTAATAGCCATTGATAGGTAAATGCCAATACCATAAGCACCAAATTTGTAATAATTTTTATTAAAAAACAAATGAAACTCAAAGAAACATAACTAAAACTTGAAGCCCAAAAATAAATTGATAAAATCCAGAGAAATGATCACACTACTTTCAAATAAAATTTAAAAAATATTAAAATAAACCTAAAAAGAAATAATAAACAATTTTTTTTAGCAATTTTTATTAGTCATTTATTAGACTAGAGATTATCCAATAATGAATTTTTCTGTAGTGCAATTTTCACTATACCACTCCCATGCAAGGTAGGGTCTGGTTTCTATCCATTTTTAATACCCTATGGAGATATATAATCAAAAGCATATGACCAAAGATATATGAAAAAGGTGTGATGTGATGTGATGTATTTGGCTTCTCCTTAAACGAAGTCAAGAATATCTCAGCAATTATGCCCAGATAAACCTGTTAGCCATTTTATTATTTATTTCCCACTCTTAAGTCTTCCCATATTCTGCCCCATCCCATTTCCACAACATAATCTTTGTCAACTCTATGGCCTTTATATCTAAATCCCCCTTATCTCTTTGCAAACCCAACATAAAACCTAATAACTCACTTTCTGTATAGTCACTTTGTTTTTTTTTTTTAAGTGTCATAGCATCGTCCGGGACATGAACCCACAAACCGGGCAATTGCCTGCAAGTGCAAGGCAGTCGTGCTGACCTCTCAACCACCAATGTAAAACAAGTCACTTTGTTCATGTCTATTCTCCCATAACTTCATTATCTGTACCCTATCCCCAAGATAATTACACCCCTACTGTGAGAGTAGTGCACTAATTTCTATCTTAATGAATGACTAATAAAAATTATTAATATACTTTTATTAAGTGGTTTGTATCAAAGTTGTGAGGGTAGCAAGTTTGGCACTTATCAATTAAACTCTAATAATTTTATATCTATATACACTGAAAAATAATAAAGATATGTGTAAAAGATTGTGATATGGGCCAACTTATGATTACTGCTTCAGCATAAAATGAGCATTTTGGAGATTATACCATCTTTTTCACATCCTTGGTCATATGTTTATGATTCCATTTCTCCACAGGCTGTTAAAAGAGGGTGGAAACCAGTTCTTATCTTGCATGAAAGTGGTGTAATGAAAATTGCAGTATAAAATATTATTTTTATTTGCATTTTTGCTATTAAAAAAATTAATATTTAAAACAAAACCCCAATCATCATCATGTCCTCCATGCCCATCCCAGTTTATATAATGCTATTCACTGCAAATTCTTTTTCTTTTGATTACTAAGTTACAATACAAAGCATAACCATAGTGAAAGAATAATAATTTGCTACTAAAAATCAGTAATACAGGAAGAATACCATTTATCAAATCACCTACAGTTCATATATTGGGTTTCCACATTTGTGCAGGTCAGCAATTGTTAAATTCCATTTATAAAAGAGATTAGTACATTGATTGTGAATTATTCTAAATCACCCCAAAAACATTTAGAAAGGCCAAATTCAGTTGGCAGTTGGATCTCACAAAACCAAAATGCAGTAAATGTCTACAACCATAGCTATGTCATTTATTATATAAGCTTTAGGAGTTATTTATTTATATAGTGTGATGTTTTTTAATCTATACTAATAATTGGGGATGACTCTGCTTTAATAATTGACAGGTGCGGATGATTGTGCTTAATAAATTTCTATTGATTGCTGTCCTATCCAATATCCTCAGACTAGTTTCAAGCTTATGGCTTTCATCAGTGAGTGACACTGATGGAAGCCATAAACTTAAAACTCATTTGAGAATATTGGATAGGACAGTACTAGATGAGGATTTATTAAGCACTATCATCTACATCTGTCAATTACTAAAGCTTGCAGTAAGTAGAACAGCTGTGGTGAAGGAAAAAAAGAACCGAAGTCATCAGAGTCATGTGATATTTTAATGGTTTTAAATGTCTTTAAATTTATAAGCCTAATTGCAGTGAGCAGCTGTTAATTTTCCCAATTTAGCATAATTTGGGATTACTATAAGAGATTTTTTTTTTAAAAAAAAATTTGAAATCTAAAAAATTCATAAATCCAGGGGATTTATCTACAAAAAATTTTTCTGAAGTTTAGGTATCTATTTTCAGTGTTTAAATTCAGTTCCTTTAAAGTAACTTGTTTGATGGACAATATTGATAAGTGTTACAAAATAATATCATTTGAAAAAAATAAACTCCTGTATAGCATCATCAAATATTGTATTGTTTACACCAATATTTTTATTTATTTATTTTATATTTTGTACACTTTATCATGGTCATTTCCTAGTTTTTTTGAAGTGAAGAATTGGCGATAAGTATGATGTCACTAATTTAGCTTTTTTTTTTAAATAGGGGATGATAAGTAACAAATTAATTGTTATTGTCAAGCTTCATTATAAATTATAATATCTTGCATGATTGGGTGTAGTGATAAAATAGCAAATTCTGGGTTCAAAGTCCGTAAATTGTAGCCTAGCTCTGACTCTACTGATGCTTAAGCTTCTTATAAATTCTCAAACATTAAAACATTCTACAACTTTTTGTTTAAAACAGTAGCTAAAACTTTTCAACACAATAGTGCCCCCTAGTGTAAGCTCTAATAATCAATAGATGCTAGAAGACTGTGCATTTTAAACCCTATCCAGTAGCATCCATCCAGTATTCTGAAAGTAGTATCCAGCTTGTGATGATTTCCTTACTGAGGAGCTTTGGATATGAGGGTAGTTTATCAGGATATTTGGATTTAATGAATTCCTCATACACTCACCTTTCAACTTTTTTGATTACCTTATAAAAGCTATCACCCCAAATTGAAAAAAATGATAATGTTTTCAATCCAAACTTATTTGCCTATATAGTCATACAGATCTAAATTCAGTTCCGTGTATCTCAAACTAACAGGTATTTGAACTATTGCTTTATTTTACTTCAATATCATAATCTTCCAAGATAGATAATCTAATGAGGTAACTCTCATAACCCATGTGGATCAATTGACCACTAAAACAGAATCATTTAATCTTAAAAGAAATATAAAAATTGCAGAACCATTAACCTTTTGAATGTCATTAAACATAGCCCAAGTCTAAACTCAAATTGTAAAATTAATTCTTCATATATGTATATAGCTTTCAATGTGACTAGGTGTGGCAAAATAAATTACTTTCTGTTTTGCATATTTATTATCAAACATTACTTTTTCAAATAATTAATTTAATGATTTATTTTAATAAACAAACTTATTTCATGAAATAAATAAAAAAGATCACAATCTGACTATACCCCAAAACATATATACTTTTTGTAATGTGAATGTTTAGATATACTAAGAAATATATTTCTAAAATTATACATTTTTATAATGATATTATATATTACATTAATTCAAATTTGCATACATTTGTTCGTTTGCATAACAAAATGGTTTCTTTCTACTTTATGATCTAAAGTTGAGTGCACTTTTGGTGAAGTAGACCATAATCATAGCTCTCTTAAATTAATTTTTATTACAATTCTAGTTATACTGTAAATAGACTAATGTAAATAAGAATAAATGCACAATCACATTATAGTGTAAATAAACAATAAAAATTAATTTAGGAAAGCTATGATTATGATGAGCTCATTGAAAATGCACCCCATTATGAAATAGAAAGAAACCACTTCATTACACAGATGAACAAAGTATGCAATTTGAATTACACATACAGATGATGGGGAAAATACAAGCATTATTATGTTTATGTCAATTATCTGTCAAAAGCACCTTAAGCACTACAGTATTTTTATTATTAATAAAGCTTTGCTCTTAAAAGAATTTTTGTATTTGTATATATATACCTTACTAGGAATAAACTCAAAATTGAAGTAACAGCTTTAGAATACACAAAAATATATACCCTTTTCTTATAATATAATGTTTCAATGTAGGCAAAGCTTCTAAGAATAGAACCTAAGCTTTAGCATTCTCTTAATTTTTAATTACTCCTGCCATCTATGGCAAATAGAAATACTAAAATGTATAAAACAAATGGAATCATTCAATACATACTGTGCCAGAATTCTTTGGTTTTTGGTTGATCCAATGTTGCAACATAGGAATACATGGCATTTTTTGTCTTTGTTATTGTATACAAAGTATTTACTTCTAAAAATAGAGAATGCATATTGCTTAATTTATAGTGCAATTTCTAAGCTATCCTAATGTTTAGCTGTTTTTGTGATGTAAATAAATAATCAATACTGATGATTTTAATTTTAACTTTGTTTTGTATTTTCTAAATTCAGTTTCCCTGTTGTATTTCTTTATATTATGATCTACACTAACATTAGTAACATATGCATGAATGTGTGATAATGGTTTGTTTCACTTTCTTAACCAATTAATATTCTGAACTTTTGATTGGTCAATTGCAGATTCAGCAGTAAACATATATTTATCTTTTAATACTATATTTGTTTTAGTTTAATTTCTAAAATGTAAATTAATAATTCATTATATCATTAAAGTAAATATAAAAAAAATTAAAAATAAATTTCTATTTATAATTGATAAAAATAATCAGTAATGGTAAGCACAGAGCATATGTTTGTCACCCAATTATAAATTTCAGCTGTATATTATTATCAATTTTCTTTCTTGTAAAAATAAACAGTTTCTATTAAAATCTGATACATTCATTTAAAATAATTAATATTTCACAAATATTTTGTGATAAAATAATAAATGTGTAAAAACAATTCTAAACATACATTTTTACTTTAAAAATGAAATCAAAACAATAGAACTGTCAAAATTGTTGACAGGTGCTCTCTTGTAAAGAGGACAAGTCAATCAGTGCCTTGAAAGCAGGGTTTATCTCATTGTTATAATGCTGAATTTAAATATTGATTTATTAGTTGTAAATAAATTCGTAAGATGGCAGCATTATTCAGTACATCTTTTTCTCAGAAAAATTGGCAAAGTAACTTTAAAAGTAGCAATTAGAGAGTAAGTTAAAGCCAGAAACACATGGACAATGTGTCAACACTGTCTCTTCTCAGAAAAGATTAACTTGTGTCTCTGCAGACTAAATTATATACAAATAGCCTAATAGATTAGTATAGTGTTACTTTTCGGGGATAATATTTTGTGTATTACTTTTCTATTCCAAGCTTATGAAATGAAAATCGACAACAATGCAAACTGATGAGAAAAAATGTTCTTTATAATAATACTTCAGAGACTTTTACATGACTTTTTAAAAAACACAAGCAATTTTAGTGAAAATATTAAAGATAATCATCATTGATGATAATCAAATGCATTTATTTCTTGCTTATTTGTTAAAGATCCATTAAAGTCATTAAACCTATTGCTTATTAAGTGCTTAACACACATCAATTGTTAAAAATTCTTTTGCTGCCTAATGCAAGTTTTAGTAATCAATGGACACCAGATGGTAGTGCTTATTAAATTCCTATCCAGTGTTGTCTTAGAAAATATTCCCAGACTAGATGCTAGCATATAGTTTTCAGCAGTGAGGGACTTTTTGATCTGGGAGCAGTGCATCTAAATCTTTTGGATCTAATGCACCTTTTCTTAAGCAGTAATATTTTACTTTTTGCTTTAGTATCAAGCTACTAGCTCAAATTTGAAAAAAAAAAAGATAATGTTTTCAGTCTAGGCCATTATGCTTATACAGTTATATTGATATGGAATTAATTCAGTATGCACATACTATGGTGTTCTTAGCTTCTATCAACAATAGGTACCATACAAAACTGGTTTCAGATGTATATAACTAGAATTATGTTGACTTATATTGGAAACATCTTTTTAGATTTAAGCTAATAGCTTAATAATAAACAAAGAAGTAAAAGATGGCTTCTAGAGAAAAAGTCTATTTGATCTAAAAAATTCAGGGAGCATTGCTCCAAGACTCATAGCTCCTCACTGATGAAAGCCAAAAAAAGCTAGAAACTAGTCTGGTGATATTAGATACAACAGCGTAGATATAGATTTATTAAGAACTATAATGTGGCATCTATTAATAAATAAAATTCACACTGACATAAAGGTGGCAGATAAACATGATAATATAAGTAAATGTCATGTGATGTTTAACTATAGATGTCATGTGATGTTTAACTAGTTTATAAAACAGTCATATGATATACAAAAAATAAAAGAACCATAAGTGATCCTTGTGAACAATGGTCCATCAAGCATTCACGATAAAGATAAAATATAGACATTACTTATTAAATTAATCATCTACCCATTTTTTCCATGATTTCATTTTCTAGTTAAAAAATATGTTAATACCCATTTACTGATTAACAATTAGATCACTAATTTTGAGTTGACTATCCGAAATAAAATCCTAAGTATGTTTGCAAATCCTTTTACTTGAAAATTAATAAATAAACTATATTCAAATGCATAAACCCTAGGGTAAAAGAAGCAACAACTGCTACACAAGGCTATAAACTACTATAGGATGCTTTTTTTTAAAAAAAGGTACAACAGCTTTTTTAATTAACAAAGAGCCCATTGTAGGGTAATGACTTCTCCAATGGGTAAAACAATGCTCACTAAATTTGCCTGGATAGTGAAGGTTTGAGTATTTTTATATCATTGTTTTATTTTTTCAGCTAAGAATAGCTAGCTATTAATCGCCCATTTAATGGCCAGTGTTGGATAGATATCTGGGTTTTCCATGTATTAGTTATCTGTAGTCTTTTGAGAAAAAATATTCATTTGTCTCAGATTCGAATCCTAAACCCGTAACTCGAGGTCCATTAAGTATGACATTTATTCATCTACATATATTTATATAGTTATTGAAGCATTTCTTAACTCCGAAAACTATAAAATTTTATGAAAAACAATCGGTATATATAATGCCAAGAACAACAAGCACAAATGTATATGTCACAGTAACGTAATTAAGTTTAAAAAGGAATAATTATAAGTTCAATGTTAAATGAAAAAAAAATATTGTTACCAATAGAATGCAATTCCATGCTTAATTCAGACAATACGATTTTAACAAAAGAGAACTCAGAAATAAATGTAACAGCAGAAGGTTATTAATAGATAGATTAATCGCATTAAATAACCTTCAAATTGTCAACCATATTTTACTTGTCTGTGTGTGTGTATGAACGACTTTTAATACTCGTATAATTTTTATATTACAATAACATTTGCTTCTCTCGCTTCTGTGATCCCAGCCTTTCTTATAATCATTTTTTCCTCTCGTAATTCAATTTTCAGCTTTTAATATATAAAAGTTTTATTGAAATGAAATGTCTGCTGTTGGCAGAAATTGTATACGAGAAATGTCCCTAGACATGGCTGACATTTGACCTTTACTGTCAGCGGCGAAATTTAAAAGAAATTTCGATAGAAATAATAATAATAAAAATATTAATATATGCGATTCGAAATGGAGCTTTGATGAAATTTAGAATTATATAACATTTAATTTTTTTATTTGATAGTTGAGTTAGGAATTTATTACTATGTAAAAGAGATTATTCATAAAACCTTTTAGTAAAACTGACATCAAGCGGGAAAGGATGCAGGAAAAAGAGGAAAATGAATGATAGATAATTCAGTAACATTGTTATATTATGAAAGTAGAACAAGAATTATCTACTGTATTTTTGTGAGTGAAGGCAAGGTAGGGAATAAATAGAAAGAAGTTCTTGGCATGCCATTCCTAATAATACCATTTTGTTCAAGAAATTCGTGTTTTGAATTGCGTCATAAAAAAAAAATTGATTCGAATAGGTTATTATTTAGAGTATAAAAACATGTATATATATATATCGTACTTTTTTTTTTCAAAAATTTTTTTTTATGAGAACAATAAAAAAAATCGATGCATAAGTTATTCATTCACTAAAAATTGATCATTCAATATTGGTTAGTAAATGAGTGTTGAACTATCTTTAATAAGAGACTAAATTAAGAATGGAGAAGTACTCAAAGTCTGACTATTCTGAATTTAGCAAGTCTGATAAATACCATCTTTTTTTCTGTTATATTTGTTTCTGATTTTTGTAAAAGTGGTTTTGGAATTGTTTATAAGTGGCTTAATGAATTAGGAATAGAGATGCAATCCAGGTTTGAAGATGGTAGTTTTTATTTGAAGTGATTAAATGCAAAAGAAGGAATTTTATTTTCTTGCTTTTTGGATTTATATTATAATCTATAGAATGTCCTTAATGTTTTGAATGCAACATATAAAAAGTTTGACTTAGTAATTTAATATTTAATAACAACATTTCACTCTTATACTTTAGAGCAAAATATATATATTTATTCTTTACAGTTTCGAGTATTTTTAGCAATCTTCATCAGATCTTATTCTCTACTTTTTGAGAGAAGACTGCTGGAAACAGTTGAAACTGCAAAGAATAAATAAATATATTTTGCTGTAAAGTGTAAAAAAAGTGAAATGTTGTTATTAGTTATATAAAAAAATCCAAAAATAAAGAAGGAAACATTAGAGAAAGTACTGAAAATTATATTATAATTTAATATTTAAAAACAATTATCAGCCAGAAGTGGAAGAAAAATTTTCAGTGAATTTTAGCTTGGATGGTTGCCAACTCAAGTATGTAAATTAATTTAAATATCTTAAGGTAACTTTTTAAATAGAAATTATAGACATAAGTGCCAGTATACAATACAGACTCCAATGATTTGTTGCTGAATTTGACAAATTAAAAAATAGGATATTTCATCACAGTAAAATAGCTACTCAGTTTATTGTATGGAAGTGAGACTTGGACTCTCAATATATGTAATATAAAGGAATTATAAAAACTTCATTTAATTATGCTCTAAAATTTTAAAAATATAACTAGAAGTTCATAAAATCAATCAGTAATGTTCTTCAATTTGCTGGCGGCAATACTTTAGATTCATAACTTTATTGGAATGGATGTGTTAAATGAATGAACAAAACTAGATTTCTGAAAGATTTTTTATTAGAGAAGCAAATCTTGTTTTCATTGTAAAGCTTATCTAAAAGTTATTATAATTAAGAGTAATAGTGATAGTTTTCATTGGAAAAATATGATTGACTAATGGACTACATGGTTGAGCTATAATTAGAAAAAGTGTTGAAAGTCTTTCAAAAGAAATGATTGCTGCATAAGATAAAAAAACAGGATCATCAAATAGCAAATAAACATAATAGTGGATCAATGTGTTTTGCTATATGACTTATTTATTTATGATACATGGATTAGTATGCATATTTAATGCAAATCTCATTTCTAGTATATTATTGTTGTTGTTGTTGTTATTATTATTATTATTATTATTATTATTATTATTATTATTACTACTACTACTACTACTACTACTACTACTACTACTACTACTACTACTACTACTACTACTACTATTACAAGTAGTAGTAATAGTAGCAGCAGTAATAGTAGTAGCAGCATAGTAGTCTTACTACTACTACTACTACTACTACTACTACTACTACTACTACTACTACTACTACTACTACTACTACTACTACTAGTAGTATTACTTTCTCTATAATCACTCACATGCCTGCTACACCTCAACTAAAATAAATTTTACTATTAAAATACATAGTAAAAAACAATATATTTTAGGACTAATTTTTTCAATCTTTTTATGCAAAATAGAAAAAATCTTTAGAGAATGTAGCACCATATGAATTTAGAAAAATGTTGAGTTCTTAAATTCCAGACCATGATTATATATAATTGTTCAGTGAATGATATGTTATCACTTTTTCAAATGTTTTAAATTTAAATACTTATTCTTGTTTTAAATCTCACATATATTGAGATACTGTGAAATAACATCGGTGTGTGATTTTATGCATGAATTTTTTCCACAAGTGAAGATTCGTAAAAGTGAAATAAAATAAATAAATAATTATTATTTTTGACATTTTCTTTTCTTTTCTGGAGTTGGAATATTATTCATTTTCAAGTGGATTTTGCTCTGATGACTTGTATAAGAAGGTTCTATAGTCATTTGTTCCCTGCAGTGAGTGCTTTATTTAAAAAAAGACTGCAATATATTTTGCACCCATTTATGAGTATGCAATATGAATTTAGCCTCAATGTTGATTGTTTATTGGGGTGTCAGTTGCTTTTGATGAGACAATATATCTGGTTCATCAATATTTCGGATGCACACACAGATATACATGAAACCAATTAAAGCAGCTGACTTTAACATTGATGATAAAATCATAGAAGTTATCAATATTTTTATCATCTTAGATTATTCATCATAATTAATAGATTAGTTGGAAACTGACAATAAATATGCTTGTGAAGAAAAAATAGGAAGTAGTTTTAAAAATAATCAGAATTGTTTAAGTTAACAGTATTTTTTATGAGCCACAGCTTGGGAATACCAGGGACAGCAAGAAAAATGACAAGTGGATGCATGGAGATCTGAGCATTTTAGCTATATAGATGTAAGTAATCATTAAAGTCAGAAAAAAAAGGATAATAATATTTCTTAAAAAATGCCACTCATATGATTATCAGTTAAAGTAATGTTCAATTATTTTTTTTTAAAAAAAAAAAGAAATAAAGATTGATAATGATGATGAATTAGAAGTTAACAAAATACCTTTGATCAGATTATTATTATGGATGGAAACATAATGGATGAAATTAATCTTAGAATTAATCTTGATTGGAGTGCTTTTGATAGAAATAATTTAATATTAAAAGGAAATATGAACATGTGTTTGAATAGGAAGTTACCATTTCTTTCTTATAAATCTGAGACTTGGATTCTTAACAAAAAAGGAATACTGAGACTTCAGACTATTCAACAAAGTATGGAGATATATATATTAGAAGTAACAAAAATAGATTGAAAACAAAATACATGATTGAGAAAAAAACATGTTACTGACATCATTGAAAGAATTAAGAGACTGAAGTGGGGTTGGGCCAGACATATTGCTAAAAGAGATGATAATAGATGGACCAGTGAAATCTTATGTCAGGTTCTAAGAGACTGTAAAAGATCTAGAAAGAGACCATATGTGAGATGAATGAAATAAGGTAAGTTTGCTTGTGTGATGTGGAGGGAGAAGAGAGACTAGAGATAAAAAAATAGATTGAACTTGGAGATGCCTTTATTCTACAGTGGATCAGTAATTATTTAAAATGATGATTATCAGTGGATGGAGTCAATTTGGTATTACTATTTTTGCTGCTTCTACGATTATAACTATAACTATTATCATTATAGCTACTAATATTACTCTTACTTTTATTACTAATATTACTATTACTTTTATTACTGCTTTTAATAATAATAGTAGTAGTAGTAGTAGAAGCAGTAAAAATAGGATGTTGGCTGCATCCACTAATAATCATTATCAATCCACTATAGGATGAAGATATCTCCAAGTTTAATCTATCTTCTCCAAACTCTAATTACTTTTCTCCACATCACCCTAACACACTTCCTTATTTTATCCATCTTAACATGCGATTCATCCATCTCATCGGTGATTTCTTTCTAGGTCTTTTATAATTATTTGGAACCCAGTATAATATTTCAATTGTCTATCTATTATCATCTCTTTTAGCAATATGTCCAGATCAACTACATTTTAATCATTTAATTCTTTCAATGTTGTCAATAACACTCATTTATTTTTTCATCCATGTATTTTATTTTCAGTCAATTTTTGTTACTCCTAAAATACATCTCTCCATACTTTGTTGTGTGGTCTGAAGTCTCTGTATTGATTTTCTGTTAACTCTCAAAGTCAGATCTGTGAGTAAAACTGGTAGCAGACATTTATTACAAGTCTTCCTTTTAAAACACATAGGCATATTTCTTTTTAATACTAAATTATATTCTATCAAAAGGACTCCAACCACTCCAACCAAGTTTAATTCTGTAAATAATTTCATCCATTATGTTTCCATTCATAATAATAATCTGACCAAGATATGGTGTTAACTTCTTCTAATTCATCATCAGTATCAATATTTATTTTCTTGTTTTGAAATAAAATCATTGAACATTACTTTAGCTGATAATCATATGAGTGGCATTTTTCAAGAAATGGTGACTATTCTTTTTTTTCTGATTTTAATGATTACTTACATCTATATGACTAAAATGCTCACATATTAATGTGTCCACTTGTTATTTTCCTTGCTATCCTTGATATTCCCAAACTTTTTAATGGTACAACAATTTAATGCACCATTACTTTTTTTATCGATTTACTTCAACATTCACAACCATAATGGCTCATACTTAAATAATTCTGATTGTTTTTAAAGCTATATTCATGATTAATCTCTTTATTACAATGAATAATCTAAGATGCTAAAAATGTTGATGACATCTATGTTTTTATCATCAATGTTAAAATCATCTGCTTTAATTGGTTTTCATGTATGTTTGTATGTGCATCCAAAATTTTGACGAACTAGATTTATTGACTCTGCAAAAGCAACTGACACCCCAATGAACAGTCAAACATTGAGGCTAAATTCACATTGAACATTTATAATATGGGTGAAAAGATATTGCAGTATTTTTTAAAATAAGGCACTCACTGCAAGGTGCAAGTGACTCTAGAATCTCTTTATACAAGTCCCTAGAGCAGAATCCAATTGAAAATGAATGATATTCAACCTCAGAGAGAAAGCAAATGTTGATAGTAATAATAATTATTAATTTATTTTATTTGATTTTTATGAATCTTTACTTATAAAAAGAGTTATGCATGAAATCATATGCAGAAGATATTTTACATTATCTCATTCTCTGAATAATTATATATATATATATATATATTGTTCATGATTTAAAAACTCAATAATAATAATAATAATAATAATAATAATAATAACAACAACAACAACAACAACAACAATAATAATAATAATAATAATAATAATGGTGATGATGATAATGATGATGAAAATGTTGTTGATAATACTAATGTAAATACACTTTGCAGTAATTAAATATTTGGGGAAAGTATATGAGGTAGAGATTACTGCAATGTTACACCCAACCAAATATTTGAGTATAATTTGGAGTTTAGCTTGAAATCACATATCTGAATTAATTAATTGGTTAATTTTGACTATATGTGACTTATTTTAGCTGGATTGCATCAATAATGAAAGAAAACACAAATTTTAATATGTTATCACCTTTACTTCAGGAGAAGTTAGAATAATGTACCCACATGAGCCCAGAGATGTTCATTATACTAACTTTATTTCCAAGCTGTCTGCAGTGTATTAGCCCATGTTACATAATGACATATTTTATCTATTCACCACAAAGATTTCAAGACACTCGCATGTCTGAATCATCAATTATGACATAAAATGTAACAGTGTGTTTTGTACCGTCTAGATTATCTTCAATGCTTCTTGCCCCTGTCTTCACAAAAACTTGCCAATATGCTTGAAAACATTTTTGTGATGTGAAGATTCACTGCCATATACAGTTGGAATCATTTCAAACACTTCAATAACAATCATGCCCAATTAAAAAAACCCTCATTAATATTAGTACATTGTTCTGTATTAAATCACTAAACATCACATGATCACCATTTCTTATGCTTGCTCATAACTGTTATTAAAATAGGCAAAACTTTGGCTTGCATGGAGTGGCACTACTGTATGAAGAGTTTTGCCTGTTTCTGTCATGGATTAAGATACAAAATATACAAAAACATTTAATGTTATTATTACTCAACCATTACTCAACCATATTTAATGTTGTAACTCAAAATACAGATATATTAACATTATTATTGTTTTAGTTAAAACCAAAGTATGTTACTACATAATGCATATGTTGATTCATTTTGGTGAGAGAACCTGTCACTAGTCATCTTTATATAGGGCATACTGTTCATACATATATAATTTATTTATGAATATATCAAATAACCTCTACACTTCTACATTCTTTTAAAATCACATAAATAAAAATACATTAAAGAACAAATGACCCCAAAAATGTTTTTTTCGGGCTAAATCAGCATTTATCAATTGGCCTGGGTGAGTGTATCACACACACACACACACACACACATATATATATATATATATATAGTACACATAGAGTTTTATTTTCCACTCGTTTTTACAATCACTATATTTACTATTTACTAAAAAATAATATTAAATAACTTTATTTTTCTATGGTTTTTATTAATATTCTTGCTTTCTTCAGAAGTATGTTGTTAGGTGACTTTTATATTTAAATATATCTTTAATAACATCAGTTCAAAACTGAAAACATTTATAGTTCTCATGCAACAAATAAAAAAGGTCCACCTGATAAGTAAAAATGTTTGTTAAATGCATGCATAATGAGAGAAAGTGGTCTGTAAGATCTGAATTTTTGTGCTAGTGGATGGCGGTGATATAGTAGAATTGAGATGAAGAATGCGTCAAGTGGGTCATTTGAGTTTCTGTATTAATGGATGCTTGTGATATGATGAAGAGGATAAGTCTTAGTTTTTGTGGTGGTGGATGATGGCTGCATCCAGTGAGAGAGGGTGGTCTGAGTTTCTGTGCTGTTGGATTCTTCTGATATAATGACCTTATCCTGTGAGAAAAGGTGGTCTGAGTTTCTATGCTGGTGGATAGTGTAGTGAAGTTGAGATGACAGATGTCTTCAATGAGAGATGTTTGGTCTGAGTTTCTGTGCTTGAGAATGATTGTGATATAGCGGTGTTCAGATGAGGAATTGTCTGGTGAGAAATGGAGGTTTGAGTTTATGTGCTTCTGTGTATTTGTGATATGATAGAGTGAGATGAAAATCTAAATTTTTATATTGATGGATAGCTGTGATATAGTGGAATTGAGAAGGATGTGTCCAGAGAGAGAGAGAGAGAGAGAGAGAGATCTAACTTTCTTTGCTAGTGGATGGCTGTGATATAATGGAGTAAGAAAAAAGTGTGAGATTATGTGCTGATGGATGGTGTGATATTTGTGGAGTTGAGATGAGAAATGAGTCCAATTTTTGTGCTGATAGATGGTTGTGATAAAGGGGAGTAGATATTTGAGGGATATATACAGTGAAAGAGGGGGGTCTGAGTTTCTGTGCTAAAATAGCCAATGTTAAATGATGCATAAAATCCTACATTTCAAAAGCTTCGTAGAACAAGAAATATCTTTGAAGTCTTCACCAAGGATTTGAATCCTCAACTTATCACTTACTTCATCATCTGGATATATAGGATAACCACTTTTTGTTCAGACAGTTTGAAGATATTAACTTTAAAAAACCAGAACAAAATCTTAAAAAAAAAACATGGATTTTTTTATTGGTATATTAGATCACAAAATACTTTTAGATACACTTTTAATAATTTTTTATAAAACTAAAATATTTTAAATATAAGTATAGTATATATACTTAAGCTAGAAGTAATTAGAGGAGATTTGAACCCAGAATTTCAAGCTCCATTTGGCTATCCACTCCACCCTATATCTGTGTGGGAGATGATGATCCAAACCAACTGATAAGTACTGGTTCAGCAGAAAATATATATATTGGAGGGTTTTCTTTTTGCATATATGTAGTCAAGTGTATGGAGTGAATAATTAAGGGAGCTTAAAAATCTGGCTTCAAATCCTCTCTAATTAAAACTAAAATGGTAACAAAAAAAATTTTAAAGTAAGATCATTATTAATGATCAAAAATTGAGTAAGATCATTATTAGAATTTAAATATATAGAATCGTCATTTTTTAAAACTTTATAAAATTATATGTTGATCATCTTCTCTATGTACTCAATTCTATTTTTCCCCCCATTGGTCAACATGTTTTTTTTTCTTTTTTAATTTTTACACATAAATAAATAGTTGAATTATCAAATTTTTTTGTTTTATGATAATGATAAAATTAATAAACATTTTGAAAAATTACAAAATCTAGGTTGTAATTATAAATTTATTTAACCGACGTAGGTAATATTTACTAAGGCTTTAACCTCAAGAATATGCGTGTAAAAATGCGATATTAGGGACCTCTACAGGTCTTAACCACAAGTTTTCTTCCAACGCATAAGCTTGTGGTTAAGTCCTGTAGAGGTCCCTAATATCGCATTTTTACACGCATATTCTTGAGGTTAAAAATCTAGGTTCAAAATATATACTCACTTCACAGTTCAGGTTGATTGACTTCTTGGGTTGGGGGTTATCCTCAGCCCTAACCAATGAATATAGTTACATTAATAATTTTTATTAGTCATTCATTGGACTATAGATTATCTCTGTAATGTAAATTTTACTACACAACTCTCACACAAGATAAGGACCTGTTTCCATCCACTTTTAATACCTCAAGGAAGGTTGTAATCATAAGCATATGATCAAAGATATGTGAAAAAGATGTATGATGCCCATGATTCACCTTTCATGCTGAACCGAGTGGTATAGCAAAAATTACACTACAGAAATATTATTCATCATATGGCTAAATATTTCACATTTTAAATTTAAAAGCACTGAACATGAGACAATTTCTGCCGCCAAATTCTGTATTAATTAAATGGGAGAACGAAAATGCATAGAAGTTAAATAAAAAATAAATATCTTAGTTTACATTATGTAACCACGAAGTAAATGCAAGTCATAAAATTATATTTGCATATTTACTGTATTGTGTTAAAAGTTGTATAAATTTTACAAATATCTTTGTACTATAAATAGTCAAAATAAGAGTCGTAGATCACATGACCCTATTCTCTTAAGCTTGTAAGTTATAAACAATGAGGATTGCCAATTCCTCAAAAAGCTTTGTGACAAATGCTTAACCAGAGCCAACATTTAAAATATCTCCGCCAGGAACCCCCCCACCCCTGACCATGGTTTCGTGCTTTGGCACTCGTCAGAAAGATGCCAGGTAGGTTCAGACACTAGATCTAAAAATACTATTCTTATACCATCTTGGATCTAACTTTCTTTTGTATTATATTATGGAATCAAGTTAGTAATTGTTTTCATAAGAGGCAAAAAAAAAGCATAAGTTTTTATTTAGTTTCTTTGAACTACTGTCACGACCCAATGGCAAACAATAGCTCAATTTCTAATATTGTAAGGATTTGTCCAATAGTTGCATATATGTGATGAAGACAAGACAGGGCGACAAATGTTACCAGAACCACAACCTTATGGATGTAACAATTATTTAACATTTAATCACAAACTAGAAACTATACATACGTTTGATTTTATCACTTTTTTTTTCATAAAAATAATTCAAAAAATATATAAAATATTACAAATTATAAAAATTACATGAAAATATATAATTATTAAACGGAAGAAATACTTCTCGGTCAATTGCGGACGCAGGTCAATGATTCAGTAATATAAATGAAATATTATTGATTTATTTATTTATACCAAAAACTTAAATCGTAGTGAAATGTAAAATTATATACCACAAGCGTATATGGACAATAAAAAATTAATGCGGCTTAAAATTTAAAATTGCTAAGCCAGGTTTTCGATAAAGTCCACATGAATGCGTTAGCCGTGTGTGTGTGTGTGTGTGTGTTAAAGAGAGGGAGAAAGAGAGAGCTCGAGAGAGCGCGTGTTACTTATGATTATTTAAAATCAGAGAATTTTAAAAAAACATTCTGAGACTAATGGCAAGAGAGATAAAAAACTGTAAAAACGTATATTTGAAGGCAGTGAAATCCTTTTTTATTACTTCAACTTAATAAATTTGATCAAAATTCTTCTGAGTTAATAAACCTGCATTCTATCAGTTCATGGCATATTCATACGTGTTAGATGGGAAACAATAAAACACTATTACTACCATAATAAAGTGCTTTCTTAAGGTTAATCATATCTTTTACCAACAGATTTTTTTTAGAATTATTAAATATTATTTTTACGACAACTGAGAAGATACATATATTATTAAAGAGTAATGGATTTAACTGCAAAATCACGAATTAAAGATTAATTTATTATCGGATCTCATCTCGAACGCCACCTTTAAAATAATAATTATAAAACAAATTGTTAATTTAAAAAAAATCTTTTTCACGAGATAGTCGGTTTATCCCTTCCTCTATTTTCTTTGTTCAACGATTACGGAATTCTTAGTTTAATAAGGAAATCTGAGAACAAGTTTTTTTTTTTTTATAAGTATTCTCGGAAAATTATTTAAGAGATTTTTTTTATTTAAAAGCCAAAGTTTATATACTTAAAATTATTAAACATTGTGAAAAATTGTTGACTAAGATAGTCAAGATGAAAAATTCAATTCCCTCTTTTCACTCTACTAATAATATTTTTTTTTCTTTTTTTCCAGAGATTTCATTGTATTTTAATCTCTGCTCTTTCAAACACAGCTATATTTGACAGCTTTCTAAACAGCCATTTTCTAAACACTAGAGCATAATAAAATACACGATAATCGATTAATAAAACAGGAAAAACATTTATTTGATAATCAATTACTAAAAGATATCGATTATGTTTTTTATTTTTGTTTTGCTTAATTATTGCTTAGTAATATTAATCATAATATTTTTATTTTTAACAAATATTTTTTCTGTCTCTCTCCTTTCTTTATCTATTTTCTAATACGGTATTCCTTTTAATTTTTGCGTCTAGCGTTTTTAGTTTCAATCTGTTTAACCACTCTTATATAAAACGCAATGCTTATATTTGTTTTTAGAGTTTCGATAGAAATAAAAATATTGGTATTGTTTTGGAAATGAATAAAAAAAAATAAAAATGACCTTTTTAACAATAGCTTACTATGAAACACAGGTCTCTTCAACTGCTAATCATAGAGATTTAGTAAAAAAAAACACTCCTCATCAAATGGGCACTTGTCAGATAGTTATTTTTTAGCTAAATAATGCAAGTTTTCCATTTAATGATCGGTATTAGATCGTTAAGCTAAAGATCGGAGAAGATGGGTTAAACTTGGAGAGACCTTCATCCTGCAATGGATTGATAATGATTGATGATGATGATTAGACCGTTAGCGAGATTAATTGACCAGAAACATTACAACAATATGACAAATTTTTTGAAAATAATTTCCTTTGGCCCAGGTTCGAATCCTATGTTATAGGTTCGGCAGATATATGCATTATTTATGTACAGTGAGATCTTTCATTGTTTGTGAAATATGCTTTAATTAAATAAAAACGTAAATCACTTAACAAAGTATAAAGACATGTATGTAAGGAGTAATAAGAAGTAAGGGAAAACAAAATACATAGATGAAAGAACAAATAACTATTAGTGACATCATTGTAAGAACTAAGAGTCTGAAGAAGAGACAGGGTGGAAAATTTACTAGAAAAACTGTTGAAGTCATAAATTGGATTCAAAAGATTTAAAAGATCTAAAAAAGAGACCACATGTGAAATAAGTGAATAAAAGAAGGAAGTTTTCTGGCTTGAGGGGATAAAGAGAAACTGGAGATTAGACAAACTAAATTAAATTGTGATGAAAGAAATAATGGATAGACAGTTGTAAGTCTTAAATTGGATCCTAAAAGATTTAAAAGATCTGTAAAATGACCACATATGATATGGATGGATGAAATAAGGAAGTTTGCTGATTTGATGTGGAGAGGCTAGAGATCAGACAAATTGAATTAATTGGAGAGACCGTTATCCTGTAATGAATTAACCATAGTTGAAAATACTGATGGTCATTTGTTTGTTTATTTTATATACCCTACATTTAACTATATGTGGGGTCTAGTTTGCACTCTTCTGAAAAATATTAAAAGCAAGTAAAGATTCAATATTGAATTTTTAAAAAATAAAACTAATTAATGACATTAGGGTAGTAAAATAACTATGGATATAAGAGTTAACTATAAAGAACAAACAAGAAAATCTCAATTATGAGATTCTTCTGCTATCTTCAGGAATAAGGTGCTTATCCATCAGAGGATAGACACAAACTCCATTAAAATACCTTCTCTGAACTCTTGACCTTATTCAATTTCTATTTTGTTTTATTTATCTGTAGTCACTTACATTGACATACTACTTGAGTACTGTGGGTTTTTAATATCATCAAATATTATTTTGTACTGTGTCAATGAAATTGTGTTTTTGTGTCATCATATTTATTTTACTTACTTATCCCTTTATTTTGTCTCTTTCTGTAGGTAAATTGGCAGAGTTTGTAAGTTTTAGTGCCCTCTTTATTAAGCAAGCAGAAGTAGAACTGTATGTAGTAGATTGGTGATTCTGGTTGTGATCACACATGAAATATTCTAAGACAATCAGTTTTCTGGTGCTGTATTAGTCAGAAAAAGATTGTAAATTTTATCAGCTCTTTTTAAAGATTTTTCCATCAGCTATAAATGTGGAAGAACCTGAAAAAGGTTAAAATGGCTGTTTTATGACATCTGCCTCTGCATCAAACCTAGCACAAATATCTCACATAAACAGTAACTTGTTTTGTCTACTTTCTTTTTATTAAGAAAAATTAATACAGAGTGTATACATAAAACCATGTTATATATGGACTTATCGTATACAAGGTTCAGCTGCTACCCTATGTCTTTAGCCAAAAATCTATATGATATCAAACTGTATGCAGTCTTGGGAATTTATATTGGGCTCGATATATTTTGATTGGGTATAACAAGTTTCTGCAGCTATGCCATGACATCAATGAAAAGGCATAAATGACCTGCTAATTTTAACATAATTTCATGATACATATTGATTTGTTACCACAATTTTGGCAGCTGTGCTGCTCCCCTAATTTTACTTCCCATAATCTTTCTGACAAAATACAGACTTGATCCTTCATATTAGACCTGCCATCTTATGAATGTATAACACAAGGTACAACAGCTACTTCACTTCATCCTTAAAAAGAGCTGTAATTTTTTGCTTCAAATGGTTTTAGCTTGAGGTGTACAAATTGTATTTGAAATTAAGGATTATATTTCTTTTCCAGATTATTTCCTGTGGGCAATCCATTTCATTAGATGACATGCTATATGATACACTTGTTGGTCAATAGGTCTTGGTGAATTGTGTATAATTACATAGGATGTGCTTATGTTATAGCTAAATCCCATCTTTATTCCACATCAATCTTTCACAGATGGATGGATATCAACCTTATAGCTTGCTCTCCTCTTATGCTACTTGTGTGCCATTACTAACAGTTGTTTGTATTTGAAAACATGTTTAAAATTTTTTAGACTTTCAACATTTAATGATAGATGATGGGAACTGTTTAGTCCAACATATTATCACATCTAATATGTCATCATCATAAACCTTCAGGCATGTACTTACTAGTTGCAGTATAATGATAGCAGTAAGGAAGTAGTAGATAAAGACACATAGTTCAGTTCTTTTTACAAATCTGAGTTTTGACTATAGAATAGTAATTGTAGCTAAAAATTAATCAAAGTATAAGATTGACAATATGCTCTCAGAGAATTTCTTCTTTCAGAGAGAAAATATTTACTTGAGCAGATAGTACAGTCAAACAATGAGTTGATTTGAAACTGGATTTGTGACTGAAGTTTTACTACCCACAAATAATTATTTATCTAAGCAGGTCTTTAAAAATATCTATTTCACCCTCTGAGAGTATAGAACAGGGAAGGACAAACTTAAAAGAAGCATGGTCGACTATTATATTTATTAACTATCGGTAATCAACATTTTTATGTCTTGCCAAAATGTAAATTATAACATATGATACTTCAGTTACAATTTTAGATTGTTGCAGAGATTGTTGAAATAAAAGTTGCTGCATCCAATTGGGTTTTTAATTCTTTTAACTTTCGTTTTATTAACTCACTGTTGGCAGGGTAGTCGTTTTGATACTTTTTGTGCCAACTGGAAAAATGCCTCTTCAAATTTCCTTTCTTCAGTAAGGCTATAGTAACATGTCATATCAGACAAAGACATAGTAAAGAAATATGGCTCGTTCCAGTCATTATAAAAATATGACATTTTTGTTTTTTAGCAATCATATTTTATCTAAAATTAAGGATTAAAAAAAAAATTTTTTTTAAATTTTGTATTATATAACAATTAACCTTCGAGTCAAAAAACATCTTTTAATGCAAATTTCCTAATTGTTAATTTTTTTAGAATAAGAGCAAAACAATATATGTAAAAACACGTATAGATACTACATTGTACTCTGCTCAAGCATTACCATCAGTCAATTCAGTTATAGAATTTATAAATATAAATGTAAAAATAAAAAGATTCAGAATTCAGGCAGCAGTAATCAGATGGCAGAATCAGCTGCGATAGACTGTCAAGCTGTGTGTATCGACCTAGACTGTCAAGCTGTGTGTATCGACCGGTTGATCATGATCGACTGTTTGCTCACACCTAGTATAAAAGAACAAAAAAGACAGTCTAAAATAGTCTGCCTAGCATAACATACTATGCCTAGTATATTGTCCATTTAATCAGTAATAATAATTTTCTATATTAATTGATGAATGAAGACAATTCATAAATGCTTGCATAGTGAGAGAGGATGATGCGAGTTTCTTTGCTGGTATATGATTGCAGTATTGTGGGTGGGAAATGACAACTGCAGTGACCCTGTATTTGGGTGAAATATAATTTATTTTGGAAGCATATAAGTAAGAAAATGAGAAACATCATGTGGTACTAGTATTAAAACTATTATCAAATATGTAGTGAACTAATAATCATAAATAGTAGCATATATATTTGAATAAACTTTATATTTATTTTACAAGCCATGCTCAATAATGTTTTTTAAATTACAATACAAAAAGAATTAATAAAAGAACACATACTCATAATAGATAATATTTTGAAGTGTTATACTTTGCAAGATCCATCTTAATTTAATTAAACATCTCACACTATCATTGTCCAACATCAAAGCAAAAGAAAATGAATTATTTTTAATTGTGGATCAAAATATAGTGTAATTACAAATTATACTGTATCTAATTATATGCACTATTCAAAAAAAAGTGTAAATAAATATACAAAAAGATTCCTTAAAGTTTATAAATTTTACAATACTCTAGCAGCCATTTTGCCTTCTCTAAGCATCATACACTATCATGTTTTTTTAAAAATAAAATATGTTAATAAATTCTACAATATGCCAGTAGCCATTTATCCATCTTAAAATGGCATAAATGATTATCCCATTAAATAAAAATAATTCTTCAGTTTAGCTTGAAAACATATATTTTTTTTGTACTTTATTATCATTTACAAATATGATGCATGGTATTTTGTAAAATAAAATATTTTCTAAGCATAATGGTAAAAGTTTTATAAAATTTTAGAACATACTAAAGGTTGATACTGATTTTAAAAACATCAAAACAATTAAAGAGATCCTAATTTTTTGACAACAAAAGCATTATTATATTTCTATAAGAGAAAAATTTTTTTGAAAAAAAAAACAATAACTCTGAGTTAATTTTTATCTATATAATAAATTATTAATTGTAGTTTAGGCAGTAACCTAAATTGTCATTTCTGATATCTTGAATATAATATACAAATAAAATAGCAAGTCTAATCTGCTTAATAGTTATTATACATTTTCTGTCAATCAACTTCTCTTCTGATATCTGATGGAGGAATCATATTGTAATCTGAATATAATCTATTGCAATAATAGACTGAAACAGCACACCATATTATTTAGGAATAGATGGATCATAGTCTAATTTAGGTTTTTTATTTATTCTAATTCATGATGCAAATGATTTACAGAAAACTGCCTTAACATTAAGCTTCTGATGAATATTGCTTTTAGAGAAACAGTTTCCACATTAAACTTCTGGATACTCAAATAAATATCACCATGAAAAATGGTACTGACACATTAAAGTCTATTCCTTTCCAATGTCTTTCTGTTCTTTCACATAATCAACATGTTAAAAATATATGATTGTTTTTAAAAAGGTGAAATTTAAAATTTATTCTCCATTTAATTTATGTGGATGAAAACAACAACGCCTGAGTCTTCCATAAACATTTTCTTTTTTTAACATACGAGTTATTTGCAGCCTTAAAAAATAATTCTTTATATAAAATACAAACATATTTTTATTAATAAAAATAATATGCAAATTAATAGAAATGTATTTGCAATGCAAAAATAAAAATTTCAAATTAATTTATCTTTCATGAAATTATCCTCATTGCATATGCAAACGTCAATTCAGAACATTGCTATTACCTGATTAGACCTGACATCTATCCACAAAACTGAAAAACTAAAATATAAATACAACATTTTTATATGTAAATTATTAATTTGGAGTAAAGCAGAGGGATGAGTAACTATTATTAAAGTGACTTCAGTCCAGGGCAGTACCCAATGAAACAGACAGAATGGACAATGTCACCCTACTTAGGGTCCACAACTAACAATGAAATGGTTATCATAAGAATGAAATCACTAAACTGATGTAAATGATTGGTTACATTTTAAGACAGCTGATCAAGAGAGATGTATATATCCTGCACAGTAAAATGGATAATTTAATATCATTCCAACTTGTTATATATAAATAATATATTAGGAATAATAATTTCTCCAAGTAACATATATAAATAATGTTCAAAGTTTCACAATCTCTGTATCCCTAGTATTAGTATGAGTTCAGTGACACTTCATGCATTATTTATATATAGTACATAGAGTGATCCTTATTCCCAGTATAATATTACATAATATTTCACATCGTAACTTTTTAATAATATGTGTATGTATACCATTGATGAAGTGTTGAAGTGTGACTTTTTTAGAAATGGAAGCATACTTCTTTTTATATTATGTTTTTATTTCACTTGCCACATCAATTTTTTATATAATAGTGCCTAATCTATCTATCTATCTATCTATCTATCTATCTATCTATCTATCTATCTATCTATCTATCTATCTATCTATCTATCTATCTATCTATCTATCTATCTATCTATCTATCTATCTATCTATCTATCTATCTATCTATCTATCTATCTATCTATCTATTTACTATCTATCTATCTATCTATCTATCTATCTATCTATCTATCTATCTATCTATCTATCTATCTATCTATCTATCTATCTATCTATCTATCTATCTATCTATTCTATCTGTTCTATCTATCTATCTATCTATCTATCTATCTATCTATCTATCTATCTATCTATCTATCTATCTATCTATCTATCTATCTATCTATCTATCTATCTATCTATCTATCTATCTATCTATCTATCTATCTATCTATCTATCTATCTATCTATCTATCTATCTATCTATCTATCTATTACACATATCTAGAAAAATTTGAAACTCTCTTATCCGTAAATCTGAGAATATATTATCAATATATTTTTATCTTCCAAATCCTTATAACATTCTTAAAAGTTTTAATTGTAAATTAGATCTTAGCATTGTTTGGATTTCTTATAATCAATTAGAATGTGAGAATGAGTTAGTCAAGTTCCTTCCCAATCCCATGTATATAAAAATAATTCAACTGTGGTAAAAATAAATTGAAAGTCAGCAGTAATTCCATTCAAAAAATAATGAATTTGAATTGCTGATTCTAATCAGATTGTGATTAGTTTAAATATAGATAATACATTATTAATATATTTTTATCTTCCAAATCTTTTTTTAACATTCTTAAAAGTTTCAACTGTAAATGTTGTTTGAACTTCTTATAACTAATGAAAATGTGAGATTGAATTAGTTAAGCTCATTCCCAATCCCTATGTATATAAAATAATTCAACTGTTGGTAAAAAAAATTGAAAGTAAATTTTTTAAATTGAATTTTAACTAAAGATGTTGAAAGTTTTAGTGAATTTTTCTATGGAAGCAATCATTCCATTCAATACATGAACACTTCATCCCAATGTATACATATATAAGTAGATAAATTTAGATTAATTAAAATATAAATATTTTAATAATTCTTATATTTTTATTTATTCAGAATTGTTTTTCTTTCTGTGTTTTTAAGGAACCAGATGCCCTCAACTTTAGATGGTCAAATTACAATGGAGAAAACTCCTAGTTACTTTGTGACTCGAGAAGTACCACGGAGAGTATTTAATATGTCCAAAGATGTACGCCTTGTTGTTGTTGTAAGGGACCCTGTGACTCGCGCCATATCAGACTATACTCAAACTGTAAGTAAAAAGCATGGAATGAAATCTTTTGAAGAGTTAGCATTTTTAAATAACACCACTGGATTGGTGGACACAACTTGGGGTGCCATTCGTATTGGAGTGTATGCAAAGCATTTAGAAAGATGGTTACAGTATTTTCCAATTAATCAAATGCTGTTTGTGAGTGGGGAACTATTAATAAAAGACCCTGCAGGAGAACTTGCAAAAGTACAGGATTTCCTCAGCCTTAAACGAGTTGTAAATGAAAAACATTTTTATTTTAATGAAACAAAAGGATTTCCATGTTTAAAAAAACCTGAAGGAAGCAGTAGTCCTCATTGCTTAGGGAAAACAAAAGGCCGGCAGCATCCCAAAATAGATCCCTATGCTATTCACAGACTAAGAGAATTTTATCGTCCTTTTAATATGAAATTTTATCAAATGACAAATCAAAATTTTGGCTGGGCATGACTGCAAGACTTTATCTTTTTCTAGACTACTTACAAATTGAATGATACAATCAGTGTCGGAAAAAAAATAAAGCTAAGTTCTCTCCGCATCATCGTTATCAAAGATCAGATGATTTTCTGGTAGAGGGAGTCTTGGTTGAAAGCTATGGCTATTTTAAATAATTATACATATCATTGATGTGAATGAATGCATGCTTTCTAACCATTCTATATCGCTTAGCCAAGTGTCAATAAATCTACGGGTAATTCATAGATTCTACAGATTCAAGTACTGACAGACTCTGTCTGTGAATTGATACAATTTGTTGCCCTTTTTGTGGGTTAATATATTTTAAAAAAAATCACTGAATTTTCTCAGTTATTAAAAACATTGATGGGCTATTATATTATAAATATATAAAATAAATATATAAATATATAAATTATCAGAAATATATTTAGAACTGAATCAGAATCAACTACAATTGTTGATTGTTATTAAATCTTATAAGTCACCAGTCCACCTAGTGAGAATGTGTGGAAACTCCTTTTATGGTCTTATTTTAAATTCAAATTAAGATCATGATGTTTTACGTTACAAGAAAATGAGTTCAAATGAAACCTACTGCCATAGTTTTTTTGTGCCCACTGACTCAATTAAGTGAAAAGTCATGGTATATATAAGGCCTTCTTTCTAATATTGTACAAAAATAATTCATAACAGTAATGAAAGTTTCTACACATTCTTCTTAAAATAGTGGCAATATAAATATATAATATCAAATAGAATCATGTGTTTTCACTAGTACAGTGTGCAAAATAAAACTAAGTACAAACATCAATGATCCGATCATTAAAATGCAAAAAGGCCTATTAACCTCATTTCATAAAATTTGCATAATAAAATGCATGCAATTCATGATCCATACTGATGTTTTTCATGTATATGTATAACTAATGTATATTTTATTTACTGGCCTTAATTTTTTCAGTTATTATATATCAGAAAACGTTATCGAAGTGAAAATGGCATTATTTGATAATACATAATCGATGAAAGGTTTGATCATCGGAATATAGAGCTCGCAGAGTTGTTTGTACTCGTAAATCACTGTTAGTTTTACATATTAATGATATCATATGATTCTGTTTGATATTATTTAGATTTGTACATGCTACATATATATAATGAAATTATGCATACATGTTTGTGTATGCATTGACAAATTAAAATATAATCATTTAATTTAGGATATTATAAACGCCTAATGCATTTTCAATGTGGTGCACATTACTTGTGTAGCATAACGTTATGATAAGATCTGAAATTAAATAATTGAATTTTGAGTCATCAGTGCACACACAAATACGTATGCACAATTTCATTACATTTAATAATATTGGAATTCCCTAATTATATATATATGCGAAAATAATTATTAGATCACATTAATAAACTTTATGCAAAAATAAGCATATCTCACAAATGTAAATGCCCAATATGCTATTTATAATGATTTGGGTATTATTAGCACTTGCAAAACATTTGCGAGACTTTGCTATGCCGTTCCTTACATAAAGATTGTTTCATGCGATCTAATAATTACTTTCAGTTATATTACACTGAAGTGTTCATATATATATATGTATACAAATTTCATAAAAGTATTGAGTGATTACCTATATTAATCCCATCTCCATCCATTCCACCATGCCAAGATTATTGTTATACATTATTATTTTAGATTCAAAACCAAAATGAAATTAATGACATACAAAATTATATACCAAAACATGCCAAACATTTCCATAATTTGTGTTTAATTTGCACTAGATAGCTAATATAATTTCTATAATCATGTCTTTGAAAACAACCTACAGTCTTCTAGTTTATAAATTGACCATCTCATGCTACCTATGAAAATATGAGTAATAAAAAGATACATTGTTACAAATAAATTCCTAAACTAGTTTTATTGATCATTCTCAACATGCTATACTATCTGCACTCATGGTTTAGCTACAAATGGACACTAGATGACAATAAAATAGATTTCTATGCTCTGTTTTAATTTACATAGAGTTCTGCATAATTTAAAGTTGTATACATGTAGACCGAAGAGCTAATAGGCCTTAGTTCTCAGCTCAATATTAATTTTGTCCATCTAACTTTACGCAACCTCTTAATTAATTGAACATTCGATTATTATTACTTAGAATTTAAAAAAAAAAAACAAGAAAAACCTTGTCTGTTTTTATAGAAAGATTAATTAGCCAAAAATCTGTTTGAGTTGTTATTTGTTGTCCATATTTGTTACATAATGCTTACTATAAAATTGGTTATACATTAGTGAAGAGACAGACAATTCAATGTTTAATTATACAATTTAATTAAAAAAAATAAAATGATGTAAAACTTATTCTCAACCTGATCCGTTTTCTAACCCCATTAGTCCCACCTAGTGAAAACTTGAGTAATCAATGTGTGCTTTATGCTAGAGCATGCTGAACAGGATTATATAAACTGAAGTTTGTTGGTTTTATTCTCAAGCTTCAGATAAGTTCATTTTAAGCATGAAATATAATGTAAAGATTTTTTAAAAATATTATTTTGATAATATTTTAAGAAAATACTGAAGGGTATTTAAGAATTGTTCTAGTGGATGTAAAATGTTTTTTCAATATATTTGAAAATTGTGGATTACTCTGTTGCACGACCTTGTGGAATAGCAGAGAATGAATGCATTTCCATGTTCCTGACATGGGGTTTGAATCTAGGTTAAACTATATCTTTTTAGGTAATTAGAAGTCCATGATACATTTTTAAGATCTTTGCCCATAGATAACTTTATTACACTATTGCTTTATTGGGTGGGAAATAGGTATTTCACTATTAGCTGTAGAATACTGACTCCATATTAATTTATGCTAGGAGCTGATATGTTTGCAGTAAAAAATCATTAAGATTAATACCAATAATAAGACCATATAACCTCTAAGATGCACAAAACTATCTATTGTCTATTGATTATTAAAGCTTGCAGTATATGGTTCTAGACTAGGGTGAAGATAATTGCTCTTAAAAATATGAACATAATATGAAAAGTGCTGAGTATAAAATATATCAGTTACTTTTATTATGGATTAATGAGGATTGCTTTGGATATCATGGATAAAGATAATAAAATCACTTTTCTTATTGCCTTACACCACTTCTATTTTTTACACTCTATCAACCAATTTTATTTTTTCCTTTCTGTTTCAACTAAAATTACAGCCTTCATCAGAGATCTGTAAATATTTTAATTTATGATATTACATTGCATTATGTGATATTAAACACCAACTTTAATATACAAAATTAACAAAGCGTATGCCACACTTGAATGAGAAGCTATAAAGATACACAGAAATTATTACACGCTAAGCGCTTTCGAGGTCTTTTGCCTCATATTCATAGCGGTACTGTGAGCTGCAGAATGAAAAAATAGGGCAAGGGAAACAAAACAGTATGCAAAGCATATGCAAATGAACTAGATAGTCGAACGTTTGGAGATGTCAAAGCAGGTATCTTGTCTATTGATGGAGTTATTATTGCCATTAATAAAATATGCTTCTCTGATTTTCCGCTTGATGTTGTGCATACGCTTTGTTAATTTTGTATATTAAATTATCGAATGAGAAGTCTTAAAATCTTTAATACTTTACAAATATGAATTTTTACCAACTTTAAATATGTTTTATTACTGAATTTCAAATAATTACATTTATACAAAAATATTCTGTACAATATAAAAAACAAGCCTTAAACCTTGTATTACTTACATATATTATATATTCATTTTTTAAAAGTTGAGAACTAAGTATGAATATTATTTAAGCCATTTAGATTTATAGACAATGTGTTTATATTTGAAAAAAGTGCTTTGAAGATTCAGGAGATATTTAAAAAAATTATAAGATGAAAATGTAGAAATTAAACCTAAAGATAAATATTAAAAAACAAAAGTTCAATGATTTTTCTGAGATAAAAAAAAATAAAGATTTATAATCATAAATTAAAAAGAACTTAACATTGCAAGTACTATTGTCAGATTATTAATACAGATGGTAAAACAATGTATGAGATTGAGTATAGAATATTAAAATGAAATATGAAACATTAAACAGAAGAGCAATACATTGACTTCAGAACATTCCATAAAACACTGAATGTGGTCTGTTGGAAATAATAAGGAATTGAAAAAAAAATACCTGGATAAGAACAAAAAGATATTATTGATATCACTGAATAAATTAAGATACTGAAATGGAAGAGAGATGGATATACTGTTAGAAGATATAATAACAGATACACCATTGAAAACTTAAACTGAATACCAAGAGATTGTAAAATATAAGAAGAGATGACATGCGAGTCTGAAGTATGAAATGTGAATGTTTGATGTTTGTGTGGAGAAGAAAAACCATGGATCACAAAAATAAAAATGATCTTCACTTTGGATGAATAATAATTAAAATTAATGATATATTCATTTTTATACATCTCCATATTCCTTATTAAATGGAATGAAGGATGAATACAAGATGAAAATCCTAAATGTAAACATTCAATATACTGAATAAATAGGTTAATTATACATTACCTTTGAAATAGGTTGCATTATAATATAAGCCCAGATCATCCTGCTACTAGTAATGTAAATGGATTTATAATGGGCTGATAATATGAGGAGCTAGATTGACATAATGTGTACATGAGTATGACTATAATATCGAATTCACTGAAGGCTTTGAACATTACATCATGGAATTTTCAATGGAGTGAATGGTTAAATTGTAGGAATGGTGAGAAGATTGAAGCCTGTCCATTAAAATTTTAATGAATTGCTATATTAATATAAGCCGAGCACTGATTGTATACATGTGTGGGAGAAATGGAATGGAAGATGAATACAGACTGAAAATCCGAAGTTCAAATCCCTCTCTTTATTATAGTAAACATTCAATATACTTAATAAATAGGTTAAACATATATTGCCTTCAAAATACATTACATTATAGTATCATTCCAGATCACCCCTCTTCTATTAATATAAATGGATTCATAATGGTCTGATAATATGAGGGGTTAGGTTGACATTCTGTCTACATGAGTATGACTATAATATCAAATCCATCAAGGGCTTTTGCATTCCATTATTGGATTTTCAATAAAATGAATAGTTTAATTGTGGAAAGGGTGAAAAAATTGAAACCTGTCCATTAAAATTTAAGGAATTGCTGTCTTAATACAAGCTGCCACTGATTTATACATGTGTGGGATATTATGATTTAGTCCAACTGGTGAGTGCTGGTTTTGAATAAAATACACACATTGGGGATCATTTATCTTTTTCATATGTGTGTGATTATGTGTATTGGTTGTTTGAAATAAAGTGGAGAATGAATATAGACTGAAAATCCTAAGTTCAAATCTCTCTGTTTACTACAGTAAATATTCAGTATACTGAATTTATAAGTTAATTATATATTACTTATTATTATATCATATAAATATTTTAAACATATAATATTATTTTATACCAATATAATCTAAAGTGGCCAAAATGTTTTGATGTTGGCTAAAGAAAAAGTTTATTATATGTATTTATTTTTATTAAATATTAGTGAGTGCAATTTATGGGCAATTTATTACAAACAAGAACAAAAGGGTTAACAATGAATTTTACAATATAGTTTAATATATTTTTGTCATACAGTCATCTGAATTGTTTTGTTGCAGAATATGTTTATAATTAGCAGCGATTCTAATGCTTATTTCATATTCTGAGACAATATTGAAAATATCAAATACAATCTTAAAACATTTTTAATGAAGGATATTCTTACTAAACTCACATACATACTAATTGGAAAAACCAATTACACATTTAAATGCACATGTGTCAAAACACACACAGTTGAACTCTATTTGATTTTCTATTCATAACCAAGTCTCGGTTAATAATAAATTGTGCCTCTTAATTTAATATTTGCAGTGTTTTCTATGAGGATATTGTGATATTAGCTTTGCCATTAATTATTACATTTTGTAATTACATTATTGTCAGTTACATAAACTTGTTTATGTATTTGAAGTTGGTATTAAACACTGCAAAATAATATTAAAATATCTACAGATTTCTGAAGAAGGCTTCAAGTTCAATTGAAACAGAAGAAAATAAAATAAAATTGCTTTAAAATTTTTAAAATATAGAAGTGGTATTATTGTATTAAATTGATCAAATGAAGATATCAAATCACTATATTGCATGTTGTTGATAAAATGAATTTTGCTAATAGAATATGATGATTAATAGCAGGTTTCTGATGATGATCATTTGTTATCATCACTTGGTTATAGTACTCTACTGCATTCTTATTATTACTAGTCTTTGAGCAGAGACTTCTCATAATGTTCAAATCCATATCTGAACATTAAATATCCTCTTGTTTCACTAAGTTTTCTGCATTGATTATTTTAATTCTGATATACACAATACGAATCTACTTCTCTATGCATTTGATACTAGGCAAAGATAATATTTTATTATTCTCTACTTCCAAAAATAACTTTGTTACAACTGCCAACAATCTTCTCATATGAGAAACTCTAAAGTAGACAGCCAAAAATGATATGTTTTTGGAATTGTCTAATAATAAAATATTGTATTTTCATTATGTAAACTACATAGAAGGATGTGTTAGTATTGTTTGTTTATTTTAGTAATGCAAATATTATCAATCTTCATAATCCAGTCAAGAGTGTTGAAACACTTTAATTCATATTTACCTATTTCATTTTATACATAGTATGTTTTATTTTATCTAACATTTACTATTTTTAATCGATCTTTTTTTAAATTTTATTTTGTGATATAATTTTAAAATTTAAATCTGTTTAATAATTTATATCAATTACTTTTCAAAAAAATTAATTGAAAATGGTGTGTTTTGGTATATGGTATACATTATTTACAATACTTTATATATACACAGTGTATCTTTTAACAATGCATTGATAAATACTGTATTTCAAAATATTTTTTAGTATTTCAACTGTTTTTTTCAATCTTCTTCAGAAAATTTTTTTTCTGATATAAATAAAAAATAATAATTAAAGGCATTTTAAAGATGTTAAAATATTAAAAGAAATTTGAAATATGGATTATATTATTGCATTAATTAAATAATATTTTTAACTCTTTAGAAAAATTATTATATAACCAAGTAGAATCACTTATACTTTTATGCAATTTGGTTTTACAATTACAAATGTCATTTACATTGAGGATAAAAAAAACAATTTAACAACAAAATCTTTGCTCATATTTTTTTTTTTTAGTTTGTGGGGTTTAATTTATCCTAGTTTGTTCATTTGTTTATTTGTTATGATATCAATAAGCAATGTTTAATAGAAGCCCCAACATATAGAAAATGATATTTTATGCACCCGGATAATACTAAACATACTTCAATATTAATAATGCTAAAATACTCAACTGCTTTTAAATTTAAAACAAGGATGATATATGTAATTGTTGCACATAAATTGAATTGTAGAAATGTCTACTATCATACTACTTTAGTATGAATATTCAAAGTCAGGGCACCAGCTTATTTCTATCATCAGAAACTTTATGTTATGACACTTTACATTGAAATCATTTATATATGAATAAAAAAGATTGAATTTAAAGTGTAAGAAATTGATTATACTATAAACCAGTAATATCCATTCAACTTATATATATATATATATGTCAAGCGTTGTTAGCCGAGAGGTCATCGCAGCCGCCTTGCAAGCAAGTAGTTGGTTGCAGACGATTGTGGGTTCGCCTCCCGGCCGATGCTATGACATATGGAAAAAACAACAACTTACATACATATATAAATGTGAATCAACATAATATATATATATTAGTAGTAGTTTTCAAAATATCGTCTTTTAGTTATTGTTATTTTCATGTTTATTATTTATAATTGGACCAATACATTTTCAGGACAATTACATTTTTCTTTAACATAATTATTGAAAGAGTCCAAAAATATTGTCTTTCCGGGGGGGGGGGGGGCATTTAAAAAAAGAGAAATATCTTAGAAATTTATGCATGCACACACACACATGTATACAATCTCGAATTTCTTTCAAATTTAACAGAAAATATATTCATGCTATTTTGTTTACATCAAATGATTTGAGGGAATAGTATCAGATGCACTAGAACATCAATAAAAATCTTGATGTTTGAGATTATTATGTTTTATTTCTTAACGTTAGCATAAGGTTGTAATAGCAGTAAATGCTTTACTTATTTGTGATTGGTTCAGGAATTAATTGGGTAATCTTAATTTGATTAAATTGTAGTATAGTAGTCAATCACTCTCATATTATAATTGAAGTAAAGGAATAAAATAACACCATATCAGGTAATGATTAAAATAATAACATATCAAAAATTGAAATAATCATAGTAAACATGTCCTGACAAAAGAAAATATATACAGTACACTATTTTCTATATCTATGATGTCTATATCCATTATCTTAGTTATTTATAAATGAATTTAAAAAATTAGAAATTTTTATATATAGTATGTACATAATACATACATTCATACACACACACAATATATATATATATATCAAACAGTTTTAATAAGCCCATAAATAAATAATTTTTTAGAAAATCTGATTTATGAATTCTTATAGTATGTACAGGTTTATGTACGTATGTTTATGCTATATATATTTTCAACATATATATACACATATGTACATTTGTACTTATATATGTGTGTGTGTATTAAAATACATCTTTGAACTTTCCTATCTTGCTGGAAACAAATGTTAGTCATATAGATCGAGTACTGTATATAATTAAACAATACATATCAATTTATTGTCAAAATTTGGGATTTTATAAATATAGAGATCATTATTAAGTTATTGAAATAATTTTTAGTATCAGATTTGTTTACATATCATATTAATAAAAATGAATGAGAATATGTACATATATATGTTAAGAGAATTACTGGAAAGCAGGGTTTATTACTATAAAAAAGTATTTTAATCAAGACCATTATAAAAGATAAATGACATTATCATTTTTGAAAAATATTATGCATATAGATAACACATATAACATTTATTATTAATATACTTTTAAATATATTAACCATAATATTGATCATATATAGTGTGAAAATCGTGACAAACTACATAATAAATCATAACAGAAATCCCTGGCATTATGTTGGACTTAATAATTTTCTGACATTTTAAATCTTATAATGCATCATATACTCCTTAATTAACACTTTACAATATACTTTTAACATATAATTTATTTCTTATTGCTTACAGTTTCAATTGCCCTGCAGTCATCATCAGAGATCTTTTAAACTTTACTATAGCTTTACTACAGCTACACAATTTTTATGGTGTAGATGATGATGAGTGCAGGACAGTTGAAACTGTAAGCAAGAAGAAATAAATTATATGTTAAAAGTGCATTATAAAGTGTTAATTAAGGAGTATATGTTGTATTATATGTACATAATTAATTAATGCAAATAAGGAGAAGTGGAAAGAAATTTTAATTTTAAATCTTGTCTGTAACCTACTGTTTTATTAAACTAATGCTCATTTGAAACTATTAAAAATTTGTAATGTAATCAATCTTTAAAGGTAGAAACAAATTATTAAGTAGAGTTACTTTTATTTAATTTATGCTCAAAGGCATAAACTGACATTCATTATCTTACTTAATGCATCAAAATAGTAATTTCTTATTGAGCTTTATAGAAATAGCTTCAGTGCTTTGGATAATATCATCTTACATGATGCGTGTTGATCCCAGTTATTAAGAAAAGTATTTATATAATTAAAACAGGCAAAACTCACTATACGTATTGCCACACACAGCAAGCTAGAGTAATGAATAGATGCCAGAAGGATTGTGCATAAAATACCCATCAAATGCCTACTCATCCAATATCCCCAGACTAGTTTCTGGCTTGTGGCCTTCATCAGTGAGGAATTCTACACAAGCATAAGAAGTGGTGGTCATGTGATATTTATATAATTATTATTCTTCTTAACAAAAAATAAGTCTTTGATAGTTATGAAATAAAATTGAGGTTTTTACTACCTTTTGAAATGTAATCTCTTGCCTTGATTATTACTCTTGCGTAAAATGATTTCACATTCTATAAGTTTTAGAAATGTACTTAACCACAGTGTTATGTAATGGTTATGTGAATACACATTGATTACCTGTTCTATGAGTTTAGCTGCAGTGATAAAGCACTAGGTTCAAAATTAAGATTTCTTCAACTGATTTACTGCCATATAAAAAAAAATAGTTTGAGTGATTGAATGGGACTATTGGGCTTAGCCTGTCACTTAACTGTCATGTTATTGTTCCATAATTATCTATATGATTATTAAATAGCAAATATTTAGTAGTCAAAAGTTTAGACCAGGGGTGTAAGGTATCAATTTCAAGAAATTTTGACTATTAATGGATGTGCTTAAATGAAGAGCAAAAAAAAATTAAATGAATTTCCAGCTGAGCAAACTGAAAATAAAATATGGTTACCAAATGAATAGAATCTTTGTCCTAGCATACTATCCTGAGTTTGAAACACCACTTAATCTCTTAAGGACTGAAAATACATTGTCTTCTATTTGACACACTGCAAATTAACTTTATGAGATGATTTAGTTTTTTTTGAAAGATGTATAATGCTAATAAAGAACAACAATGAAAGATGTCATTCATATCAGAGTGTCAAAAGTGATAACATTTAACTTATATGTATACGTGTAAGTATACATCTTAGATTCAACCATATATGCGGATGCATGGTATTAATGTTAATATTAATAACATAGTCACATAATCAGATGAATTTGAGATATATGTTTGTATCTTTTGCCTATGAAAATCTTTTATACTTATATAGGTAGACAACTGGAATATGGTGAAACTAAAATGGAATATAGACTGCTAAAAACAAAATAAAATTGAAAATATATATTTCTGCAGTGCAATGATTGTTTGTGTTTGCACAAGGAGTTAAAAGTTGATAGAAATCAGTTATGTTATAATGAAAGTTATTATGTTTATTATAAAACCATAAAGATTCAGGTATTGATATATCTAGTTTATTTACATAAAGGGTAGAGATTTTTTTTTTATAAAATGCATGCATAATAAAAGAAGTGGATTTGACTTTCTGCTGTGGTTGATAGTTGTAATATGGGGGAAGTTGAAATGAAGGTTGGATGACATAAATAAAAAAATTGAATATGTATGCATTATATCTCTCAATGATATAAAAGACTTAATTCTAATATTTACAACGCATTCACAATTCATTAAATCTTAGCACACATGTATATTAAAAAGATATTAAAATACCTTGTAATAAGATAGCAAGTAGTAGAAATGGCTACCGAGAATTATTGCTTGATCAAAATACATCTAAACCTGCTTTGATATAGAAAACTTAACATATATATTGTCACATACGTTTCAAATCTGCCTTAAAAGTGCTTCAGTTTATTATATTGTTCTTGTTTCCTTACATCTGCCGTAATGAGATATAAAAGAATTACTGATTTTCCTTTGTACAATAGGGTGCGCTTTGTCTCCGAAATGTCATTTTCTCTATGATTATTGAAGTGTAATAATTTTGCAGCAAAATGCAAATTACGGTATTGAGTGAATAAAGAGTTAAGTTTAAAAGTGAAAGTTTTATCCATAAATCTATTATCTTTTATTTATTTTTTTTGTTTGTGCATAAATAAATTTTATAACAATATTTATCTATTTACAGTATTTTATATATATACATAAAAGAAGCAGCTGAATATGAAAATACAAACCCACAATTCTATTATGTTTTTGTCTGCGTGTAAATGACTTCTGTCAATACATCTGTATATATGTTTAATATATTTAAATAATGAAACGTTTTATATGAGCGGGAATGATTGTGTTTGCGTGAGATGTAAATTTGTACACTTCTTCAGAATATCTAACTCAAAATTTAAAAGTAAAAATCAAGTAATAAAATCTTTATTTTAATCTACCGAGGAATATTTTGAGTAAGACTTTATTAAAAGATGTATCTACTTAAGTTTTATTTGGAGATGGTAATATCATTTGCTTTACTCGTATATATATATATAGTGGAGAAAAGACCTTGAAGTGCGCCTTCTCTTTTCATAACTTTGAATCAAATCTCGTCCAACTAAAGTTACTTTTAGTTCTAAGTAAGCTTAAAATTTTTCTTTCAGATATCCGTCTTGTAACCAACACAGATAAACTTCCACCAAGAGTCAGAGAATCGGTATTCGTCTATTATTAAGTGATTTGAAAAACATCCCATTACTGATCACGTGGAAATTGGAAAACCTGTTTCTTAGTACATCCTTTTGAAGAGATCTTTGCCCTGCAGTCTAACAAGGTATTCAAACTTTTTCTAAATGTGGGCTTAACTTTCGATTTCTTGCTATCTATACAAGAGGGGGAGGGGAGAATCTTAAATTTGTCACTTATTAAACATATCAAAATGTGAATATTTATAATGAAATTGAAATATAATTAAAAACAATAAAATCCTAAGCATGCTTGGAATTCCTCAGTGGCTTGAAATAATTTTCATCTGAATTCGAATCTCAATTGAAAGCTATGGCAAAAAAAAAACGCACTAAACAAATACATTATATTTGGATGTATGCTAAAAATATTAGTATGTTAGCCTATCAGATCTAACCTGAAATACAAATCTGGATGGACCTAAAAAATGTATAAGTAGCTGCCAGAAATTTCCTAACGAATATCAGGACATATGGGTACTACATTATTCTTACTTCAATGTTAACCAAGAGTCCATTAAACCCATATAATTTTTCACCAACTAGAAAAGTAATATCTTATGCTCATGAGTTTCCTAGTCTTTGTGAAGAATAGTGGTGCAATAGAGATCTATACTTTGTAATGGGCTTTAAGCCTAATACTATAGTTTGTAGTAATGACTAACTGGCTTACAATAGATTTAGACTGACATGTTAGAATGTTTCTATTTCTTACTTATTTATCATATACTTAGCAAGGAGACTATATATGCTTGTGCACCAGAGTAGTAGGATAATCCCATTTTCATTCATTTGACAAATTAAAATTTATTTTTTATTCTTTCATAAGTTTGAACCTAGCTTTGAGTCATAGCTGTTGATTCTTCCAATTTCAACAATCAGACTGTCCTAAGCAGCAGATAGATTCAAGAGATTATGGCTACTAGTGTGAAGCTTAAGTTGTGCGTATGTCACGTGAAGTCCAGACTGTTAATGCATTGCTTATATCAAACCTTTTTTAAAAAACACCCTTTTGGTTTATTTAATTTCCTGAGTTTTGACTGCCTAACATCTTTCTTGAGATCTAAAAAGATGTATTTTTTTTTAAAAAATTCATATAAACATATATATAATAAAGTTATTGTATGTTTATGTAAATAAAAAAAAAAGCAAGACAATTGTTTTTGGATCTGAAGATACTTCTGGGCAGTCGAAACTGTCATAGGAAATTAAACAAAGCTTTGTAGAAAATGCATTAAAATAAAGCTTCAAGAGTATTTTTTTTTTTTTTTGTGAGATAGAATTTGAAAACCTCGCAACTCATATATACATGCACACACGCACAATGAATCACACATGTTCACATCAACTTTCGCTGAATCATAGCCTTGCTTTTTTTTTTTTCAATTCGTAGTGGATATAATTGTTAACAAGACATTTTTTAAATAACTGTTTTTAATTTGATTATATATATAATATTCAAGTATTTTTATAAATGCTTTTTTTTTTTTCTGAAAAATCAATTTGTATCTGGTTGTTGATATTTGAGTTAAGAAATAAAATTTGTTACTAGCTTGTACGTTTCATCAAAATTATAATCCAAACACCTGATACTCTAATTTGCATAATAGAATTTGACTCCTATGATTCAATTCATTCGACTGAGTCTGACGTAATTACATGGATTGTTTCTTAGCTTGCAGAACTATCAAATCAACTTAACTTGCTATAATCATGGCGTTTTGTTTGCTTTGTTCTGCTAGTCTTTCAGTCTTTTTATCTCTAACAGAAGTTGTTATCTTCCTTTTAAGTTTTTTAACTGCACGGATATACTCTTTATATCTATCTGTAATAGTTTTTCGTATTTCTCTATTAAACTATCTAAATATAGATAAGTAAACAAACAGATGTAATAAACGTGTAGACTACCCACAACATGCACACAATTTACCCATAATACAAGCATTGTGGGTTTTCCAAATAATATTTATTTATAAAAAAAAATTAAAATATACATTTTTTTTGCTTAATTTTCTATATTAAACTGTGAATGCAGATTTTTAAATAATATCAATTTTTTTAGGGAAATCTACATTTTTGCTCGATATATATAAGCATTTAGATCTTAATATATAATATTTATTTGCTTGTTACTAAATAATAAATAAAGGTAGAAAAATTTGTAAATCTACACACGGACATCGAATTTATCCAATATGCATTTGTTGATATGTACATCATATATAGTGTGAGTTCAGATGCACCGATAAAACACTTACAAATAATATTTATTATAAAGACTATATTTCTTTAAGTATGTATAAAGTTCGAAATTCAAATATTTAACATTGTTTTAGAAACGAATTTAGTATTTTTAATGAAAATTAAAAATTCATTATTTTCACTATCCACCATTTATTTTTCTATCAATATATATGCGTTTATTTTTAAATAGTAAATAGTCACCAGAAAAGAACAATTATTAATTTGTTTGAATATATTTAATAGAATTCACACACACGCACGTATATATTAAATAAATTGTACATATTTTGCATGATTTAGCCGTGATAGATGGACAGATCTAAAATTCAAAGTCTACGAATCACAGCTTAGCTTTGACATTTCTGCTGATCAAACTTTTTATGAGCTCACAAGCAATAACTGTTTGAATATTTATTAACGTTTTATATCATCAACATAAATGTCTTTGTGAAGAATTTGTTATTGCTATGTTTCTGTAAATTGTGCTTGTACAATTATCTGTTGAGATATTTTGCTATATATTTTTTTTAAAAAGCAAAATTATGTTTTTAAAAATTGATATTTTAACTTTTAAAAATCTAAAGAGGACAGTATAAGAGAGTAATTCCAGGGTCAGAATATTTTAGTCCTATCTCCATGTTTTTGTTAGATATAGTAATTTGTAATTTATTTTAAGGCCATTTGTGAGATTACATTAGAACATTTCTAGAACAATTGAAAACATGTTTATTTACGAAGTTTATTATGATTATTTCTATACAATAATTTTTTAATAATTAAAAATCAAAAGTATACATAATTACAGTTTTGTTTTATATGTATATGTTTTATTTTTAAAAATGAAAGTTAATAAATTCTAGCATAGTGCAAATAAAGAAAATCATGGCTATCATAATAACCATGAATTATTTTTGAGATATCTTGTTGACTATGCTCACTGAAGATTTTCATGTTCAGCTTTAAATCACTCACAAACTGCTAATTTTTATGCTAGTTTTCTGATTTTATAGTTATTTTATCAAGAAAAATGTACAATATGATGCTGCCACTCTTATATTTATTTTACAACTAATAAATCAATAATATTTAAATTTAAAGTTAGAACAATAAGATAAGGACTGCCTTCCAAGGCACTGATTGGCTGTTTCTCATTCTCTACACAAGGGAGTTCTTATCAACAATTTTGCCAGTTCTAAGTTCTTTGTTTTGATTTTCAATTGAAAATGTATGTTTTAGAGGGTTTTTTTTTTACATATTTATTATTATTTTTATAAAATATGTATGAAAATATAGTAATTTTAGAAGAATAGTTCAGATCTTAGTAAAAATTATTTACATTTATACAAAAGTAAATTGAGAAAGAAAGGATATAGGCTGCATTTTGTAATAGGTTGAGACAGTACATTTTATGTTATCCACTATAGATTATTTTTATCAATTATAAATTGAAATTTATTTTAGAAAAGGTTTATGTTTACTTTAATAATCTGGAAAATTATTAATTCACTTTTTAGTAACCAAACTAAAATGAGTATAATTTTAAAACACAAATATATTTCTACTGCTCATTCTGAAATTGACCAATCAAAAGTTTAGAAATTTAATTCATCCAAACAATACAGATTTTAAACTATTAATGAGATGTTTTAAAAATTACAAATCCATTTTGATATTTTAAAGCAGAATTTGAAAGTTTTATTAGAGATTACCTTTATTCATTCATGTTTTAAAATAAATTTCCCCCAAAAATATTTTATTGATTTTCTGAAGATTTCTTTCTGTAAGTCACAGTATGATGATTTATGAGTTTTATACTCACTATGAAATCATTGTTTCAATATTTGCAAAACTTCAAATGTGATTTTTTTAGATTACTTGTTTGTAAGTACATATTTTTTTTACCATATCACATCCAATTTATTGAATTCTGATAGAGAACAACAGTTAAATACTAAAATCAAAATTAAAAGATTATAAAAGATGCCATCAGAAAAAATAATAGACCCATCACAATGCAGGAATGTTAAGTGTGGAAGTGTAAAAAAGGGAGGGAAAGTTAAACCAATGTTATATTTGTTTGAAGTATATAATAATTGATACATTGATCTATACCTGAATTTAAAATCAAAATTTCTCAGCTAATATGAATAAAATAATCTCTGGTAAAATAAATAGTTACTAATAATACTGTCATATTTATTTAGATGATGGTTAGGCATCATTAAAATTGTACCAAAATTATATGGGTTCAGATTAAATCATAATAAAATTGATTTATTTATAAATAAAGATTAATCTTAATTTTTTAAAAACTCTGATCCAAAGACTATGGTCATATTAATGGTGCTTTGATCACTTCAGTTTAAATTCAACTTTTTGTGGTTATCTTTAATTTTCATTTGCTGGTGTTGCATTTATTTGGAGGTAAAAATAAAACTTAAATGATATTGCTTTATTAATTTTTTAAAAAATCTCTAGATGTCACTACTGTACAAAAAAATCTAGCAGAAAGAAGCCAACAACATTGCCAATTTGGTAGTTTTCTTGTTCTTAGGTCTAGGAGCACTTGCAGCAGTTTTTAGGAGTGCTCATTTTTTGTTTAGATTTTAAAAATGTATGTTTTCCATAGTTTGTTTATATATTATAATTATTTTTGTATAATTTTTGTGAAACTTATTTTTGATGCAATTATTTATAATTAAACAGAGACTTTAAATAATAATAATGAAAATAAGAGTCATAGATCACATGACCCAATTCTCTTAAGTTTGTAAGGTATAAGCAATGAGCATTTGCCATTTGCTCAACAAACTTTGTGATAAATCCTTAGCCAGAGAAAGCATTTAAAATATCTCTATCAGGAAACCCTCCCTAACCTCTGACCATGGTTTCATGCTTTGGCACTCTTCAGAGAAGCACTAGGATAGCTTCAGACACTAGATCTAAAAATACCAACCAAAGCCAGCATTTATCTAAAAGCTATTTATTGAGTGGAAAATGTGAAATTTTCAGACACCTACATGTCTTCAAATCCAGCTATCCAACTCAAATAAATAATAATAATGTTGCTGAAAAAATAATGCCTTAGAAATGACCATTATTTTTGGTAATTTTTTTAAATAGTTATTTTAAATTTTAAAACTGAAATTCAATGTTATATAATATTAACAATAATTTGTTCATATTTTAGAAATAAATTTAAACAGCTTTTTTTAAAAAAAAAAATATTGGCAATTATGCGACAACAAAAACGATTGTTTTCAATCATATTTCAATTTTTTTTTTTCGATATTTGCAAAGTTAAAATATTGTATTTAAGAATGATTTTCAATTATAAATTTATATTTTAAAAAAATGTTTTGGAATTTGTGAAAATCTAATAAACGATAATGACTAATTTGCCAATATAAAAAGTTGGAAATTTAATATAGCTAATAGGAGCTGAAAAAAATGCAAAACTGACAGAGGGATAAATAGCTCAAATAATGCACTAGAGATTATTATCCAAACAACTTCTGAATGCTGACAATTTTTGATTGTTTGTTTTCCTTGCTTTACTATCTGACAATAACTCTTCACTCACCTTATCCAAAACTTTTAAGCTAATCAAAAAAAAATCTGTATGTTCTATCTGAATTTAAACCCTAGATTGTATTAATCACAATATATTCAGTATCTTAATATATTTTTTCATCTATCTATCACTCTACATATATATTTATCTGTTATCTGTCTCTATATATCCATCTGTGTATTATTAATATGTATAATCTTAAACCTATAAAAATATAATTTAATTACTCCTTAATAAAATTTAAACAAACTAGCCAATCAGTTTACTATTAACATATATCTATTGGTTTTACTATTAGATAAATAATCAACCAATCAGCTCTTTCAAGGCAAGTTTCATGACTTACAATATCATATTTTAACTAGCATCTCTGTTGTTATAATTTCAATTTTATATACAAAACCTTTTCCATAGAAATACTAAATTCAAGACTGTTTAAAATTTTTAAGCGTGAAAAATCATGTATGGTTTTTTATAAAAAACCCAGTAAGACTCAACTAGTTAAAGAGAAGTGTAAAGTCTTAAATCAGTTGTCTTGAAAAACTGATTGGCTTGTTATTTTAATATAATATCAAAGTTGGTAATATTATGTTTCTGAAGATATGGTTGGCTTGTTGGGTTCAAATATTAAGGGAAATAATTAATTTATATTATTTACCAATTTTTCACAATTGGCTTATGATATAAGGAATTATTAATTGATATTAATTAATGGTTAGATGATAATTTTTAATTGTTTTAAGTTCTGCCTTTAGCTACATATCTATTATGATCACATGCTTAATATTTAAAAATACCTGCATTATGATTGTTTAATATTTTAAAATTTTAATTGGTTTTGACATTGGCATTTATATAGAAAGAACTTTATATATTATATTTAAATATGATCTGTGAGATCATTGCCTCTAAAGACATATCAGAAGCTTTGAAGCAATTGTTCTAGAAAAGATGATTGGATGACTATTTTAGTTGAAAGTTAAAGTTGGTAACAGTATGTAAACAGTGAATTGATTGGTTGATTTATTTAAAACTTTATTAAAGAATGGTTAATATACATATATGTGAAGGGCTTTTAATGCAGCAGTTTGTAGATTTTTTTTGCCCTGTCAAGTCTGGATAAAACTTTGGGAATTTTGTTAATCACTTGAGAAATTCCAAAAATGATTAGACTTATTTTTTTATCACATTTGTAGACTATAGGCAGACTAGCATATCTTTTGATTAACATTTTTTCCCACATTATAAAGCATGAAAAGAATAGCATTAATACTCACCAGGTGGCAGTGGACTTGTTTGGTGCTTTTTATCTTCTTCTCTATTTTGTTGTAGAAATATTGGAGAATCCTTTGATTTGCAATAAGATATTTTAGGTTATTTTACTTTTCTAAGTATATATATATATTTCTTTTACTAAAATATTAACTTATTAAGCTTGTATAAAATGAATTATATATATATAATATAATTTAATATTAATCCTATTTTTATAAATAAATAAGCTACTAATATAATTAAATGAAAATAGGAAAGGAAACTTTTGAAAAACTAAATTGGATTTAGTTGACAAAATGTCATATCATTGGAAACATCATATGATTTTCAAATAATTTTTATAATCTGTAAGTGGATTTGAAATATTAAAAGTTTTTTTTAAAGTTTAATTATTGTAATTCTTTTATTTGGTTATTAGTTTAATATATATATATATAAGTAGATTTGTCTGTGTTTATGCATGGCCAATTTTCTTTCTCCATATATCTATATAGAAAGTACTATTACATCTTGCATCCCATTGCAAAAAAAATACTATATTATTATTAATAATAAAGAGTCAACAGACCCTTAATTAAAGTACATTTGAAGGGATATCAGCAGTGTTAATTTTGTTCAGAAGATTTTCAAAAATGAGCACTTAATGATTTGCTTTGAAAATATTAAGAATCTAAAACTATTAAAATTGGTACTTGCAGGTTTTCCTGTAAACCAATATGGAAGCCCAAATTTTTGATAAGTACACAGTTTCAAGGACCTATATTTTACCGAAGATGTATTAGTAATTAAGTTAAAACAAAATCGATAAATTTATTATTAAATTTAAAAAAAGAAAATACAATTTATACATTTCATTAAGAAGCTTTATTTCAATGTTTTTTTTTACTTATATTATAATGTGGAAAATGGCAAGATGCTCTTAACAGTGTTGCACTTTGGTTTAATTCCACTTGTTTCTTTTTGTCAGAAATTTTGGGGTAAATTGTCATGAAAATTTGGGACCTTTCTGTCACATAGATTAATGCAGTGGACTATTTCCAAAAGTAAAAGATCCTGCTCTTCCAAAAAATGAGTGTAAATGGTCACAATATGATTGCAAGTCGATAACATGAATAAAGTTTAAACTCATATTTATATTTTTTTTCCATTTTCAAAAAAATTTAACTGTAAATAGTTTAATTAATTTTTCCACAATAATTTTTTTTTTAAATAGCAGTAATAAAAAATAAAATGTAAATATTAAATATGGTGTTTACCATCAGGCATTTTTGTATAAACATTTTTGGGTGCCCTTAAACTATATTTATCAAAAATATAGGCTGCCATCTTGGTTTACTGAAAAACTTACAAGTATCCCTAAATTTTATTCTCATAGTTAATATTGGCTATGCTTATTTTTCTTGCTAAATATTTTGAGACTTAATACAAAGTGAGATTCATTTGGTATTATTATCAATTAGACATATCAATTTTTATGACATATTAATGTTGTTTATGTGATAGCTGAAAAAATGTTGGAGAGCTGTTCATTGTCAACTGGTCAACATAATTTTATATTGTATATTTCTCATATTATGAAAATACTGTAAAACTTCAAATACAAGCTGTACTTTTTATTCAAATTTTGGAGCTGTAAAAGTGGGATCTACCTTGAATTCGAAGTGAACATTTTAACATTTTATTTCTTCTGATCTTGTATTTCCTAATGATTATGTCTTTGTTTTATGATCTACCCATGTACATAATATTACATTCATTGATAATAGTTTAATCATGATTTCCTGTTCACACTTACCTAAATTATTTAATTTGCTGTTTGATAGCAGATATGGGAATCATGTTATATCTGGACATATTTTAATTTTCAGTTTTTTATTATCCATCCTAATTCAGAGTAAATATTTTAACATCTTATTTGTGCCAATCCCATGTTTCCCAACAATCATGTCTTTGCTCTATGCTCTATGCATGTGCATAGTATTATGATAGTTGATAGCAGCTATTTCGAATTTCCTGGTGTCTGGACATCTTATAAAATTATTTTCAGATTTTATTCCAATTTTTCAAGCTTAAAATCCTATTGCAGCTTAAATTTGGGGCAGCTCATATTTGAAGTAATATGGCAATTATTTTCAAAAAAATTTTAAAGTTATTTTTTTGATGATTTAATTCTTTTATGGGCAAGTAATATAATTAAATCAAGGCTTTTCTGTTTATGAGTCCTTTAATGTGAATTGTTTGGAAAAAAGAAAACTACTTTTTAGCAAAATTATTATTAAAATTAAATTTAAGTATAATAAAAGCTATACAATTATTTAAAGAAATAAAAAGCAAAGCATACTTTTTATATTAATTAAAATGACATTTTTTTAATGATGTAAATTTATTTTTTTTTAAAATGTTGCATGGTTATAAAAGTGAATACATTTTATATTTATTAAATAAAAATATATTTCATCTAATTGAAAGAACTTTAATTTGATAAATAAAATATGATTGAGAATTGCCATTTTGTGCAAATTAATTTCTGCAATTTGTTATTTGAATTATAAATTATTTTTTGTTGATAGCTTCTGGAATACAGTAATAAAAATGAAAAATAATATTATAAACTTTACTGTTTATTTAGAATTATTTACTGTAAAATTCTAATACAATCATGGACATATGGATTATTCAAATACTATATGAGTTACATTGTGATGCAAATTAATCAACATTACTCATAAATATCATGCTATTTATTATGAAAGAATTAAAGTAAACATAACATACTTTTGTGCACATTTTATTTTAAATTACAAGTTTTCAAAAAGTATATTAAAAAACTTAACATATAATTAAACACTATTTAATTAAAAACAATAATGATAACATATACTATTTTAAATACAAGTCTAAAAATTAAAAGTAATGCAATTATTTGATTGTATCACATTTGATCTAAAAAACAAAATGTCTAATATAATAATTGTTTCATTACCATGGCTCTAATATTGTCAAAAAAACTTTTACCAATCATACAAGTCAGTTTTTTATGAGTATTAGAGATTATATCTATTAAGTTAAAAAACTATAATTTACAAATAACAACTATAGAAATAATGTTAAATGCCGTGAAATATATTGCAAACAGATACAGCTGTAAAAACAGTTTGGATGGATATCATTAAAACAGCTAAAGAATGCTATCTACATGGAAAGCAGGGCAAAAGAATAACAGGAAGAGATTTTAATTAATGGATAAGAGGACAAATTGGTATCTGTGACACCATTGAGAAAGTTAAGGGTTAAAACGAACCGGGGATAGACATTTGTAACATATAAATAACTGAAATTTTAAACTGGACTTACGATAAAGTTTAACAAATCTACAAAGAGACTATGCCTAAAATAGATGGATTTTATTGATGTGGAAAACGCAAAGCTATGGATCTGAAATATTAAATAAATTATAAAGGAAATTTTATAATATATAAGATCAATAATGGCTTAAAATAATGATGAAAATATGTAAACATACGAAGTTTGTTGCACAAAAATTATGTCATCATTTTGGATATCAATTATTGTGATTTCTTCAGTTGCAATAATCGCAGTGTATCACAATTATTGTCTAAAACATTAACAATTATATTATTTTTAAGGTTGAGATATGAAAAAGATTTATACGTAAGTTTTTTTTAATGTGTCATAGCAATGGCCGGGAAGCGAACCCGGTTCAACTGCTTGTAAGGCTGCTGTGCTGACCTCTCGACTACCAACGCTTGATATTTCTACGTAAGTTTTATTGTATATTGATAACATTATACATATGTTTAAATAGTGTATCTTAATGAATTTAAAATAATTTCATAACCATTAAATTTATAAAAATGGATTTTAAACCGCTTTTTAGCTTCTTAATTTTTTTCAAAAAATATTTCTCGTTTTTATATACATATTTAAATCTTAGACAACTTTAAAAAGATTATTTTTATTGTAAAAAAAATAATCATTTCGTAAACGATTTGTTTTGTTGTTAATTTATGATTCAGATCCTACAAATTACACTTAATAGTGTAAAAATCTTTTGAAATATTTATCTTATCAAGACGATTTATGAAATGTAGAAAGAATTGGATTAACAATTCAGTCTTGGATATAACGATTTGTTGTTTCAAAAAAGAAAAGTGAAAATCTGATAAACTCTTTTATAAAATGTTAAGTGTTTTTTTTTCTGTTAAATAAAAGAAACTTCAATTCACCCTAAATATTTTCTGTTTCTAAAAATTAACATTTTTGTTAGAGTACTGTAGATTTAATATATCAAAAAAGACTTGGTGGCCGAGAGGTCAGTGCGACTGTCTTGCACTTGCAGGCAGTTGCCCGGGTTGCTGGTTCGCGTCCCGGCCAATGCTATGACACTTAAAAAAAAGAAAAAAGACTTGGTTGTTGAATTTACATCGTTTCTGTTACTAAATAAAAAGTAATAAAATCAAGTGGAGTTTGATTCTAAATGGAAATAATTGTTTTCATGTTTAGATACATGCGGCTTAGAAATCATATCCCCCCATCTAATATCCAAAGGCAAAAACTCACAGATAAGGCTTAAAAACTCCTAGAATATTGTACAACTACTGATGCATTTTTCAATTAAAATCTGATGATCAATCATATTGTATTACCACTGATATATTCTTCAAATGAAGATCTGATGACCAATTACACTGTAGTGTCACTGATGCATTCTTCAAATGAAGATCTGATAATCAATCAAAAAATTCTTTATACAACAGATTTACATTGCAAACAATAGTCTACATGTAAGGTCTTAAACATTTGCAAAGCAGTATGAACATATGGTATATCTTTTTTTTTTGATATTATTGGGGAATATTAATAATGAGTTAAACCTACATGTAATCAGTACACTTGTCAGTTACAAAAACAGGATTTAATAGAAATAAAGTCTTGATGAATTCATTTGCAGATGATCATTAGAACAGAGCATACTTACAAAACTGAGAAGAAAGCCAATTTTCCCCCTCTTTTATTACTGTGATCAAATATAAACCATAGACTATGTAAACTAACAACTTTACAATTTATATATCCAACAGCAAACTTATAGGATTTAATTAAGTCATGGATAAATACTTCTGATTTGGATCATCACACATCTCTCTACAAATATGATACCACCATAAAGCATGCAAGCACACAAATCTGTTTATTTATAAATGAATATATTATTTTCAGACGAACAATATCATTTGACTGATGAACATTTATACTCAATTTATATGATGGGTATATATAAAATAAAATTAAAGATAGCTAAATTACAAAATGTTCATTTGTTAAAACAATACAAAGAAATGTAATTACAAATTTTATGTTGAAGGCAACACAAATTCGAATATGCTGCAGCTTTTAACTAGTTAAGCTATTTACAGTTTGATTTACAAGTGTCAAACTTTCTGTACTGTTAACTTTGACATCATCATCATCATCAGTTGATTAAGTAATGATTTTTACTAATTATTTATTAAGTTAGAGATTATTATGTTAGTCCCAGCTCATACAAAAAATTTAAATCCAGTTAAGAATTAATATATCAACTTGTTAATTAAATGCAAAGCTATGGAATAATTAATAGAACTTCATCTCTCTTTTCCCATGAGAAATATCTTTTTTGAACGTACTTAAAACTTCCACTCTCCATCACATTCTTGAAACATGTGAATAAAGACATCTGAAAAGACAAGTGGTTCTCAAGATGCATTTCACACTAAATCAACACTTTTCAATTGGCCCAGGCAAATCTAGATGAAAGTAAAATTTGGATTCTCTACTGATTTTAATATAAAGGCATTAAAAAAGAAAGAATTTAAGAATGATATAAAATTTTAAAAAATGATAGCAAGATTATACAACCAATTAAGATGTTCTTCAGTTTGTTAGCTGAGATACTAATAAGTCCAGTATTGTAAAGAAACATCTTTATTGGATTAAACATGTAAAAAGAATGAAAAATAAAAGTTGTTTTAGAAAATATTTGTTAGTGATCTTGAATATGGTTTTGTGTGGGAATCGGCATAATGATTATCTCAAAGATATTCTAAATAAATACAGTAATGATTGCTTTCAATGGAAAGTATTATAGCAAAAGGATATCTGTAACTAGATAGAATACGGAAGTCTTTTAGAAAGAAAAGTTGCTGCAAAAAAAATTAAAAGATATCATAAAACATCAAATAAATAGAATAGTATATCATCTTAAACTACATATGGATGTATTTGTAGATAACCGATTGGTTTGTATTACCATTGAAAATCTCATCACCCATATACATATACTACTACTACTACCTATTATTATTATTATTATTATTATTATTATTATTATTATTATTATTATTATTATTATTATTATTATTATTATTATTATTATTATTATTATTATTATTATTATTATTATTATTATTATTATTATTATTATTATTATTATTATTATTATTATTATTATTATTATTATTATTATTATTATTATTATTGTTGTTGTTGTTGTTGTTGTTGTTGTTGCTATTATTATTATTATTTGTCTTTATATCTTTTTTGGAGTTGGAATGAAGTACCTGCTGCTAATTGAAAAATATGGGCTTCAATACCATATGTGGTATATAAATATCAGGTTAAAACAGGCATTCATTTTATCATATTTTTCGGTTTAGTGATTTTAAAAATTTGCATTTCCTTTGAAATATTTTAATATGGTGAGTATTTTTATGAATTTTAAAGTGAAAAAAAGTGTTGTTTGATATTTGTCCATGAATATATTTTTAAATGGTGAAGAGATTACAGCTGTTCAGTGTTTTTACAAGATTGATGTCAATTCTCTCTTTTTGAGATGAAAAATGTCCACAAGCAATAAGAGAAATTGAAAAATCACGATTATTAAATATATTGTAGTAAATGACAATATAACTAGACAATTGGAAATATATAGAGATGTACAAAGGATATCTCAGAAAAGAATACCAACATTAATTTTGAATTGGATACTACCAGGAAATAGAAAAAGAGAGGATCTAAAAGGAAGCTAAAAAGAAAACTAGATAAAAACATAGAAATTTGCAGGAAAATTTATGGATAACAAAAGAGGCGTAGTAATAAGACGTTGGCAGATATATTAAAGCATTATGAAAAGATGAAGAGGGTTCCAATTTAAATTGCTTTATGCTTAAAACAGTGAGTAAAAGGTGTTTTTTTTATATTTGAAATAGAAAAGGTTTGTTTGGAATTACTATGAAATAATTGTCCAAGATTTTATCAAAAGATAAAAAAAAGAACATAATGATTACATTAGCCATTTTCCAATCTTATTAATTCCTATACTGAAGAATTACTGTCTTTTGAAGAATTGACTCAACTATCTAGTGTCCATCAATTAATTAAAACTTTTATTTGATAAGTAACCTGGGATGTCGAGCATGATGGTAGAGTGGAGCTTTCAATTCTTAGTTGAGTAATGGTAATTTTATAGTAAAAGTTTGTCTGGGATTAACTGAATAAAGCAAAATTTAGGGAAGATAGAGAAAATTCAATTCATCCATTTTAATATGACTATTGTGTTCAATGTGATGTTTGGGTAATGGTCACACTTTGACCAATTAAGCAACTGAGCATGTAATAATTAAATAATAGTTGGATGAAATAAAACTTTCAGTACACTTATTTGTAACAATAAGAATTTAATATCTGCTCAGGAGTTCTGTAAGTGAGAGAACAAATACCAAGAATTTATCAATAACTCTTGTGATCAGCAGTATTTAATTCCTAGATATACTGATATTTATAAACTGGATTCCAAGAGATTGTAAAAGACCCAGAAAGAGACCACATGTGAGATGGATGGATGAAATAAGAAAGTGTGCAGTGGTGATGTGGAGAAGAGAAGCTAAAGATCGGAAGAGATGGATTGAACTTGGAGAGACCTTCATCCTGCAGTGGATTGATAATGGTTGATGATTATGATAATCATTATCAGTGGGCAGTATTCCTTTGTATATCTAACTTACATCTTTCATTCTTTTTGTCTTGTACATTACTTTTCTGTGTCTTTTAAGTTTTGGATGGTGTGGTTTAGTGCCATGTTAAGAGTGAGTGATTCAAGAGTTAATGATAACTGTATCGAAACTCAATTTTCACTTCTAGTGTCCAAATTTCATGTAGCCTCCTAAGCAACAAGGTGTTTAATTTTTTTCCAATCTTGATGTAGAGTTGTGCTTCTAATAGAGTGGCCTTCAATAGTTTTTTCAAATAGCAGACTAATCGATATATAGCCGTATGTGCACCAGTAGAGTAATTAATTATCAGTGTTCATGGATCATGGCCCTGATGCATTATTTTAAATTCCTGGACAATAAATTATTTAATGCCTTGTATGGTTTGGTGTCATGGGAGAGTGACAGACTCTAAAAATCAACGTCCGTCCTTGGATCGAACTCAGCTCTGCCGCTTCCTGCTTTCGAACTTATGTTTATAACTAGAAACTTAAAAAGACTTTTCTAAAAATAAAATTTGAATAGTTATTAACATAGTAGAATAGTTTATTGCTAAGAGGTTTATTATAAGTTTGAAAGCAGGAAGCGGCAGGGCTGAGTTCGATCCAAGAACGGACGTTGATTTTCAATTTTTAGAAAAGTCTTTTAAAGTTTCTCCTGCAAGTGTTTTTGTATCTTAGTTTAAATTTGCCTTTCGATCTCACGCATGCACATCATTAAAAAATGCTTTTAAAACAGCATTATATAATTGACTCTTCATACATTTTAGATTGCTAAAAAGTGCACCATATATAAACACTGCAACGTAATTGCATCTTAATTGCAAAGTTAAATTTAATTGAATTTTAGTTACTTTTAAAAAATGTTCTTTTTTTGCTGTTATTTGAATTTTTACAAAGAGTTTTGATAAATGAAGAATTTTAGTTTTTTTTTTTTATTAAAAAGTTATTTCTATTAGTTATTTTAGATAAATATTTTATTAACATTTGTTTATCTCGTCTCCTTCCATCTTTATATTAACGGAAATCCTACCTCATTAATTGTATTTACCTGTCTACACTCAAGAGTTTAGCAAATATGTACTTATAAAATTCGCTACTTAATTTAAAAGCAAAATCTTTTTTTTTTAAAAAAAAAAAACCTTGGAACAACATAAAATCTCATAAAACTTTGGAAAATGAAATGTTATTTACGAAATTTTCTTTAAAGATTAGAAGTGATTTAATATTTCATTTCTGTTTGCTTCCATTAGTTGTCAGAAAATTATTAAGAAATCTGTGTTTAAATTTCAAACTTTTTGTCTTGTATAGATATGACTTTTAAAATTGATATTTTAATTTATGTTGGCTTATGATAACATTAAAAAAACTGTAAGCATTGTATAGGAGTATTCACGAGATTTGTCAAATAGTATGTTTGAGAGTTTTATGTTTTTCCATTGATAAGATTATCTAGATACCCATTTGCCAACCAATTCTAGATGATTACTTTAGATTAACTATGGGACAAACCACCTGAAGAAAAATGCTAATTGGTTTAGATTGAAAATTTTTCACTTCTTATTTAGTCTGAATTTGAATGTCAGGTCATAAGAATATCTTATTTATATGTATACGAATGTAAACATATTCTTTTTATGAACAGTAGCATTAAGGTTTACAATGCAATTATAATACTAATATTTTGAAATAAGTTGTGTTAAGGGGCCTGCAAAAAATAAATTACCATCAAATGAAGATTAAATGTTGTAACATGGTCATAAATTGTAGTCTAATTATTTCCACCTGACATAGGATGGAAAAATTTACCTTACTTTTTTGCTCTATAGATACTATTTCAAAAAGGTAAAAGAGCCACAAAAACAAAGGTCTCTCTACCAGATCATCCAAACTGAGGTCTTTTGAACATGTCTTAATATGCACCATGCTATCAAGTTGCTGAATGTTGATGGTCTAATTAGTTTTTCATCTTCATTTTGCTGTCTAGGTAAAATAATTAATTTTTTTTTTACTGTCCACTGTTGGATAGTTATCAAGATTGGTTATGGGCCAGCTACCTGAGAGAACAATCCTAAGTACAACAACAACAACAACAACAACAACAACAATAATAATAATAATAATAATAATAATGGCAGTAGTAGTAACAGCAATAGTAGTAGTAATAGCAATAACAATAATAATAATAATAAATAATAATAATAATAATTGTGACATTAATGATGATGATGATATTAATAATAATAGAATGTTTTATTGCTCAGATGTTCATAAGAAATTTGAATACTAGAGCTGGGATACCATCGAAAATGATTAATCTTCAAAGTCAACTACTCTATGCATCTGAACATGCAAGGACAATTCAAACAGGTTTATTTGGGAGTTCATAAAGAGTTTAAATACAACAAATAACAGAACTATACTCAGATGATACATTGTAGAGTTTACCACCACCATGCCCCAAATGGTGCAGAGCAATGTCCAATTTGAATTAACTGTAAACAAGGTGGAAGATTATAGTAGCCATGGCATATATTTTAAAAATCACCCCAAAAATAATAGACTATTCTGGAGTCATGCTTAACAGCAAAACATTGATCCATTAATTGCATTATAGCTTATACTACTTTCCAATTTTGATTGACTAGCAACAGGAACATGAAAAGTTAGTGCCAGTCTCATGAAAAATAATAAGCCTTTTGGAATAAAGGTTTAAATTTTTTTTAGTATATTATGCTTTGACATAGATTTCATTACCGTAGTCTCACATCCTCATCTTTAAAAAATGATGATCCACATGAATTTTACCCCTCAAAGGAATCACATAGTTGCTATAACATTATTGCTTAAAGCATGGCAACTTGTGGTTTGAATCTTAGTCTTTTATTACTTGAGGATTCTTTAAGTACATCTGCAATTGGTCTGTGTTATAAAATCAATGTGTTAAAACTCACACCCTAGATAACATGATATTGCATTATTTTTATATTGTATGTTTACAATCTGATTTGAACTGTATCTGAGTGTGTTTACAATTTTTTTTTACAAGATTGGGCTAATTTAGTCAACATAAATAGCTATACTGATTGGTTGGTAAATGAATATTCAGTTATACTTAAATTAGTTATAAAACAAGAATTAAAACACTCAAATCTTCACCCATAAAAACTGATAAATCTGATGAAGATTGCTTTCATATTTGTCTTTTATTAAGGAGTGTTGGTGAAAGTTTGCTTTCTCGTGGACTATTTGGATAGTTTTTCATTTTCATGCTCATTTACACCATAAGTTTCTCATATTTTAATAATGTGTAACATGAGCATAACATGGTTATGAAATTTTTCTTATAAAATTAGAAGGTAGTATATGAAGAAAAAAATAATGTTTAGAGAATTATTTTTTAATTTAATAAATCTGAAATGTAGTGTATTATCGAGAACTCTTACAGTTCTATTGTGCATAAATATTAAATCACTCTCCTTTGATTATTTTTAGCATAATTTTGCTAAATGATGGTAAAATTTGCATATAAAATCCTTATTGATTTCTTAAACAAAAAAAATCTGAAATTGTCAGTAGATCAAAAATTCATCCATAGAGGAAAATTAAAACGGAGTCAACAAAGACCTAGAAGATTGCTGATTAGAGATTCTTTGTTATTGACCATATCGAAAACTTATAAAATCCTCTTTGATTGTTGTTAGCATTGAGCAATATATATATATTCATAGTTTATTTAAATATTTATTATTATTTTTACAAAATATTTGTGGAGTAATTATTAAAAAAGAAATGTATTCACATTTACAATTAGATATTTTGAAACATTTTATTTTTAAAAATGTAAGTTAAGAAATTTGAAATAATGATAAAAAGAAAACTATGATTTTCCTACAATACAGAGCTTTTGTATTATTTTTATAATTATAAATGCAATTTTAAATTTCAGAAGAGAATTTCAAAGCTTTATGATGATTCTATAATAATTTATTCACCTTTAAAATAAAATTTGTTCAAACAAAAATTTTGTTAATTTTTTTTAATAACATTATAATAATCAATAAGAAAAAAGTAATTGTTTCTATTATATATTTCACTTTATTAGTCATTTTCAATATTTAGGAAGTTCAAATATGATGTTTTAAGGATGTTTTTCATTTGTAAACTTTTATTCTAATACCTCAAGTATAATATATAGATTCAAAATATTGAATAAAGGTTTTAATATTAAAATAAAATGCTGAACTATTAACTCAAATTGCCATTAGGAGAAGATGGAAAAATGTTGAAATGCAGAAAAGTTAATTTAAAAAAAATCTGGATTAGGAGAATAAATATACTCATTGAAAAAATTAAAAGATTGAAGTGGAGTTGGGCTGGACATATTGCTAGAAGAGATGATAATAGATGGACAATTGAAATTTTAAACTGGATTCCAAGAGATTGTAAAAGACCCAGAAAGAGGCCACATGTGAGATGGATGGAGGAAATAAGAAAGTGTGCAGGGGTGATGTGGAAAAGAGAAGCTAAAGATCAGAGAAGATGGATTAAATTTGGAGAGACCTTCATCTTGCAGTGAATTGATAATGGTTGATGATGATGATGAATAGAAAGAACTATTAAAAAATGTTGGATGGTTTAAACGGTCTTCTTGAATTATTAACTTAAATGGTCACTTGGGAAAGATGGAAATATGGTGAAATATTAAACAAAAAGTACAGGTTAGAGAAATAAAATATATTAATAATAGAAAGAATTATGAAAAGGGTATTGGGTGGTTACAACTGTTTGCTATTTTTAGAAATGTTTGAATATTGTACTTGCATTGTGTAAATTGAAATTCAATGTTTTCTTATATTAATAGACATACATACATTTTCAGTCACATTTAATACTAGCAAATTGTACTTTCAGGAGCCACTTTGATGTGATTGGTGCACTATGACTTTTAAAAATTATAAATAATTAAAAATAAAAGTAGAAAGGGTAATGATTCATATCACACCCATGTAATAGAAGTAATAAACAATTCAAAATACAGCAAAACTCTCCATATAGTAGTGCCATCTTGTGCCAACAAAAACAATCAATGGATGCCAGAAGGCTTGTGCATAAAATCCCTATCTAGTGCCTACTCATCCAATATCCCCAGACTAGTTACTGATAGTGATCATGTGATGTTTAGTAATAGAAGTAGATAATGTACTATTTGGAGCTAGAATACTTTTCCAATAATTTATAATTTTGATTGGATAAAACATGTCTAAATGTATTCTTTCACTTTAGAATAGGTTAGCCATTATCTAATATCATCTATAATAAACTAATCATGTGATCAGATGGTGTGATGATTCAAATGATGATTACATACTAATATGACAGGTTGTGTCAACAATTTTAACCACTTGATCAAAGTACTATTTTTTACTGCAGATTAATTTAGGAACATTTTATGTTACTGCTCTTGCTCTCCCTAAATTACTCAGGATAGAAAATAGATTTACAGAGCACATCAACAAAATTTTAGATAGGTTCAGATTTTATATCAACCCTCATAATGTAAAAAATAAAAGCAAAAGCCTTGTCAATATCTTAGGCATGTGCCTTTACAGTGATTTCCCTAGGAGTTCTGATGAGTTTTGTAAAAGCTGCCATAAGTCTTATGTAATGTTATATTGCTAAGACTACTAATATATGGTATGGCTGAAGATCTCTCAGCCCCATATAGCTATTTTAGTTGGATAGCTGTGTTTGAAGAGATGTAGGTGTCAAAATTTCAGCTTTTCCACTCAATAGATAACTTTTAGTTAAATGCTGGCTTTGGGTTAGTGTTTTTAGATCTAGTGTCTGAACCTATCCTGCACCTCTCTGAGGAGTGCCAGAGCATGAAACCATGGTCAGAGGTTTGGAGGGGATCCGGACGGAGATATTTTAAATGCTTTCTCTAGCTAAGCATTTATCACAAAGCTTGTTGAGGAATTGGCAATCTTCATTGTTTTTAATGTTCAGATTAGTTTTGATCTGAAATAGACACATGCAGTTTAAATTTCTATATGCATACAAAATATCTTATAACTCTTTAGCTTATGAATTATATATTATTTAGTAGTAAAGAAATAATAGCCAAGAGGTAGATCATGTGACTAAGCAAATGTTAATTACACTGCTCTGTAATATCCTTGCTTATCAGATACTTTTCCTTATAAAAAAATTGAGAACAAAATTGATTTTATTATTTTATCATAAAAATCATATATACTGAATACTTATAATTATATGGTTGGTATCAAAAAAAGATAACCTTCTAAGTATAATTTTTTGCCTTACAATCGCTTGTTATGTATCATACAATTACTGAATAGCTCATTTCTCACACATTTGTTTAAATGATATTTATTTATTTATTTTGATAGCATCTGTAATTTGATTTTTTTATTGTTTGCAACTTTGAATAGAAATGGCATGCATATGCTGTGTATTTTACATATTTCTAATGAATTATTGTTTTTCACAACCTTATCCAAAATTAGTGCTTTCCTGAAGGCTTGTGATAATGATATTCTTGTTGTATTTATATTGGACAATTTCCATCATCTAATATGTGTATTAAATGTCTTTAGAAAAATTTAACTAATAGTTGAATGTATTTTGAGTATTTAAAAGAAAGTTAAATTTTTCTAAAGACATTCAATATGCATATTAGATGATGGAAATTGTTCAATATAAGAATACAATTATCCAAAATTATTTTCTAACATATATTCATCTTCTATTGTCCTCTGAGTTTTATTTTTTACAGAATTTTTTTTGTTTGATTTTATGAAACCATAATGCATTGAATTACTGATGGTGACTTGAACAGTTCATATTTCTAATTTAGACTACTTTATATTGACGATTTTCACAACCTCCTCCAAAATTTTTTCTGAAACATATTTACCTCCTATTCTTCTCATACTAAGTATTATCTTCTACATAAGCATTGTTTTTTTGATAAAGCTTGTTAGAGCTATTAGTACACTCTTTATTTTAATTTATTATTACAAGTTTATCAAATTAAGTCACATGATATATGACTTTATTTTATTTACTATTATAGCTTTGCTTTTAAGTCTTAAGTAAGGTTATATTACTAATGCTTGTAATATATATGGTATGGCTTTAAGTTAGATAGCTGGATTTGAAGACATATAGATGTCTGAAAAATTCAGATTTTCTATTTAAAAGTTAACTATCAGATAAGTGCTGAATTTGAGTTGGTATTTTGAATCTAGTGTCTAAAATATTTTAGCACCTCACTGAGGAAAGCCAATAGCTCGAAACTGGTCTGAGGATGGGGATAATTTCTAGATACAAATTTTAAATGCTTTTTCTTGCAGCATTTATTGATAAAACTTGTTAGAGCTATTAGCATGCTCTTTATTTTAATTTATTATTACAAGCTTATCAAATTATGTCACATAATATATGACGATTTTATTTTCTATTCTTTTGTTTTATTTGTTGAAATGATATTACATTGACTTGCTGGTTGTGACTTGAATAAATGCAATACATGACTTCTAGAATATAATCAACCACTTGACAGCTGAAATGAAATAAAAACAAACAGATTTTCAAAAAAATCAAACAACAGAAAATAATGACTTATTTATTGCTTATACACACTAAATCATTTATTATTAGAAATGTTAAAATTGTGAATTGCTAAAATGGAATTGTTCTTTACAAATAGAACTATAAAACATCATATACTCTCAGTTTATACAATGCTTTTACAGCAATGATGTAAAATGAATGAAAGTTTTTTTAAGTAATGTTTTTTTTCTATCTGTGTATATATGCAGAAGGTATGCATGTGAGTAAAAAGAATTGTGGGTAATTTATTTGATTATTTTTAAGACTAATAAAAATTCATCTTTTTAATTGTTTTATTAAATTATAATCTAACTTATTGTTTACAACATTTAGTTTTTGTTGAGAAATTTTGTTCATTAAAAAAACAACAACTGTCATTTATCATTATTTTTTAAAAATGAAAACTATATTTATTTGTTTTCATAAATATTATGAATGATTTATATGCTGTATATAAATATATTTTAAATTCAAAACAAAATTAATCATTGTACACTTAATTTTTTTATTCACTCAATAGAGGGAGATGCTGCACTTTTACACAGTCATCCCACAACCTTTGAGACTTCTGTGTTCTGATTGGCTGTAATCCAATAGGTTGAAACCAATGGGATTGCTATTATTATACAGTCATCCCACAACCTTAAAATTTCTGTGTTGTGATTGACTGTAATCCAGTAGGTTGTAATGGTGTTAAAATGTGAAAAAATAATGTTTTTCATAAGAATGTATATAGGACACTGAGTATAATATATTTTTTGGCTAATGAAAAAAAAAAGAATAAAAAAATAAATAATGTTATATATATATAAATGGGGGGAAAGGCTTTCTGGGTAACAGGAAGCTGTTTTTATGTATTTCCTGTCATAAGACCAATAAAAAAGAACCTTATTTTCTTGGCAAATGAATAGTGTTTGTTTTATTTTTTATAACCAATTATTATTATTATTACATGTAAACTTGATTTTTGATATTGTTATTACTAATGCATAAATAATCCATTTAATTAATTGATACATTCTTACTGCCATTTTTATATATTGTAATCTTTTCCTTCAGATTAGATGTAATTATAATCAGCTGTAAAATGTTATTTTCAAACATCAGCTTAAATTTAATTTGTAAAAATTATATAGATTCTTTTTTTATGTTAATTAAGAACATGGCTTGAATACTTAAAAATAAGCATGGTTGTGTTAAATTGTTATTATGACTGATATTTTAAGTTAAAAATTTCACAATTATTTTGTTCCCTCTGGTGAGAGATTTCAGAAATGTTTAACTGTTCTGTTTTTATAAAAACTTTATTTTCTAATAAAACAAAATAAATTGGAATTTCCCTGAAGGTTTGTGATGATGGTATTTAGTTGTATTTATATTTTGGGCTATTTCCACAATCTAATATGAGTATTGAATATCTTTAGAAATATTTAATTCTATTTCAATATTCCAATTACATTTAACTACTAGTAATGCACAGGTTAGTATATGCACAATGTTTTGAGAGGTATTATCCTCTCTTTTTCAGGTGTTGCTGTCTTGACCAGTCACATGACTAACAAGGGAATCAAACCTGGATTGTTAGATTTTTAAATATTGAATTTTTAGGTAATGGTCTAACCAACTGAGTCATTATGCAAGAGGCTCAGTTGGTTAGAGCATTACCTTAAAATTCAATATTCAAGAATCTATGGGTCCAGGTTCAATTTCATGCTAGTACAGTCACTGGCAGGTCAACAATATCTGAAGAAGACAGGAGAATAATACTTCTCAAAATGTTATGTATATACTAACCTGTATGCTATTACTAATAGTTGAATGTATTTGGAATATTTAAATAAAGATAAATATTTCTAAAGACATTCAATACTCATATTAGATGATGAAAATAGTCCAAAATAAATACAATAAATTGGACTTGTCAAGCATTGTTAGCCAAGAGGTCAGCACAACTGCCTTAACAAGCAAGCAGTCAGTTGCAGATGGTTGATGTGGGTTCGCCTCCCAGCAGATGCTATGACATATGAAAAAAAACAATAAATTGGACTTTATTTCCTTTTAATTTAATTTTAAAAACTAACAATATTCTAAAAACTCACATTTGTCTATTTTAAGTACTGAAAAAATAACTTGTAAATATAGCAATGTATCATAAACATTATCACAGATGTTTAGCTGAATACTAAAAGTAAAAATTAATGAATTCATTTTGGTTTTAAATTTGTTTTTTTTTTTGAAAAAATAAAGGTATATTTATGATAACTCTATTAAATTCTGCTTTTAAGTCTGATACAATATTTTAAAAGATTAACACCAAGTCAATTGAACTTTTGCTTTTAAAAATAAGACATAAATAAACAACTTAAAATTTTAACTATGTATTTATCTATAATCAATCAATTAGTGTGTAAAAATAATCAAAAGTATTTTATAAATAAAGAAAAAAATATTTTAAATTATACTATAAAATGTTGGAGAATGTAAACATCTTCTGGGAAATTTCTTCTGTCAAAAGAACAAAGAATATGTCTTTTGATTCAAGCTGCAGTACATAATATGCTGACCTCTTCAGTCTTTTGCTAGCAATTTTAGCATCAATAAATGCATTATGTTAAAAGCTATTTAAAAAAATGCAGTTTATTATTATTTAGGATAATGTTAATACTACAAAATAATGTTATGGAAAAAAACAGTGCTTTTTTGACAAAACTTTCATCAATTTTAAATGAAGATGAGAGTTTGTAGGTTAACATAAGATTTTTTTTAAAAAATTCAGTTTTTGTGAGCCGATTTTTATTGATTTATTAATTAAAAAAATGTATAGAGGAAAATATGTTGCAAACAGAAAACTTAAATTATCTTTATTTTATTTTATTGTTTAGGACCAAAATAAATAGCGTCAACAGCTTTTTGGGGGGGAATTTCATTTTCATGCAAAATTTTTGAAATAAAAAATATATAACTTTTTGCTTGTGTATTAAATATTTTTAATGATTGGTTTACTTTACCAGTTCTTCATAATTAGTATACTGTGTTTCCAACACACTAGTGAAGTTATATTTTAATAATGTTTTATTCTGACTTAAAACTTTTGGGGCATATTGATAGCCTTTTATTTTTACACACTAATTAGTTAATAATTATTTAAAACAAAAAATACACATATAAACATTGATTTTATTTTTTATGTTTTATTTTTAAAAATAGAAGTTAATAAGGCTTGGCAGTAACAATAACAGGGAAACTATAGCATATATAATGTCATTATCTGTGAGAATTGATATGGTATTAAAATCTTAGTAAATATAAAGAAAATATAAGATTTTAATGCAGACTTTGATAAATATATTATAAATACATATTTGCTTGCTCTCATTAAAAAAAAAAATTCATTTATCTTCTGAAAGGATTTACTTTCACATTGATGTATAACCATTGTGTGACATGTTATGTCCTTTGCTCATATTTACAGATTTTTTAAAATTTGAAAAGTTCAAATATGATTTTATTGAATTTTAATATAAAATAAAGATTTTATACAAAGATGAGCATTTTCAAAAATGTCCACCAAGTTGAACTGTAGAAATTTTTAGAATTCAAGAGTTAATTTTTTTTAATGTTAGTATACTTAATCATTACATATTACATGTCACTATACATTATTTTAGTTATATGCTATCCTCAAAACAGTAAATAAAAATTTAAATATAAAAATATATTCAAATTTGTAAATTTAATAAAGTTTATGATATGGCAGTAGCCATTTTGTTTAATCTGAAAGTATTATAGAATCACATTTATCAACAATGCTTTTATTGATTAAATTAAAAGCACATATATTTGAGTTTTCACTTTTATCTTTCAAAATTTTGATTTGAAGCAATATAAATTGTTTTCTAAATATAAATAATTTTTTGAAAAAATTTAAGTATAATCATAAAGTATCTTTCTTAAACCATAAAAGAAAAGTTACTGATTTTTATATTATGTCATTAAACTTAAATTTTGCATTAAAAGTTTCCCCAGGAATCAGAAATGGGATTACTGCATGCAAGGGTAAGGTCACACAGTTTCAAAAATCATCAAAATGACAGGAGAATAGTAATCAGACTGCTATTATAATTTCACAGTAAAAAATCATGACAAAAACAGGATATTATCCAGGATGTATTAAATTGTGATGAAATGGGATTTATTTTTTAAAAAGACAAAAATATGGTATCGTAAGTTAAGTATTACTATCATTTTTTTGAGTAAATGTGGGTAAGTGCATACATGGTAAATATGTACATAAATATGCTCTATCTCTTTATTATTAATAACTATATCATAATTTTTTAAATTTTTTGTACTATAATCATACTTTATACATGCATCCTATACACATATAAAAGCAACTGAATGTTTATACAATAAGTAGCAATATTCTGTGTACATATTTAAATCTGTATTTGCTGAACATTGAGTTATTTGTAAAGGAGATTTTTGCTTTAATAATGTTTTTATTTTACATGTGGAAAGTGATTTGAAAAAATTAAAAATCTAAGCTCATACAATATAAATAATTGCATATATGTACATAAATTATGGAATCTTGGCCATTCACATGGGAATGTTAGTGTTGTGTGATTTTAATGATATATATATATATTAATTTTAGCTTTTAAATGCTAGTCAGGATGGCATATATTGCCATAAACTAGCTATAGCTCATATATTTTTATATTGGCATATTGGATTTTGTAAAATTTATTTCAGACTCTTTTGATTATTATATTTATTTGATTTGATTTTATGTATATATAATAAATAAGAAAACTTTCATTAATATAAATTTAATAACTTAGAGCATATGTTTTAAAGTATTATTATTATTATTATCATCATCATCATCATCATCATCATCATTATTATTATTATTATTATTATTATTATTATTATTATTATTATTATTAATAATAAAATTAATAACAATAAAACTTTTTTATTTAAAAAATAAGGTTCCAAAAATGATCTTTCATATATAAAATCGCAAAAAAAATATTGTCCTCCTTTTTTCTCTTTAAAACTTTATTTACAGAAAAGTAGTTGAAAGATAGGAAATATGGAAATAATGTATTTTTCAAGTATATAAATGGATTCACTTGAATAAATAAAGTTTTAAAAAGAAAAAAGGACAATATTTTTATTGGATTTTATATATGAATTGCATATGCATTACTATTTATAAAATAAGTAATTTCAACTTTAATTTAATGCATATTTGGGGCCTAACAGCATAATCATAACTATTTATATTACCCATCCAAGACTGCCTTATCACAAATGTTAATTATATTCAAAAATACCTTACTTTACATTTTCCAATAACTACATAGTTATACGCTATTGTGATTTTTTTGTTACACATAGGCAAAACTCTTCATACAGCAGTACTACTCAATGCAAACCAGAAAGGTTTGTGCATATTATCCCTATCTAGTGCCTGCTTATCCAATATCCCCAGACTAGTTTCTAGCTTGTGATTTTTATCAATGAGAAGCCTTGGATCTGAGAGCACTGCACCTAGACCTTAGGATTACTCTGGCTTCCATTGAATGATGTTCTTGTATGGAGAGTTTTGCCTATGTGTAAACAGCTTGTGTAAGCATACAGAATAATGTTCATGGTAATATTTAGTGATCTTTTTTAATGATGTTATTGTGATTTACCATGTACAATGTCTTTTATTTTTCTTTTCTTTTCATTTCACTCTAAGCAGACCAAATTTACCCTTTGAGGTTGAAACAGCATCCTTGCTTCTTTCATGGTTCAAAATTACAGATTCATGTGTTGAAACTTCTTTGGCTTTTTTGTATAAGCATTTATGCTGCTCTATTCTAATTGTTATATTCATTCAGAATTTACTGTAATATATAAAACACCCAGGCCATTATAATGCACAGAACAAACAATTTATGATATGTCTGCATTATTAATTTTCTTTAGATCTATTTACCAATCTATTTAATGATTGATGTTATAAAAAGCTAAAGTGATATAAAATAAACGTGGATAGAATTATTTAAGAGTAAAATGGGAAATGATTATTTATAATGGTCAGATTAAAATGTATATTTTATTTTTGTTTTATTTGTGCATTTAATTATATACATAAATATGTGTATAAGTGTATTAATTATATAATTATATATTTGAATATTGTACCTCTGATGATAACTGCAGGACAGTCGAAACTGTTCGTTTTGATATAAATAAATAGTATTGATCAAGTGTTTAAGAAAGTTGTAAATAATATGATATGTTAAAGTAGAAACCAATATATAGGAAAAGGAAGAAGAAAATTTTATCTTAAAGCTTAAATTAAAATTCTGGTTACAGATTTTCCTTATTTTCATTTTGATACAGAGAATATAGGGCACATACACTTAAGGCTTATTGTTTTTCTGAAGGTTTGTGATGATGGTGTTCTAGCTGTATTTTTATATTGGACTATTTCCATCATCTAATATGTGTGTTGAATGTCTTTAGAAAAGTTTAATTTTTAGTTAAATATTCCAAATGCATTCAACTGTTAGTTATATCACAGCAAACAGGTTAGTATATGCACCAACTGTTAGTAATATCACAGCAAACAAATGTTAATAATATCACAGCAAACAGGTTAGTATATGCACTAACTGTTAGTAATATCACAGCAAACAGGTTAGTATATGCACAATGTTTCGAAAGGTATTTTTCTCCCCTCTTCTTCAGGTGTTGCTGGCCTGACCAGTGACAGTACTAGCATGGGATTCAAACCTGGGTCCTTAGATTCTTGATTATTGAAATTTAAGGTAAAGCTCTGCTTTTTACTTAAAGTTTTTACTTGTTTTGTTAATATATATAAATACATATTGGAAATCACTCTAAACTTACATGACAGTAGACAATTCATATTGTAATCAAAGCTTATCAACTAAGTGTGAACTGTTATATGTGATATTTGATAAGGATGAGGGATGTTAGGAAGAAAATATAGTTAATATCATGGCTTTAATGTAAATGTTTTAAAAAAATAAATAATTATATATATTACTAATTTGTAATATGTATTAAAATCAATGACTGTGTGTGGGGGGACAACGATGTTTTATTAGTCAAACATCTGAAAATACTGCGACAAATAGCATACTTTACAATCATGTCATATCTATATAAGAAATTTTCCTGTGTTTTGAAATTGTGGTACACAGCAAGTTTTGGAGATAAGGGTCCATGGATTATGGGCCAGCCTATCATCCAAGCAATGAATCATTTGATTATTTTATGTCCTTAATAGATTAATAGCCATTGAAATAAATGCAAACACACATGAGAAAATGCCAGCTTCAATCACAGGGCCCAAAACAATTATTATTTGATCACCATAATGGCTGAATGTTTTATGACCTGTGATTGATGTTGTAATTTTTCCAGATTTGTTTACATTTGTTCATTAATGTATTAATTAACTATTTTGATGCAAGGTTTCTTGATCAATTCTAATTAATAAAATGACTTTCTGATTCTGCTGGATTAGAGATTAGATAGGAACAGCCATAGACTGGGTATTCACTCTTTATCATTATCAACATAAAGCAACAGTTTGCTGTATTTGCATAGACAATGGTACTCAGGCAACTGATGAGTGAGAATTTCCAAAATTTATTCAAACAGACTAGTAATTGGTCAATTTTTCAGGTAATTCAGCAATGAAACAATAAATGTTTGAGTCACCATAATTTGACTTTGCATCTTGACAGGTTTCCTTATATATATATATATATATATATATATATATATATTAAAAATCAGTCATATATCACATGACCTATATAGCTTGCATTACCAATATGTAATATCTAAAGAGTCTGCTACTAGCTCTAAACAAGCTTAATTTTTTTTTTTTTATGATAAATGCTACAAGAGAAAATACATGAAGCTTTTATCTATGATGGTCCCCATCCCCAGACCGGTTTTGAGCTATGGCTCTCATCAGTGAGAAGCTAGGACATAAGATTCAAAATATTAACTCAAGCCAAGCATTTATCTAATTCTTAAATATTAAGAAAAAGATCCAAATCTTCAGACACCTACATGTCTTCAAACTCAGCTCTTTAACCAAAGAAACTATATGAGCCTGAACTAAATTCAGAGATCCCATATATTAGTAGGCTTAGCAATTTAATATAGCCAAAGCCCTAATAGCAAAATTATAATAGTAAAAATCAGTCACATATCACATGACCTATATAGCTTGCATTACCAATATGTAATATCTAAAGAGCCTGCTACTAGCTCTAAACAAGCTTTTTTTTAATGATAAATGCTATTAGGGCTTTGGCTATATTAAATTGCTAAGCCTACTAATATATGGGATCTCTGAATTTAGTTCAGGCTCATATAGTTTCTTTGGTTAAAGAGCTGAGTTTGAAGACATGTAGGTGTCTGAAGATTTGGATCTTTTTCTTAATATTTAAGAATTAGATAAATGCTTGGCTTGAGTTAATATTTTGAATCTTATGTCCTAGCTCCTCACTGATGAGAGCCATAGCTCGAAACTGGTCTGGGGATGGGGACCATCATAGATAAAAGCTTTATGTATTTTCTCTTGTAGCATTTATCATAAAAAAAAAATTAAGCTTGTTTAGAGCTAGTAGCAGGCTCTTTAGATATTATATATATAATATTACAAATCGATGTCTGTATTCTTCAAAATATTATATGCAACTCTATAAATAAATATTTGAAAATACAGTAATTAAAAGTCAATAAAAATTATAAGTTATACTTATAATTTTTATTGACTTTTAATTACTGTATTTTCAAATATTTATTTATAGAGTTACATATATATATATATCATATAAATACAATTTATCCAAACCATTTTGAACACTCTTTAGCAAAACTTTTTATTTGTACATATATATATTGTAACGATATATAAATATGTCGTTACATTAATTTAAAATAAAAACTTAAAAGTTCGCAAATAAAAGTAAAAAACTAAACGCTAAAATTAAAATGTTTGTTATACGTATATACATTCGCACAGATGCTAAACTTTAAAAATATTTTTTTTCATAAACAAAAAAAAAAAAAAGTATTTGAACGTATTTTTTTTAATAAAAAAATACAAGGTTGAAATATAAAAATATTTTAATAAAAAAATAACGTAAGTTAAACTAAAAACAGGTATTAATTAATTCCTGTAATTTGTAAATGGAAATGATTGTTTATTAATTATCTAAAAGCTGTTTAATTAAAAAGTCAGATGAAAAGTTAGATAAGAGAAGAAAGAGATTTTAGCTTGACCAATGGAAGCACTAAGCCTTGGCTCGGACCCTAACGAAAGTGATGGATTGGTGACGTTTTGTTCATTGAATCCTTGTGGATAATATAAAAAGGGAAATACAGTTTTTTCGGACAGTTCCAGCGTTGGGTGTTTGAGAGATGTGGTATGACGCACATACCACACTCTCTATAAAAATAAAAAAAAAATGAAAAGACTGTGATACCTTGAACCAGCTATTGCTATCTCCAGAACATTACCTTCCAATGGAGGCGTCGCGGGAATTGAAAGCAGAGGCCATAAGCTATATGAAATGAACAATTGTTAAAATCAATTAAGAACGTTCGTCAAGTTTTACAAATTGATAAACAAGCCAACTGAAATGTTAAAACGGACTCTTATCTGACTTTTGTAAGTTTTTAAATCAAATTAATAATGTTTAATTTTATATGTTTTCCAAATGATAAACATCATTTCCATTTTATTTATTTTTTTCTTATTGTAAAGATTATTTAAATGTATGAAATTTAAGTTGTTTATAGACGCTTGCATGGATTCGTTTGCGGTTAATTATATTTTGGTTTTCATATTTGATCAAAATATATAGACATTCGATAAATAATGATACCTTACGGTGAGTATCTAAAATGTATTTATTCGGATGTCTTTTAAGTTATTGGTGACAACGCAAGTATCTTATGGTGAATACTATTGGGTTACTTATAAGTTTCCCTCTGCGATTGTTGGTATCAATAATTTTGTATTTTGATCATTTATGTTTATTTTGAAATGTTTTTTGACCGTGGAATCTATGTAATCGATCTATACCCAACATTTTTAAACAAATCTGTGCGAACGTATTTAAATGTTAAAATTAAGTCGGGCGTGAATGGCTATATAGTTTTGTAAAGTTGCATTAAGGGAGGGTAATCTTAGGTTATTCATTTCGTAGTTGAATTGGTTCAATGGATGGATATATTTGTGTAATTAGTAGATGTAGTATGAGGTCCGCTACGGGAAGGATTATAGATATACGCCACACACCCTCTGTTTGCCTATGGATGGGTTTGTAAGTCGGCAGAAGACCGCAGTCCATTCCTATGGAGTTATTTGTTAATTGTTCTACTTGCCAACAGATGTCACATTCCTGTTGGTGGAGAGTCAATATCTTCTCTAATTCTACTTACTGTTCAGATGTACTTTCCTGGCAGTATAGCATTTTGTGTTGTCGTATCATGCTACATTGAATACATGAATATATCAGATGGATTGGCGCCAGTTGATTGCGAAATTTGTTGCCTAAGGTTAAATCAGGGAAGAATTTTTTTTTTTTTTTCAAATGCAGATCTATGTAGTCTATTCATACTTGACTATCTAAATAAAAATTAAACTTATTGAAATCTTTTTAAATGTAAATTAAAGATCAATATAAAATTATAAACGTTAAATTTATTCCTCAAAATTTAAATATTATTTTATATATGCGTAAATAAATATTTTTTTTATGTGTTAATTTCTGGCAGTGGCTTTTATTCTTTTATATTTAAGATATAAAATTTATATTTTATTATCTCTGCTACTCCACTGAGCTAGTGACTTGGGCTAATGATCTGAATATTTAAATAAAGTGGAATCTTAACAGCGCGTATCTGCCTACTCTATAAATTTTTCTAGGCTCAAATGCCTAGATGGCGCCCTTGTAGTGCAGATATTGTTTTTGCGGTTAGATTCGATCTTCACTTGCATTTCGATCGTTATAATATATATACACACCTATGTTTTGACTGTCCTGTAGTCAGTGAACTGGCTCTGAAGAAGACTGCAGGACAGTCAAAACATAGATGTATGTATATATGTACAAATAAAGGATTTTGCTAACAAGTGTTTTAAGAGATTAAAATGAATTGGTTCTGAAGAAGATTGCAGGACAGTCGAAACATGGGTGTATGTATATATGTACATATAAAGAGTTTTGCTAAAAAGTGTTTGTATTTATAGGATATTGTAGCAAAATAAAAAAAGTGTGATTTTGGTAATATTTACATTATTTCATCTTAAAATTTCCAGTGCATCACACATTTTTGAAATATATAAATAAAGACAATTGAAAAAGGTAAATTATCCCCTAAAATCCATTTCATGCTGAACCAGCACTTTTCATTTGTCTCAGATAACAATTTCTTACTCATGACATCATAATTTGACTCTATTTATCATTATCAAATTATTACAATTTGATTTATCAGTGTCAAAATTTCTGATATCATCTATTTGGCACCAGCCACTTTAGATAAATATATGATTATTACTTATCTTTTAGTAAACTAGAGATTATCATGGCCATTTAACTTTGGCATGAACGTTAAAACCAGTTTACAACTAATATTCTGCTTTTCAATTAAACACAATCAAATGGTGTCCTACTTCATCTTTATTTTTCCATGTGTATTCTCTCTCTCTCTTTTTTAGATATTCATACCATTACATATTCTTGAAACATATAAAACAAAATCTTATAGATTAAATTGTAATGTGTTGATATTGTATTATTTTCAAAGGAAGATACATAATTGATTACTGTAATTGACCACATATGAAAAATAAAAGAGTGGATAAATGCTGGTTACTTTTGGGGTAACAATTTTAATAATAATGGTAACAAATAAGGCTAGACAAGTAAGTTTAAAAGAAAAAAGAAAAAAAAAATCCTTTAGTTCACAGATTTAAAATTAGCATATATTCTCTCTAAATTTTGCAGAGTTCAGAGGTCAAAATTTAAAATATAATAATTATTCAACGTTTGAAATTAAAATATGATTTAAAAAAAGTTTCATGTTTTATTTCATTAAAATGTCAAAATTATACAAAAAGACTTTTGTACCATAATAAATATTTTTGTTATTGTAATTATTAAAACTAACTTTAAAAAAGGTTAAGAAAGATAATAAAATGCAAGTTAAATAACGCACATAAAAAAATTCAAGATCTTTTTTAACTGCTAAGTTATGAATTAAAATTAATACTGTAAAATGATCTTGATGGCTCATTACTAAATTTACAGATGCTGACCATTATCCTGGACACAATGTAGTCCTAATTAATTATCTATTCAAATCCCGATATGTTATCAAACACGAACTGCCATTTCTTGTGTTGTCTTTAATCTATGTTAAAGTTATGCCTCCACATATACATGTTAAATGAAAGCCCTCTTTCATGAAATATCTGTGTCTTTAAAGAAGTTAAGAAACATTTCTTAAATACTTAAAAATATAAAGCAGCTAAATATGTTGAAAATCTTAATATTTTTCAATCTACAAGGTTGGATTCTATAGTATATAAAATAAGTATACCAAAAAGAAGAAATATACTGAAATGGACTATATAATTTAAAATAAAATAAATGAAAGAAAACAAAAATTGATAAATGTTAAGTTTAACAAAAAGAATTTCTAACAGGAGACTTTAACAAAAATTTTAATATTGAAAGAATGATCACCTAAAGGATGGTAACATTTATAATAATTTACTTATAAATATTTGAAATACAGGTATTCTTCATAAACCTGGAGGCTAATTGTAAATATAGGGGATTTGAACTCACTTTCAAGTACCCACCAGCTATCCACATTATCTTATACCACACATGACCTCACACATGTAAAAAAGATAAATAATCAGCAATATACTAGTATGAAATATGTATATTGGTGATTATTTATCTTTTCTACATGTGTGCTGTCATGTGTATTAGTGGTATGAGATAGTATGGATAGTTGAGGGATACTTGAAAGTCTGAGTTCAAATCCCCAATATTTAGTAATTTACTTATGTATTTTATTATTATTTACATTTTATAATTTTAAGTAATACTGTAATAATATTTTGTATGTCTTAATGTATGGCATTAAGTTTATTCAAATAATATAGGTCAGTTTAATCAATGAATATTATTGCTTAATAAACCCTTTTTTGTTATTTATTAATCTAGTCTCTTGTCTCGCTTCTCATGAATTCTTATTATTCAAACATAAATAAATTATATAAAGTAATGTGAATAAATTGCTTGTATTAATATTGTTTGATTAAAATAAAAAATTAATTTGTAATAGCTTGTGAGATAAAAGTTCAAACTCTATCAAGTTTGTCATGGTATAGTTTAGTAATGCTAATAATATAGAATCTTCTTCAATGGATTTTCCCAGTAATGGGAAGCACTCTGGTTTAAACCTAACATAAATTTTTAATCCTTAGAGGATCTGTTTCTTCTTCAATTAATTGGGAGTGGTTTAATGGTCTAGAAAGGTTGCCATGGTTTATAATATTTTTATGAATATAGCTAGATCTCACCATTAGTATAATTTATGATTAAACTAAATTATACTTCCCTCCTATTTTATAGTTTCTCTGAGTTGTTTGAAATTTAAGTGTGAGCTCATAAAAAGTTACCTTTCTTATTAAACATTAATCATTCAAATATACAGGACCATTACAATATATATATATATATATATATATAATTAATATATATTTGACAGTTTCATAATTATATTATGTTTTTGTAACTTTTAAATTAACTAGAAATATACCCTCTCAGGGTGTGGCATATTTCAATCCCTATTTGGCTGCCATTTGTAACTATAATTTGTACTATTTTAATATGTCATTTGTAACCATAATAAATTTTGTAGGGAATTTATTATTAGTATATGCCTATCCAATCTGTACCATTTGTAACTATATTAATTCATCATAGCATAGATAAAATTATAGTCACTGTGCCACTTGAAAATATCAGCTAAAGTTCTTGGTTTTTTTATATATTGGGGCATCATTTGACCAATAAAACATACGGCCATTGTCATCAAATAAAATATATTAAATATAGCAACTGATAAAGTCCCACTGTGAATTCCGGAGTGCCTTATGCTTATCTCCAATCAGGTTCTTCTAACAAAGTCCTTCCTATTCTTCTTTCCAATATATAAGACCATTCATGGTCATTGCACACACTGGTGCTATTCATGACAACTATAAAATATATATATTCTATAAAACTAATTTTGAAGTTGGAAAGGATGATATCACTCTTTATTCAGTTTAGCTAAATACATGTGTTTCCCATGAGCGCCACTAGATTGTTTTCAATCTAGATAAGTATCTGTTTATAGTGTACTTGAGTTCAAACTCATTCAGTACATTTTTATTACACATGACTTGGATGACTAATGAAAAAAAATGACATTCTTACATTTTATCTATATTGATAAATATAAGTCCCAATATTACCAAAGTTTATACTATAGATCAAAGTTCTTATAGACATTGCTAGCTCATTTAGTATATTGATGAACAGACAAGTATAATCTTATTAAGGCTTCTAAACAAGCATGTGAAGACCATTATTGATATTGATGGCCATTTAACTAGTTATTTTCACAATAAAGGTAATAATGATGATGATGATAATAATATCATAATAATAATGATAATAATAGTGATATCATAATAATGTTATAATAGTGATGATGATACCAGCCTGGCTTATTAATAAACTCACAACAATAAATTCATCTTTATAAATTATAGGCATCTATAAAATATCCTATTTCATACTGGGTTTAATAATACTAGTGGTGATGATTGATCATCATAATCTCTTTGCATAATATTCAATTTTCTATAAACCCCTATTTACTAAAATATATTCATTACGTTAAACATTAAATTTAATGATTATAATTTATTAATGATGATTGATGGCAATCATAACTTTTATATAGTATTATTTGAAACATTTTTTTTAACTAATAACATGATATCCATCTTTGATGAGGATGATCATAATTCATGGACACATCCCAATTTAGCTTTTCCACTATTGAACTATAATTATTAAAATTTTGTTATTCTCAAGCATAATCCTTAAATACTTAAATATCAACATTCCAGTTTACCCATTATTTTGCGGACGCTTAATATTTGCAAGTGATTGTTCAATATATATAAATAGTAATACTTAATAACTGCGAGCAATGATGATGAATTAAAATGACAGAATTAAGACAAGAAAAAAAAACACAATATTCTTAATAATAACTCGGAAACCAATTAAGATATATAATTATATTTTATTAACACTACTACTCTTTCCTTCCTTCTTTAAAGTCAAATCAACAATTAAATAAATGGCTTATTACCATATTAATTCAATACAAAAATTAATATAAAAATTTATATAAGTATAAGCAAATAAATCTAACATATAGGTTTGTCATTTTCTTGATATCTCAAAATAAGCTGACTTAAATCAATATTAGAAAAAAATACATATTCTATAAATGCTTATTTAAGACTTTTCTTACTTATCATATCATAAAATAAATTTCAGGTGTAACTTGTATATGTTATTTCACTTCCATTCAAATGTAATGCCCTACTTTTCAATTTACCATTTTAAACTAATCATATATAACCTATTCTTTGATGTGTTTGGATAAGCAGTTACACAGGCACACATTCGGTAATGTTAACATATATGTTTAAAATGTATACCCATAAATTACATATATAAAAATATCTTTTTCTTTTGCAACCTTATAGCGAAAGAAAATAAAATACATGATATTAATTTTTTAATATGCAACAACAAAAAAAACATTATAAATGAATATATCTATAGGTTGCTCATTATCATAACTGATGAACAATTTAAAAAAAAAAACATTTCAACATTACAATATATATATAATATAAAAAAAAATAATAAAAGACAATGAAAAATTTAAGTTTAAAGATTTAAGCTATGTTTGTGCTATGTTGTGAGATATTGCAAATAACTATAGATAAACAAGTCTTTAATGTTTCTGTATCAAAAGAAAAATTGCTTTGACCTGTAAATCAAGGTTTACTTTTAATAAGCAAGAATAAAATCGGTTAAAGAAAGTTCATATTTACCCGTTTACTTTTTACTTCTTATTAATGTCCTGAGTTTGAATTTCAGGCTTTTCTTTGCTGAACAACAACAACAACAACAAAAAAATTATTGCAGATACTTTTAAGATAATGCTGAATCAATTGACTTGCTTGTTTCTTCAATTCTATTATTATTCATTGTTGATTGTTCCTTCTACCATTTTAAAAAAGTTATTATAAGTACTTTGAATAAGTAGGTACCGGTGGTTTGTTGTCTCTCTCCTTTTAAAAAAATAATTGCTGTTGACACTTTAGATGATTGAGGTAAACTAACAAAAATTTGATTCATGGCTTCAAACTTGGTTCTACATGGCTTTTATAAATTTTCTTTTCCTCCTATTTCCTCTTCTCCATTCATTCGAAGGTAATGAGCTTTTAATAAGCCAGGAACTAGAAACAAAGCATTCCATATAGCTTGTGTGGTTGGCTTCAAACTCTATCATTTTGTTGGTTATTACTTGATACATGACTTCATAGACAGATCAGCGATTTTAACTCATTCTGTATTAACCAGGAAGCAGAAAAATGGTTTAGCAATGCAGAGGCAAGTATTCTGCATAGCAAATATGTTAATATCATATTTATATAATTGTTAATAACTTCTATTAAATTCAATCTTGTTCAATGTTTTCCTCTCTTCTTTAATATTGTGAAATTGTTTATATAGCGCACATCTTCATCTATATTGACTTTATACCAGAGTCTTATACTTCATTTCCTTACTCAATTTTCAAAGAGTGAATAAAAAAAATCAAATCGCACTTTTCTCCTACTGAGTTGAGTCTCAAAATAATAATCACTGAGTTACATCTCACTTTAATAATAATAATCTGAGTGACTGTCTCTCCAAAATATTCATATTGAGTCTCTAAAAATAAAATCATACTGACTGATCAAAAAATAAAATCATACTGCCTGATCATCTCTCTCTCTAAAAAATTAATGACTAACTGATTAAAAAATTGTTTCAATCATTTATATCGCGAATTTCAACCAAAGAAAAAAAACATCTGGAAACCTTATCTTAAAAAAAAAATCAAAGCTTCACAAGTTTGACATCGGTCACAATCAATAAAGACTTAAAATTGATCGCTATCGTTATCTACACAAAGCACCTCTTTTGTAAAAATAATCTTAAGACACAGACAACAACAAACCTGGAATCTATAGCCATCAGAAATAGGTGTAAAAGCATCTTTGTGTTTGTACAGATGTATTCATTCTTTCACAGTGTACATTTTTTTTATCTCCTAATCTAATAATCTCCATCGCCTTATTTTAACTTTTCTGATCTACTCTATTTTAATAAAAAAAGTTAAATAATATGACAATTTATTTAATAAAACTATATATAATAAATCATTACCAAATATTATTACCCTCTACATAATGGTTTATTCATTAACTATCTATAAATTTATAATAATAAATACACATATATAAATCCTCTATATATAAAAGAAATTTTTTTTTAAATTAATTAAATAATATATCTGTGTGTTTGAAATGAGTCATATACATACAATATATATATATATAATATTATAATTCAATGTCTGTATTTCTTCAAAGCAATATACATGATCTTATAATTGAATATTTATAAATACAGTAATCAGATATATGTAAAGTATAACTTTAAAATTTTGTATCCACTTAGGAGTGCTTTCAACTATCCACGTCTTTGTCAACTAATGCTTTGAAAGGCTAACCTTACCACAATTCTGTAATCTTAATGTTTGCTACCTGCTTGTTGTTTATGATCATAATCAGTCATGTATTTATGGTTGTAACTTCATTTATAGTAATGTAAAAATATGGCAAATTGAAAAAATCACAACAAAATGAAAATAAATGAAGCTATGCTAATATACAAATACAAACAAGACTTAATCACCAGGCAGGCAGCTAGCATTAAAATCATGTGAAATTATGGGAAGGTTAGCCTTTCAAAGTGTTAGTTGTACAAAGACTACGAGGATAGTTTAAAGCACTCCTAAGTGAATAAAAAAATTTTAAAGTTATACTTTACATATATCTGATTACTGTATTTATAAATATTCAATTATAAGATTACATATATATTTTTTAAGTGCTCAAAGCTAAATTAATAATTGATAAAAACAACTACACCATATAGCTTTAGTGTTTTTTAACCATTGAATTATCAAACTTCAGTTAAATTATTCATTTAATCATTGTATAACATAAAAATATCAACCTAGTCTCAGATTATCTCTGTTTCCAGACAAATGTCCTATTTTTAAAATAAAAATTAGCCGAAAATGAAAAACATAATGGTGATTCAGAAATTTTAAAAAATTGTATTTATGGATCTGAGACTTGGACACTTAATAGAAGAGCAATACAGAGACTTCAGACCACTCAAAAAAGTATGGAGAGATGTATGTTGGGAGTAACAAGAAGAGATCAGAAATACAATGTATGGGTAAGAGAACAAACAGGCATTACTGACCTCATTGAAAAAAATAAAAGATTGAAGTGGAGTTGAGTTGGACATATTTCTAGAAGAGATGATAATAGATGGACAATTGAAATTTTAAACTGGATTCCAAGAGATTGTAAAAGACCCAGAAAGAGACCACATGTGAGATGGATGGATGAAATAAGAAAGTATGCAGGGGTGATGTGGAGAAGAGAAGCTAAAGATCGGAGAAGATGGATTAAACTTGGAGAGACCTTCATCCTGCAGTGGATTGATAATGGTTGGTGATGATGATGATGACTGGAAAAAATTCTTTGGAAAAATGTTACAACTAGGCAAAAATTCTAGATTTAACAACAAAGTTATTTTTGAAGATTATTTTTTCTACTAATTTAAATGTTTGACAGATTATAAAAAATATTAATATCTGTGCAATTTTATCAAATCCATAAAAAAATTACAGTTTACTAAATGCATATCACTGATGATATAAACATATTCGTGGAACAACCAAGTTTGAAAACATTATTATGACAATTCACAAGCCCGATTTTCAAAGAATCATTTAGACAAACTTGTCAAATAACACTCTTTTTCTTATATTGCTTTCAGTCTATTTATCAAACTGTATAAATAAATATTTTACAGTCAACTTGAGCATAGCTTTTTATGAATAGAGAAGATCGTGTTTGTGTTATATAGATTCTCTGAACAGACATTTTAAAGAATGTGTGTTGTTTCTTTGGCAAAACATGGCTGTCGATTGAATAGAGTGGAGAGCTACAATTAGACCAGATGTTGACATCTTTCATAAAGAAAAATTTGCGGTGGAAGTTAAAAGATTGTATTTACAGAAATATTGCTAAAACAGAATGATAGACCATGTTCTATAAGTAAATACTTTTGTGGTTTATAGATTGATTAGTGTAGTCATTTCAAAATTATCGTCTCTTTTTCTTGATATTGGAGTAACTGATTTTGATAGTGATGATGACAACTTATGAATACTTTTCAGATTTTCACTGAAATGGTCAGCTGAGGATATGTGGTGTGGTGTGATGACAATCTGGACCAACTGACAAATGCTGGTTTAGCATGAAATACATATATTGGTGATTATTTATCTTTTCAACATGTGTGTGATCAAGTGTATCAGCAGTATGTGATAGCATGGATGGTTGAGGGTTATGTGAAAGTCTGAGTTCAAACCCCTATATATTTCTATCACTAAGCAATAAATTTCTGGGTTATCAGTTACTCAAATATTAATTTTACATTGTACTTGTTATAAAGCAATGAGCATAAAAAGCCAAAACTCACTTTCTGTATAATCACTTTGTCTATATTTATTTTCCCACTTCTTTATTTGCACGCTTTCTGCTTGTACTCATTTACATTCAATTAGCAGATGCTTAATATTTTCAAAGTCTTCCTTACATAACTTGCATTTATTCATTTATGTGTATATTCCTTTGTTGTTAATGATCCTGTTCAAGCTTAAACAGTAAATTATTTTCCTTGTGAATGTCGTAAATTAGCTCACACTTAATATTCTGTTTACTTCTATATATATTTAACTCTTTTTACCTGCTGACTTCACTTTAGCTTGAAATGCTATTATTCACCCTTTTGTTTGCACCTACATAATAACAGAAATTGAAATTTTAAGTAGTCAAGAGAAATCATGCTATAAAGTTTCACACAGTTATCATGTTCATTTTATAATATTCTTCAGTAAAATTTCTTTTACATACCTTTATGTCACCTACTGTATGCTTTATAAATAAAAGATGCCAGATGATAGCACTGAATAAATCCTTATTCAATCCTGTTCTTGTTCAATACTTCCAGGCCAGTTTAAAACTTAGGACTATCATCAAAGTGAAGCTTCGAATTTTGGAACAATTCACCTGAAATTTGGGATCCGCTGTACCTTTATTCCACCTGTTATCATTTATCTCTCTTATACTATCAAGCTATCAGCACAAATTGAAAAAAGCATGTTTTCAACCTAACTTGCTGCTATCTGAAATCAGTTCATTATCTACATATTGTGATGTTTTTAGTTTTTTAATAGCCATAGATACCATTATCTTCAGAGCTATAGTTTTTAAAAAACTATAAACATCATAACATATAAATGCTGAACTTGTTTCAGTTTTGTATGATTATACAGACTAGATGTCTTAGATTGAAAATGTTTATATATTTTTCACCTTGATCTATTAGATTTGTAGTTTAAAAAAGAGGTAAGTGATGTCTGCTAGAGGGAAGATGCATTAGGGCCAAAAAATTTAGGTTTATTGTTCCAAGATCCAAAGCTCCTTTCTGATAAAAGTCACAATCTTAAAACAATTCTGGATGTAGGAATTTTTTAAGTACAATCATATTGCATCTTAATAATTACTAATGTTTACAGTAGATGGCATGGAAGTGTGAAGGAATATTATGTTGCTGAAAGAGCAATAAGTTAACTAAAGTCACGTGATAGACTCGTGATATTTTATTGGTTAATTTTTTTAAAAATAAAATTTGTCTGATTCACTTAACTTTAGATTTACATTTTTAATCGGTTTTTCATAAGCTCTTGCCATTAACATTTCATTGATTCTGATAATACTTACCCTCTTATATTAATGGCAGTTATTTGGGCAGACTTTATAAAAAATACTTTACTTTGACCTTAAGCATCATTTTTATGGAAGAGGAAGATTTTGTTTTACAAGGATTATCTCAAAGATATTTTTTAAAAAATGCAGTATTGATTGTTTTTATTGGGAAGACATGGCAGAAGATAATATACACCAGAGAGTTAAAATTAATGAAGATGGTAAAATCTTTCATAAAGAAAAAAATTGCATCAGGAGTTGGATGACAATAACCACAATGTGTCAGTTGAGCAAAGTAATGGGCCAACATGTTCTATATGTGAATGCACTTGTGGTTTATAGATGTGTTTGTATAGTCATTCCAGAACTTGTCTTTAGTGTATTCCTATTGACTTTTTTTGACCTTTCTCTTAAAGAGTTTGAGTGACTGATTCAGATAGTAATAATAACATCTTATAAATTCTTTTTTATCACTTTAAGTAATGAATTACGCTTATTAAGAGTGCTTGGCAGAACAGTTAAAAGTATCAGAATTTATTCAATATCATCAAAACAATGTCCTCAATTTTTATCAAAGGCTGACCCAACATTGATCAATTTTAGATCTCTGCACTTTTTCTATCTTTTATTTATATTGATATAATAACAGAAATTAAAGTTATAGATAACCATCAGCAATTGTGATACAAAGTTATCAAGAAGTTATAACTTTCATTTTATAATATTCTTCAATAAAATTTCATTTTCACACCTTTATGCCACCTACTATAAGATTTAGTAAACTTTAGTTGCCAGATGATATTGTTCAATAATACTCTACACAGGATTGTCCTATCTGATATCAAACTATGACGGATCACTGAGAAGCTTTAAATCTTGGGATAGTGCATCTGAACCATTAGAATCTAATGCACCTTCCTTACTTCTCTGCTTTACTATTAAACTAACAACCCAAATTGGAAAAACTTTGTTTTCATTCTAAACCAACTTGATTGTATAGTTTTATGGATCTAAAACAAGTTCTGCATCTAAATATTATGGTCTCTACTTTTTTTTTTACTAACTATAGAGACCTTTATCTTGTGGCCTATAGTTGTTAATAGACTAAGAACACCATAATTTATAGATACTGAAATGATGTCAGTTCTATATGACTATACAAACAAGTTGCCTTAGATTAAAAATATTTATATATTTTTAAATTTAAAACAATACATTGATAGCTAAAAAGAAAAGTAAGTAATGGCTACTGGAAGAAGGGTCAATTGGATCCTAAAGGTCTACGCACACTGTTCCATGATTAAAACTCATCACTGATGAATGTAATAGTATGGAAACTAGTTTGAAGATATTGGCTAAAACATGCAGCATAGGGATTTATTAAGTACTATTAACTGGTATCTTTTAGTTTCTGAAACTTCCAGTAGGTGGCATAGAGGTGCGAAGAAAAAACATGCTACTGCAAAGACAATGAATAACTGAAGTCATATGATAGAGTCATGTGATATTTTACTGGTTTAATAAAATTTCTGTCTGATTCATTTATTTTTAGATATAAATTGTTGATCAATCACTTTTCCATAAACTCTTGGACTTGAAAAATTCATTAAACAATCAAATGCATATATTATTATTGTCATGTCCCAATGAAACAAATGACTGGTTCTCTCTATAAACTGCTTGCAGCACCATCTTGTGAAATAATATGTGTTCTGTAGTGATGTAGTTTAATTATTCACCACAAAATCATTAAGATGCTGATGTGTCTGAATTGTGACTTGTGACATAAAATATGACAGTGTGATTCACACCTTAACTTATAATGGAACTACATGCTAACATTAAAAAAAATATTTTAAATTGAGCAAACCTGCTATTGAAATATTTGAAATGATTCAAACTGTGTTTGACAATGAAGCCATGAATTACAAACATGTTTCCAAATGGTTTGTAAAATTTTGTGATGACAAGAAGAGCACGAATGCACAAAACCCAGTTACACTTCATGTTATAACTCATGACTCAGACATAACTTGTGCCTTGAAATATTTGTGGGAAACAACTAAAAATATTGCTATGTAACACACATTGTTTAGAGATGGTGCTGCAGAAGGCTTGGAGAGGACTGGGCACCTTTGCACTAGAAATGCTGATCAATAGTAATTGAATAGATTTTTGCCCTTAAATTTATAAAAAAATTTGAAAAGTAAAAGGATCTGGTATACAATCTGTGGAACTTAAATTCCAAAGACTGTTATTTGACTACTGCATCAAACCATAAAAGGACTATTAAAGTTTATGGTATAATTTAAAATTGAGATACTGGAATAAATGGTGTAAAGAAAATGGTAAGCAATTGATGATGATCAAATGTTATTGTTTGTCCATAGGATTATACCACATAATTATTATGCCTTCAGGATCCAGATTACATCTATATATTTTATATATATATATATATAAATTGAAGCCATAGAATAAAGAGCATGAAGAAGGTGGCTAGCAATCATTGATGATCGAATGTTACAGCTTGTTCATAGTATTGTATCGCATAATTATTATGTCTTCCGGTTCCAAAATATAACACCTATATTTTACATACATATTTAAATTATGATGATAAAATAAGAAACATGAAGCGAACAGCAAAATTTGATAATGATCAATGTTACTGCTTGCCCATAGTATTTTAACACATACTTATTGTAGCTTGAAAACCCTGATTATAACACCTATATTTAAAATATAATTTCATTCCAATATCAGCCTTTCAAGCTAATTGAGCACGCGCCTTTTGAGTGTTAAATAAATGAATACTCTCTTCTTCAATCCAAGATATAGTATTTATGCAGGAATAATTTGAGATGTTAGAATAAAAGGCATGAAAAATGTGGCTTGAAATTGTTGATAATCAAATGTTACTGCACAATCCAGAACACAGTACCTTTCCTTTACTTATATATATACCAACACAATAAGATTTTTTGTTTAATAGTATTTTTTTTAACGATCTCTCTTACCACCAACTATTATTACATTATAATTACATCATCGATTTGTTTATTTTCTATGGGAACTCCAGAAAAAATTTGAAATGAAGAGAACATTTTATTCTAATTAACACTGAAAATCAATACATTGAAAACACACGCGCTGCTTTTGAATTTTAAATTTCTGTTTGAAATTATTTAAATTTTTAAATACTCCAGCATTTGTTTAACTAACATGATAAGAATATATATTCCTTTGTCTTTTCAAGAAATTTAAAATCTTTTATTTATATATTTATTTTTTCTTTGTTTATATAATTTTCAGATTTGTTTTAAAGTTTGTTATTTTAAATTGTTTGCAACTTTTTGAAATTTCTTTCTGAATTTAAATAACTATTTAAAATCCTTTAATCTTATTAAGAGTGTATTTTATTAAAGATAGGATTAAAATGTCTGTCAGTTTAGTTTATAATTTAATACCACAACAAAATATTTTTTTAATTTATACGATTTCTTGTTACTTACGTATTAGTCCGGCACTGACATGTTAAGTATATAATAATCTGGCAATAATTTTCTAATCTTGCGATCTCAGAAAATTACGTCTGCATGGGACTTATTGACAAACTTAAATGAGCCAAACAACATTTTGACTAATTATTTTATTCTCATGGAATATTTGGTCTTTATATAAACATTTGTAGTGCCTGCGATTTTCATCAGTGCTGGAGCAATTTCTTTTAAATTTGACGATGCTCCAATTCAGTGGTGTACTTTCCATTTTGTATTTGCGTCACTCTTCCTCAGATGAAAATTTAATGCGTTCAATTTTTTTTTTTTATGTCATGCCTAAAATATAAATATGACTAGGTAAGATTATTCACAATAAAACGCTGGAAGTTTTAATTAATATACAAATTTATATTTTCTAATATTTTAGCACTAAGCACTACAAAAAAATTGCAAGATAAAACGATTTTATTGAATAAATTTGCATACATTACTGTGGTATTCACTAACTACTAGTAAAAAGAGCTAAGAATGTGGGAACATAGAATTCCCAAAAGCCCTTAGCTTATCAATTGTTATGTATAGCTTAATTAATTGTGTATAAAACACAAGCATAGTATTATTTTGATATGATTTTTTTAAATGTATTTTTAAAAAGTAAATTTTTAAAAATAAACAAAACATATCAATATCCAAAACTTAAGAGAATTCTTTAAAAATAACATGGTTGCATCCCCCTGCTGTAATTACTTAGCTCATTAAGATGAAGACAAGAGTTGAATGAAGAATGTAAAAAAATGAAGAATTTTGGGCTGTTAACTTGATATGTTTTTAACTTAAACCGAAAATTCTTGGTTAACTTATGAATAGATTAATATGATATCCTGTTTGGAAAGTTTTTTATTTTTAGTGTGGGTATTATTTGAAGCAATTCATAGACTATAAATCAATAACTAATAGCTTAAACATCAGAAGTGACAGAGTTGTGATATGGTAAAAGGCAAGTTGCTTTGTGGATCATATGACATTTGACAGTCAGAAGTTACAACATTGGATTGTTATTTATGCAACTTTTAAACATGAAAAATGTTCATGGTCAATGGAGGAGTTGCTTTGTGGATCATATGACATTTGACAGTCAGAAGTTACAACATTGAATTGTTATTTATGCAACTTTTAAACATGAAAAATGTTCATGGTCAATGGAGGAGTTGCTTTGTGGATCATATGACATTTGACAGTCAGAAGTTACAACATTGGATTGTTATTTATGCAACTTTTAAACATGAAAAATGTTCATGGTCAATGGAGAAGTTGGTTTGTGGATCATGTGACTTGAAAACCAGAAATTACAGAATTGAACTATCATTCATGAACTTAAAAGATCAGAGATGATGGAATTGTGTTATGGTTAATGGGAAAGTTGCTTTGTAGGTCATCCAGAAGTTACAAAGTTGAGCTGTCATTAGTGAATCTTTAAATATCAGAAGCTACAGAGCTGTGTTATGGTCAATGGTGGAGTTACTTTGTGTGCCCAATGACATTTGAAGACCAGAAGATACAGAATTGAGCTGTCATTAATAGCTCTTCAGCTCTCAAATCCATCAAGACATAACACAGCATTAAACCACATGGAGTGTGATTTGATTTATTTTGTTACAATCATAATACTATCTAGTTTTATGTAAAGGAGAAGGACAAAAATCTACATCCTCATAAATATTTGTAAAATAATGTTTACTTAATAAAAAAAGGACAGAAAAAAATTATTGGACCAGTTGAAATAAAATTGCTGTTTTGTACTTAAATCTGTAAAACTAGAAAAGAAATCATCATTAGATAAAAAGTGGCAATTGTAAAAAGAAAATGAGAAAAATTATTGCAAGAGTAAGTACAATATAATATCCCTTCAATAATAAAAAAACCTAAAAAAGAAAATAAACCAAGAGGGAACAAGTAACTGTGTGCATTACAAAAGGAATGGTTGGGTGACATAAAAGTTAGTGTTTTTATTTGATGTATGTAGCATGTGAAATTTGGATCAAGGTTAGATGGATCTTGTAAAAAAAAAATTAAGTCACAAACTTAAAATTTTTCTTTCTGACAGCTGGTTTTTAGCCAACGTAACCAGCCATTTTTAATGTTTAATAAATGGGTATCCATCTATTATTAGCCATAAGATTATTATTCCAGGTTTATCCAGATTAGATAAATAAATATGTTTTAACCAAAACAAGCAACAGCATGGAGTGCTGCAGTAGATATCAGACTCTTGAGTAAAAGTTCCTTGGTTTGAATTCAAGGCAATTTTGGTGCTCAAATTTTTTGTAAACAAGCAATAAAGCTGTTTTATTTCTTACTTTTATATTTATAATATGGTTTTTATTTCTTGTAAGGCAAATATCAATTTTCTATGGGTATTGAGTCTATGTTTTGTATTTGTTTATATTTAAAACTTTATTCGCCAAACCAAAATACATTTTCTTTAGAATGGATATACAAATGGTACAGAAACAGGGAATATTACCCAAAAACAATAAAAATGAATAATATTTCTGATATATAATTATAAGGAAATAGAAAATAGATAAGTAGAAAAAAAAACTTACATAAATTTGAGACTGAGAGAATGGATCCAAAAAGATATTTTTTTAATTTTATTTAGTAAATCAAACGTAAAAAACGGTTAATTACCTCAAATTTAACTCATTTATATAATTCTTACATTTTTACTTTAAAGATTTTGAAAATTAAATGTGTTCACTTAAGTAAGCTTAAAACTTACCTTTGGGTTCATGTTTTGAAATAATAGTGGTCTAATAAATAAATATCAAGTTGTTAACGTAAGCAAGAATTTTCAAATGTTTGATATCTCTAGATCATCTGGCATTTGATAATTGTTTGTGAAATGCGTATATGATAAGAGTGATTGGTCTGAGTTTCTGTAGAATGAATGATTGCCATATCATGGAGATAAGATGAAGGCTGAACTAGTAGAAACAGAAATTTTGAAAATATTTCTGCAGTGCAATTATTCTTCGTTTTTTACAAGGTATTAAAACTGGATATAAATTATACTTTATATAAGAGTTGTGTAATGAAAATTATCAAGAACACAGACATGAAGACTGTGTGATATTTCTAGCATAAGGTTGTTCACAAAATGTAGACATAGAAAAACAAAATGGTCTGAGTTTTTGTTGTAGTGGATAATTGTGTTATGGTTGAGTTAAAGTGAAATAGAAACAGTTTCATATCACCAATTGAAATTCAAGTATAGAATATCACTAACTCTAAATAATTACATTAATTTCAGCACTACCTTATAGTTGGAATAAGCAAGGCAAAACTCTCCATACAGTAGAGCCACCCAGTGCCAACCAGAGTAATCAATGGATGCCAGAAAACTTATGCATAAAATCTCTAAGATCTAGGTGCAGTGCTCTCAGATCCAAAGCTCCTCACTGACAAAGGCCGCAAGCCAGAAACTAGTCTGGGGATATTAGATGCATAGGCATTAGATGGGGATTTTATGCATAAGCTTTCTGGCATCCATTGATTACTCTCATTGGCATAAGGTGACACTACTGTATGGAGAGTTTTGCCTTGTTTATAAACAATTATATGCTAGTATAAGAGATAGATGGTGATCATGTGATGCTTAATAGTTGGAATAAAGCAGCACAGGTATATCTATATATCTTAAGATAGATATTCTTTATTTATACATTTCAAGGTATGTGGCAGAATGGGGATCTGAAGTATATCTTAAAATATATTATATATGGAAAAAAAGAGATAAAGTTGAACATGTTTATATATATGTGAAAAATAGATAAATTAATCTTTAACTGATGTTTAAAGTTTATATCTGGACTAGGGATAATCTCTAGTTTAGTAAATGATTATTAATAATCATTAATGAATTTATCTGTGAGGATTGATGACAAAATTATGAGTGCAAAATATTTGACATTTGTAAATTAAATTTTAAAAGCATTTATATATATTACCTAGCACTGATTATTAGATTTATTTTTGTAATCAAGTGAAAATTCAGTTTTGATTTCATAGCTTCATTAGAAGTGACATAAACTTATTTTAATTACTTTTTTTTTAATTTATAAAATATTTTATCCACTTCCATCTTTTTATCTGTTTTAATTAAAAAAAATTGAATAGTTTTTAATTTATTAATTCATTTTGCTCAATTAATAAAATAAGTTAATGAAATAAAGCCTCATTAAAACATAAAGAGCAGTTTTAAATATTGAGAAGCTAAAATAAGTTGTACTAAGAGTAAGTTAGTTAGAGTAAACTGTCACAGACAATGATCAAATATTATGGGCCAGTTGTAGAAAATATAGTCTACTTATAATCGATCCTTCAAGATGAGACTTTAACATATATATAATGAATTTCTTATACAGGTAGATTCCACTAATCCAAAATCCTATGTGTCAGAGCTTACTGTATTTGTGAATTTTTTGAATTTTAATGAGGAACTCTTTCTTCTTTATTATATACCCAAACATTGCTGAAAATGTAAATAAACATTAAAATCAGTCACTACAGGGTAAAAGTCTTTCCAAGTTCAATCCATCTTCTCTAATCTCCAGCCACTCATCTCCATATCACCCTAGCTCACTTTCTTATTTTACTAGATTTATTTTTGTATGTATATAGTTCTGTATAATTTAACACTTTTAACACACTAGTATATGGGGAAACATTTTAATGAAAGAGAATTCTGTTTTTAAAATCTAGTTAAAGTTTTAAGCCATGATGTTTCTGAGACAACAACCAATCACATCTTCTTGTGGAAGTAATAGTATTTTTATCCAATAGACAATCTCATTTTGCTTATTATTCAAGCTATTAAATGAATTTAGAGTGTAGTAATGGACATATATAGTAATGAGAATTTGAAGTATCATAAACTTCTCTTAATTGTCCTCTGAAATCAAGACTTCACCAAAGGAAGTTTATATATATATATATATATATATATATATATATATATATATATATATATATATATATATATATATATATATATATATATATATATATATATATATATATATATATAATGTTTTTAGTGGACTATGAGAATTCTGTTTTAAAATATAGTTAAAGTTTTAAGCCATGCTGTTTTCAAGATAGCAAACAATCAAAATTTGTAGTGCTGCTTGAAATAATGGTGCATTGTCTATGTTAAATTTAAATAAAAGATGACCCTAGTTTTGATTAATACTCAATCTTTTAAATGAATTTGTAGTGGGACAATGAATATGTTATATCTGCACTTACGACTGTGCCAAGGTTATAACTGCAAGTCATACTGTGTGGTCAGCAAATAACGTTATACAATTCCCATACTGTTCTTTTCCAACGAAGCTCTCCAACGAATTGGTCTGCCATGAAGCTCTCCAAACGAATTGGTCTGCAACGAAACTCTCCAATGAATGGTCTGCACCGATTGCTCTGCAATGAATGGTCTGCAAGCAGATGCTCTCCAAACACATGGTCTGCAACTTGCTACTGCATGACTGCTCTCTACTGTGCTCTATCTTACACTGCTTGATGTTCTCCCAACAAATTCTTTTTATCACTCTCTGACAACTGCAATGATCAATCAGTGCACTGACCAATAAGGTAATGTCTCTTATCTAGAAACATTTGTAATTAGCAAATATTTCTAGGAATTGTCGATCGCCATTACGTCAATGCACTAATTAAATTCCTCAGCTATCAGAGCACGATCTAAAAACAGCCTTACGAATAAATTCTAGTTTTTCTGGAGTGCACAAAAATGTCTGCCATTTTTACAAACACTACACACCTCCCTCCACTCCAGAAAAACCCTTGTTGCTAACGTTACTAATTGGGATTGACATTTTCACCTGGTTTCTCCGTCTACGGCTAAACTTGTAGTTCAACGTATTCGCTACTCCCAGGTTCCAAATGCGATTGCACCATTGTTATATCCACACTTACGACTGTGCCAAGATTATAACTTCAAGTCATACTGTGTGGTTAGCAAATAACATTATACAATTCCCACACTGTTCTTTTCCAATGAAGCTCTCCAACAAATTGGTCTGCCATGAAGCTCTCCAAATGAATTGGTCTGCAATGAAACTCTCCAATGAATGGTCTGCACTGACTGCTCTCCAATGAATGGTCTGCAAATGGATGCTTTCCAAACGCATGGTCTGCAACTTGCTACTGCGTGACTGCTCTCTACTGCACTCTATCTTACACTGCTCAATGTTCTCCCAACGAATTCTTCTTATCACTCTCTGACAACTGCAATGATCAATCAATGCACTGACCAATAAGGTAATGTCTCTTATCTAGAAACATTTGTAATTAGCAAATATTTCTAGGAATTGTCGATCGCCATTACATCACTGCACTAATTAAATTCCTCAGCTATCAGAGCGTGATCTAAAAACAGCCTTACAAATAAATTCTAGTTTTTCTGGAGTGCACAAAAATGTCTGCCATTTTTACAAACACTACAGAATATATATGTAAATATGAGCATTTTAAGACTTATAAACTTCTCATCTAATATCAAGATACTCACATTTTAAGACTTATAAACTTCTCATCTAATAGCAAGACACTCCAAAAATGTGTCATGTATGTTAATTTAATGATTTTGATGGACTAATATTTGGCAAAACACTTTAATAAATGGGAATTCCATTTTTGAAATCCAGTTAAAGTGTCAAGCTACACTGTTTCCAAAGCAATATCCAATCAGAACATTTTATTATTAATAACTTAAAACTTTAAAGCTCAGAATATACACCTTAACTTACTTAGTGAGGTCAGTCGGTTACTCAAAACTCACTGTAGAGCAAAAAGATCATATAAAAAGCAAGGGATTATAATGATTTTTCATGGGAAAAAAATTAGCTCATGCAGATAAAAATTTGTGTCATAAATTGTTTTATATTCTATTAACGGATAACTTAATATAATATATATATATATATAATAGTTAAAAAAATTTAATGTATGATATATGCATATGCAAACCATGGCATATGTGTATTATGCAGATGAAACAGGCAAAACTCTCCATATAGTTGTATACAGAGTAATAACAGTTATAATCAAGCATAAAAAATGGTGATCATATGATATTGTGCAGAAGTTCACATAAAATCTTATGTAGTCAAAATAATGCAACTTAAATCTTTGTAAAAAAATTTAAATTGCACTTTATTATAATCTACTCATTCCACTGCTATCCAGCTTTCTGAGTCATCCGTTGCTCATCCTAAGAGTGTTTCATTGTCTTTTAAATCCTTTAAATGATCATGGGTATTTAGAAGGAGTATACCAAGTATTAGTGGCTGTTGATTTTAGAGAAAAATGTTAAATGAATAATTGACTTGTGTCTTTGATTTTCTCTTTGTACTATATATTATAAAGTCTCATTCAATTGATTTAAAGTATATTTGAGATTTGATATTCTAATTAAAAATATATGTAGCTGTATGCTTAAATGTTTTTTTTTTCTCGTCTGATTAGAAAAAAAAGTTATTTCACTTTGCAAACATACAGAAAAATGGACTGAGAAAAAGAGTAAGTTCAGAATTGACAATTTTATATATTCTTCTGCAAAATTGTTAACTCCCATGATGAAAAAAAGCCCATACTGAAGATTCACTTTTTTAAATCTATAATATATCATTTATGCGAAATTATTTAGAATTTAAAAAGTAATGTTTAATAATATTTCACTTAATTGTACTTCTGAGACCATAAACGCTTATTTATTAATAATGTAAAAATATCCAAATTACAGAAAGATGCATTACATAATCATAATTGTGCAGTTAATTTGAAAAAATAAAAATTCTAACACATTAATATTGCAAAAAATGTATCTAATGCATTCTGTGTTTGCATATTGTAATTAGTATCTAATACTTGTTTTAACAATATGTATTATGCATATCTAAATAAACAGCATTTTATATATAAATATGCTATGTTGTAATTCTTTTTTTGCCCACAAGATGTCACATTTTATTAAGTATGGTAGCTATTTTTTTTAAGATGGCTTAGAAATTTTTTGAACAGGGATTTACTTGTGACACAGAGACACAAACTATTTAAATAAATATTAATTGTATGAATCTTTTTTAATTTATGCATATGGAATATTCATGAAACAAAATTTATTATTAACAGCATAAAATTATGCTCATATTTTTTTAAAATTGCAAATGTATTTTGCTAACACTTTCGATTTTATAGAAAATAATTCATAAAAATTGAAATCCACCACTAACTGACCAAATAGATTAACTAATATTTATACTACAGACATTTAGAATTAAATATTAATAGTATATGACAAAAATTTATTTTTATTTTTATGCGGAATGAAATTTTCATTTTTTTGTGTGTTTGTATATTTTTATATATTAGCGATAATGTCTACTATTTCTGAAGCATATTACATGATGTTCTAAAATAAAGCAAGCAGATTAAGTGTTATTTTTAATTTAGATTTAATAATTATTGATTATACAAAGTTCATTATTACTTGCATAATCCATGAAATCATTTTTTTTTTCAAAATAACAATTGCAATAACTAAATTACAATATGATGATCATAATTTTGTCATAAGCCTAGTAATGTTCATAAGAATTTTAATCCATAAAGGTAAATAAATACAGTATATAGTTTTTAAACTAGTGTACCCAATTTAAAATTAAATACTATATCAATTTATGAGGTTGTTGTACATCATTAAAATATGGTTTTAATTATTTATTATACAGAATGAAACACTTTATTTTTTGTTTTTGTAATCATTAATGATGATAATCTTTACTTTGGATATGTCATTAATAAAATACTAATGGGATGAAAATTAAATAGAATACTGTACATACATTCATTAATCATACTTTAAGTTTATAATCAAAATATTGTGTACAACACTTGAATATTGTGTATTAAGAGTAAACTCTGTAATGTCCAATTTCAGCATAGAAGTCATTATTTTACTTTTGGATAGCATAGCTTTAAGAATTACCCTATGCTGTCAATGTGAATAATCAATTGAAAATCAAAATAATGGGTACAAATTGTTGATGATTACTATTGTAAATTCCTGTGTGAAGGTCAAGTGCTAAGTGGGATATAGATGTACTTATGTTTATAACAGTACTAATTTTTTGTATGGGAGTAATTAAAAAAATATACAAAAACAATACTTTGGAATTTTGTTTGGCTAATAAATTGTTTAAATTAATAATGTTCAAATTAATGTTAGTATATCTGTGTATATATTTGTATGTATATTCAATTTTTTGGTTTTCATCAGAGAGTGTCTCATCTCAAATCCACCTAACTTAAGGCATCCACAAATGTAGAAACTCAGACAACTCTCTCACTATCATGGATTTTATGAATACTCATCTCTCTACAAATGAACTAGTGGTTTCAGGTATCTGAATCTCTATGTCCATGCATATGCAACATGATATCTTTCACTACACTCATATTATGCAATGCAGAAAGTAATATCAATTTAAGTACATCATTGATGGGGAATTTATTACTGCAGTTTAGATATGTATTTTCAATTATTGTTTGGTTTTTATCAGTATCTCTCATCACAACTGACCATTTTCCATAGAATAAATAGGTATTACAGACATCAGTGAATAAATTTAAAGGTTGAAGTGGAGCTTGGCTAGATATATTTCTAGACGAGATGATAAAAGATTTGTAGAAGACCTACAAAAAGACCATAAGTGAGATGGATGGATAAAATAAGAAAGTTTGCTAGAATGTTGTGAAAAAGAGAGGCTAGATCTTAGAGAAATTGGATTAAATTTAGACCTTCATTCTGCAGTAGATTGATGATCAAAATAATGATGATGATAGCCTGAATTATATAAACGAATATTGCATACAGCAAAATTATCACTACATAGTATATACATACACATAAAAATACCTATCATAATTATTTCCCATTGATTATCTTAATAATATACATTTTCCATATACATGCAATAAAAAAAAAGTGGTAATTTTGAAAAAAAGTTTTTTAGTAACTTATCTATATAGCTTTACATTTTAACTTTTATTACGATATTATTTTAAAAAAAAAATACGAATATTTAGGAATAATATATAAATAACTCATGAATTCAATAAAAGTAACTGTTTTTGAATGTTAAAGACGAATGGAAATAATCTAGATGGATAATTTCAGACACTATCGTTTTATTTTAATGATAACATTATACATTACGAATTTTAATAAACTTTTCTTTGATTATATGAATATCACATACACACACACGTATATATATATATATGTAATCTTATAATTGAATACTTATAAATACAGTAAATTAGATATATGTAAAGTATACCTTTAAAAATTTTATCCACTTGGGAGCGCTTTTGTACCTAATACTTTGAAAGGCTAACCTTCCCACAATTTCGTGATCTTAACGTTTGTTGCCTGTCTGTTAATTAAATATTGTTTGTATTTGTATATTAGCATAGCATCCTTTATTTTCCTTTTTTTCCATTTGCAATATTTAATAATGTAAAAATATTGCAAATTTAAAATAATAACATTAAATATCACAAATGGGGGGAAAAATGAAAATAAAGGAAGCTACACTAATATACAAATACAAACAAGACTTAATTAACAGACAGGCAGCAAACGTTAAGATCATGGAATTGTGGGAAGGTTAGCCTTTCAAAGTGATAGGTGACAAAGACTACTAGGATAGTCAAAAGCGCTCCTAAGTGGATAAAAATTTTAAAGTTATACTTTACATGTATGTAATTACTGTATTTATAAATATTCAATTATAAGATTATGTATATATTGATTTGAAGAAAAACAGACATCGAATTATAATATTACATATATATATATGACAACATGAAGACCTTACTCATTATAAATTTTAATATACATTACATCTAGTTATATGAACACCATATACACATACAAATATATATGTCACAATGTGAAGACATTACACATTACTAATATTAATGTATTTTCCATTTAGTTACACAAATACCACACGTAAACACACACACGCGTGCACACACACACATAAATATATATATATATATATATTAATGAAAACATGGAACATTAAATAATCAAATGGCTTTATTGTTTGGGAGTTTGTAAGAAGTTCGAGCACCAGAAATATAGAGAAATGAAATCAATCTGAGGTTTTGCATGTCTTAAAGTAGTGGTAAAAATATCTTATTCAGAAAAGTAACTATTTTTTCCTCTTCTTGGAATAGAGATTCTGCAATCTGGATGTTAAATTATTTAAGTACAGGAATTTGAATTCAGAATTTTTCTATCTATTTATCCTCCCCTCCATCTCAATCAACTGATATGCATGATCATACACATGTGAAAAGGTACTTGATCCAGGTTAAATACTTCATGCAGAACCAGTATTTCTCAGTTGGGTCAGATCATAATCTCCCACATGTATATACAGTCAGTGCTTGGGCTATATTGGGATAGAAATCCCTCAAACTTTAATGGGCAGGCTTCAATCTTCTCATCCTTTCAACTATTTAACCATTCATTTTATTAAAAAACTAATGCACTGGAATGCTCAAAGCCCTTATTGGATTTGATATTGTAGTCATACCTCATGCATGTTGAAATTACACCAATCTAATACTCATATTACCAGACCATTAAATATCCACATATATATTTATAAAAGAGAGATGGACTGAAGTTATACTGAGATTTACTCTACTTCCCATGCAATAAGTAATTCTAAGACAATATGCAACTTGTTTATACTAAATGTGTTATATATGGAAGTAGAAGGATTTGAAATCAGGATTTTTCAGTCTCCATCTCAAGCTACTGACACACATGACTACATATATGCAAAAAAGATACATGGTCCTTAATACATGTATTTTGTGAAGAAACAGCACTCATCAGTTTCATCATTGGTTCAATGAAATGGATAAATGAGTAGTTGGAAAGATGAAAAAATTGAAGCCTGTCCAATAAAGTCTGAGAAATTGATATTTTAATATAAGCAGAACACTGATTGTATAAATGTGTGGGGATTATGATCTGGACCAACTAATGAAATATGTGTATTGAAGTTCATATCTTTTATATGTGTGTAGTCATATGCTTGGTTGCTTGAAATGAAGGGGAGGATGAAAAATCCTGAGTTCAAGTCTCTCTATTATATATATATATATATATATATATATATATATATATATATATATATATATATATATATATATATATATATATATATATATATATATATATATATGAGACATTCAGCATAACCATGTTTAATACCACCTTAGAAGTTTATATGAAATTATAGTATAAAACCACTAAACATCACATAATCACCATTACTCTGGTTTGCACTAACTGGCAATATTGTATGGAGAGTTTTGCCTGTTTAAAATTATTATATAATTTGCTTATATTATTTCAGTGTAGCATTATCCATATTTTGACTTTTTTATATAATGAATTATGAATATTTTTAAGAGTATTAAAATATTATTATTTAATTCTATCTTATAAATATTAAATAGAAAATTTATCAATAAGAGCCCAAGTGGCATTTCAACTTATTTAACTCCTATTGTTTGCAGTGGGCTGTATCATTGTCCATTTAAAATCTTAGTATCAAATAAAAGTGGTCCTATTTTGTTCTATTTTTTCATATTTGCAATAAGGATTCTGTAATGTGGATAGGTGGTTGTATAATGTTATATATTAGGTTGGTTATCACTGTCTATATGATTCTTTGTGTAACATTAATTATATTTGAATTTTATATTTATATATCAACCATTGTTCATTTACTGCAGAATGAAGTCTCTTCATCTTCAATCCTGTTACTCCTAGCTACACTGCAAACTTTCTAATTTTAATAATCCATTCCACATGTGATATCTTTATTTTATAATACATTGGAGCAGTTTAACATTTCATCTGATCATCTCATCATCTATTCGAGCAATTTAGCTTAGACTCATTTTAGTTTCCTAAGTCTTTCTATGAAGTCAATGATACATAGTTTATTCTCTCACTCAAATATTTTGCTTTCTATTTCTTCCTGTTATTCCTATCATAAATCTCTCCATATTTTCTTGAGTTATCTGAAATCACTGCTCTTACATTAAGTGCCCAAGTCCCAGATTCATAAGTAAGAACTGGCAAAATACATCTACAAAGAACCTTTTTTTTCCAAACATCTACAAATAACTTTTTTTTCCAAACACATAGGCATATTTTCTTCAATTATTAAGTTATTTCTCTATCCAGTTTAATTGTACAATTAATTTTATCATTTATTTTCCCATAATACATTTGTTTTATGTCAATCTCATCACTTGAAAGAGTTTATAATCAAAAATGATGGCAATCACAATGCAGTCCAGTCTTTAAGATGTAACACAAAATGTTTTGGCTTTATACAATCTTCTACCAGGCTTTACCATATTTTCAGAGATTATGTTTCATATCTGTAAGCATGTTTTCTTCGTGTTTTGATAATCTTTTCTTTAGTTTTAATCCAATGATGATAATAGTATCAGATAATTTAAATAAAATTATCACTAGTGGTCTAAGCATAGCTCTAATCTAATCTGCTAAATACCTGGATATTTTTTTTCTCTTTTCATCTTCTCAAATTGTGACAAAACCACTATTCCAAAGCATCCTTATATTTACAAACCTTCATCCCTGTTTTTTTAAAATTCATGTAGTTTTTTTATTTTAAAAAATCATTGTTTATTAATATTTTAAAAATCTTATAAATCCTAGATATTTTCTACAATAGATGAAACATAAGCTATTTTTAATGATTTTGTCTTTGTTTTTATAAACTGATATATCGCCATGAGGCAAATTATACTAAATAAATTTATGGAAAAGATACTGTATAAGGAATATATATATATATATATATATATATGTGTGTGTGTGTGTGTGTGAGGGTCTGGGTGTGTTATAGTTTAAACTGTATTTTATTAAAAGATAGTTTTATGCATATCACCAATATAAACTCTTTTTCCTTTAAAATATATAATTTGAATAAAGAATTCTATTTACTTTGTCAAATGCCTTGATGAAATTGAAGATCTTTTTAAAATATTATTTTTTCATATAAATGTACTTTTTCCTTTTTAATAAATTCACTTTAGACATATTATAAGTATTTTATTCAGTCATCTCAAATCTGCTTTAGTCATTATCATTATTGCTACTGGATTTGAAGTCAGGCAGATGACCAGATCACGATTAAAGATAGTAGAATGATTTTCAGAAATGAGAATTAAATGTGAAAATACATTATCAATGTAAATGTAGAGTAGCTGGATTGCTATTACACTCTACCATTTTATTGCTCAAACATCATCTGACTTTGCAAATGATGAATCATTCAATTATTAACTCTGCATGCTTTAAGATATAATGTGATAATCAATATAAAAGATAATGATTTATGAATCACTATTCAATTAACTGTACTCACATGACATTCTAAGTGACAACTCATTTGATTATTTATAGCAGTCAATCAAAATTAACATCTACTTTATTAAGATATAACATTAGCCAACTATTGATTAGATACTATTTTGATAGAAGGAACATTGTGGCCTGTGCTTTTTCTTTTATTTGTTCTCCTTTCCTTTGGCAGTTTTTATCATATAATTTTCATTCACTTCAGTTGGTTATTGAGCATGTCATGTGAGTGCAGTGATTTTTCTGCACTCATTATGGCAATGTTCATGCAACCATATTTATACCACTTAATTACATACACAATATTTCTGACTCTAACCATTTCATTTTTCTGCATGAAGTATATATGATTATTTTAAAGTGTAAAGGCTTTGGCATTAAATAATGTTTAAGAAAAATTTAGCATTAGACATATTTTAGTTTTGGCATTGGGATAAGGTAGAAGGAGCAATAATAAATCATTTTGGAACTGTATTCAGCCCAAGAGTCTTCCCAGGCAAAAAACCACATGTCTAACAAAAACTTGAAATTTTTTAGTTCAGCAGTAATGTGAAAGGATTTTAAAAAAGTTAATATAAAAATGAATAATTACAAATAATATGTTCGTGTCATCCTGATTATCTAACCAGTAGATAATGGTAAAATGGTAATTGTGCCAGAGAAAAATATAATTGTCTATTATTTATTATTTATAAAAGAGTTAAGCAAAAAGTAGAAAAAACATATCAATTAATAAATGTTTAACTGTCATTGTTAGTCTTGCTAAATCTAATGTCTATATCAAGATGTCTTTTCATAGTAAACAACTTCTCTTTCTACAAATAATTTAATGGGTTTATCTTTAACATAACATTTTCACACCTATATTAATTCAGTACAAGATGACTGTCAACCCTAAAATTTTTGTACTCTCATCCTTTCATATCACAGATCATTTTCTAGTTTTTGTAATATTTTCAAAACTTATGTTGCATTTGTGTTGTTCATTTCTTTATAAAAAGATAATTGGTTTTTCTTCAAAGCAACTGCAATACATTATTAAGCAGAAATTTTTTTTAAGATCTTAGTGTGTCTGGATTATTAGTTTAACATGAAAAATGGCAGTGTGCTTCATATCTTCAATGACTATTTTCAATGAGCTTCTTGGCATTATAAAATCTTGCAATACAAAAAACTTTCCTGCAGTTCATGGTTCTATAATTTATAAGCTAGTTTGCATCATTTCAAATGTTTCACTGATAGTTTTGTCCAATTTTAAACAAAATATAATATTAGCATGTCATTCCATTTTGTGTTAAGTTATAAAATGTCCTGCCACATTCCATGATTTGCAGTAAAATAGTGGCAATCTCCTGAAGATTTTGCAGTTTTGAACATTACAATGGTACTGTGATCTTTATATCTCTTCCACATTGTTTTAAGCCTTTTTATAACTTTACATTACTGGTAACAGTTTTATTTTACACATTTATAAATTTAAAATTATTAGTTGAAAACAATCTGAAGATGTCAGCATTATATGGATCTTTTAGGTGAAGACAATTGCTGGAAGTGACATTACATGTTATAGAAAATGACAATTTCTGATTGGCAGAGTGTTTTAGCTTGAAGCCAGACTATGGAAAAATTTTAATTTCCAAAAGAAAAATTATAATTTTCAGTTATTTGGTTACATATTAAAGATTATTATGCAATATTGTTGTAAAAGGTGTATTTTAAATCAAAAACTGATATCACTAATAGATTTTTTTAAATTTAATTTATTTTCAAAAAAATCAACTCTTTACATGTTTATTATGGTCTAGTGAAAATAGTTTATATTGGGAAAACTAAAATTGCCTTAGTCAAAACAGTAAAAATATAATTTTTACAATTTTATCATCACATGATTCAAAGATCTAGGTTCAGTGCTCCCAGATCCAAGGCTCCTCACCGATGAAAGTCACAATCTATAAACTAGTCTGGAAATATTGGATGAGAAGACACTAGGTAGGGATTTTATGCATAAAACTTTCTGCATATATTGATTACAAATGTTTAATCTTGGTAACACTACTGTATGGAGAATTTGGTACTCTTATTAACAGCATATGTAAGTATATGAAATGGTGATTGTGTGATGTTTTGATGGTTTTATATATATCCTGATCATAGGATAATGGTGAATGATTTTTAAATAACCAAAGACATCAAAATGTATGGATTCTGAACTGAGTTCAGATTTATATGATTATACAAGTGAATGAGTTTGGGTTGGAAACATTATGATGTTTTCATCTTTGGCTCGTAGCTTTATAGTTAACCAAACAGGTAAAAGGTGGCTGCTGGAGGATTGCATTAGATCCTGATATCTAGGTCCAAGTCTCTCAAATCCAAGATTTTTCACTGATGAAAGCCACAAGCTAGAAACTAGTTGGGGATGTTGGATGAGTAGCCATTTGATAGGAAATTTATGCACAGATCTTTCATTTATTGACTATTTTGGCTTCCAGTGGGTGGTAGTACTGTATGGAGAGTTTTATATGTCATAGCATTGTCCGGGAGGCAAACTCACAACCATCTGCAACCAACTACTTGCTTGCAAGGTGGCTACAATGACCTGTCACCTAACAACACTTGACAAACTGTATGGAGAGTTTGCTATTGTTTCAATAAATAATATATTAACGTTAAACTTTTTTCTTTCTTTTTAATAATTAGGCCTAAATACATTTTTTTTAATAACAAGACATTAAATATCTAATATTTTAATATACTAAGGTTTTGAATAGATAAATTATATCCAATGCTACCAAGCACTGTTGTAGTAGATAAAAACTCTGGTTAGAAATTTATTTTCATATTTTGTAAATGTCAAATGTTAATTTTTAGGATGTCTATCATTTGAAAGCTTACATTTGTAATAAATGATGTTAAGATTATCAATACATTATATAGAAAGAAGGTTTAATTGTAAAAATAAAATGTTCAAATATGGAGAAATATTAATAAAAGACACCACTAGTTCCCATTCAAAATAGAATATTAGTATTTCTTACTGAATAGAGTTGATGGTTGTTGCTGAATAGCTAAACTATGTTGACATTTAGAACATGCATTAGTTCATAGAGGATACTTCAGGCCGATTATACAGAGAACCACTCACTGGAAATATGAGTATATTGCCCATTCTAGGAATATGTCCAGACCAAATGCATTTTAGCCTCTTTGATTTGTGAATGATGTCAGTTACATCTGTTGGTTGTGTTATATATAAGATCGGAAGAGCACATACATATATATATATATATATATATATATATATATATAGATGTTTAAGTGCAGAGCATTGTATTCTATGATTAATAGATAACTGAGATACAACTAAAATAACATTTAAGATATTTATTGTATCTATTTACAAGAATTATATATTTAGAAGTTATGAGACTTCACTGTCCAATATAGTTAGTGAAGCTATAAAGGTGTGATTCTTGTCACAAGCAATCATCATGCCATGATTCAGTCTAATAAAACCTTACACTTCCAATAATGTGAGATTATTCTGTGAAAAGTCTGATTTTATTTGCATCAACAGCCCTTTATTCAGAACTTGAGTATGCATGATTATTGTCTACAAATAGTGAGTCATGTGTGTAACCGGAGTGGAGTTATCCCAAATTAGGGAATTACTATTTAAAGTATGACTCAATGATACTTGGTTCTCTCAAACAGACCTAAGTTTTATAGCTTTCTTTCATTCTTACTATGAATAATTGCATTTAAAATTAATAAAATATCATATGAGTTCATCACACCCCTCTAGATGCATTGTTTCAACATTTAATGTTTCTCATTGATGAAATTTATAAGTTAGAAACTGACAGTAAATATGGAATAGGGCAGAACTGGATAGTATTTGTTAAACACTTTTATCTGACATCCATTAGTTATTAAAGATTACAATAGGTGGCATAGCAGGGTGAAAGAAAAAAGTATGCTGCTGAAGTAATTGAATTTCTTGTTCTAGTAATTTGATTAATGTGTCTTTGTTAATGGCTACTTGTTCTGTTCTTGTTGCTTCATTGGTCAACCATACTTTATTGTGAATTTGAACTAGAGAGCTCTATAACTTGGAACAACCCAACGTTGAAGTAAGCCTTAATAAATAATACATTATCAGCCATGCATTTAAATTTATAGTCCATTCTTGCTACTAATAGGTTATATTAAAGGCTAAATATTGTTCTCAGTACATCATGCTTTTCAGCCTTCTTTTTTTTTTTTGCTATGCTTAGTCATTTAGGACAAGATGTGAGTTGGTTCATATGAGGCATTTATTTTATTAATTATTTTTCTAGTACTAATATTGAACCATGTGTTTCTGCTAGTATTGGCTTATAAAAGCATTGCTAAAGTAATCTCTAGATTATCTTTGGATTTGAATGGCTGCAGCTTCTGCTGATGACATCTCTTTCATATCTTTATGTGCCCTATAAAATGTTTGTGTTGCTATTCTCTTAAGTGTTCGAATACCAGCTTTAAAAGTATGCACAGATAGAACACGCTTATTAAAATGTTGCTTTTCAGGAATATTGATATATTTAATAATAAGTAGTTACTGTCCCTATTTAGTTTTTTAATTAATATATTCATTACCCAGTCGTCTATATCCTTGTTTGTATATTTAGTATCATTTTAAGTAATTCTTTGTTTATTTAGGGACACCACAAGTCTTGATACTAATAGCAGAGATAAATGTTTTTTTTAAGAGAAGAAAAACTTATGTTAAAACAACCTTTTAAACTACATTGAATAATAAAAAATGTATAATTTATAAACAGAAATAATTTTAAACACTTTCAAATTTTTCCCCATTAAAAATGTATTCTAAATATTCAAAAATTTAAATTATTAATTAGTTTAAAATTTCGTATACAAATTACTTATCTCTTTTAATCATATATTGAATTAAAACATACTGATAGTATATATATATATAGTTGTTTTCCGTATATCTCAACTTTATCACACAGCATTTATCCACCAGCACAGAAACGCAGACACCTTATCTTACTATGAATGAAGTTACAGACAAACTTTGCTCATCAGATGACCTACAGGTAGTAAACACTTAAATTATCATGCCTATGTGGTTGCTTAAACATTTTAAACATCTTTTGGAAAAGTAAATAATCATTGTACTCCAAGAATATTTTCTAAGCATTTTTGTGGTTTTTATTAGTGCATTTCTCATTTCTACTAAATCACAACCATCCTCCAGCATAGAACCTCATAGCAGTTTTGCACAACTAGACCCATATTTTACCAATAAGTTTTACGTATTGAGTGATCTAAAAATATTATATAATTGTTAATTGCAATATATTTATTATCATCATTATCAACCATTATCAATCCACTGCAGGATGAAGGTCTCTCCAAGTTTAATCCATCTTCTCCGATCTTCAGCTTCTCTTCTCCACATCACCCCTGCACACTTTCTTATTTCATCCATTCATCTCACATGTGGTCTCTTTCTGGGCCTTTTACAATCTCTTGGAATCCAGTTTAAAATTTCAATTGTCCATCTATTATCATCTCTTCTAGCAATATGTCCAGCCCAACTCCACTTCAATCTTTTAATTTTTTCAATGAGGTCAGTAACACCCGTTTGTTCTCTTACCCATACATTGCGTTTTCGATCTCTTCTTGTTACTCCCAGCATACATCTCTCCATACTTCTTTGAGTGGTCTGAAGTCTCTGTATTGCTCTTCTATTAAGTGTCCAAGTCTCAGATCCATAAGTAAGAACTGGTAAAACACATTTATTAAAAACCTTCCTTTTCAAACACATAGGCATATTTCCTTTTAGTATCAAGTTATTTCTACCAAAAGCACTCCAACCAAGTTTAATTCTATGATTAATTTCTTCCATTATGTTTCCATCTGTATTAATAATATGACCAAGATATTTGTAACTGTTAACTTCTTCTAATTCATCATAATCAATCTTTATTTTCATATTTTGAGCAAATCGATTAAACATTACTTTAGTCTTTTTAACATTTATCTTTAGTCCTACTTTCCTACTTTCATCTGATAATTCCTGCAACATATCCTGCAGCTCTGAAGCATTATATAGATGAATCATTTAAATAAATGATAATTCTCTTTCTAAAATCTAGTTAAAATTTAAAACCCTGATATTTCCAAGGCAACGAGTAATCAAAAGTAGTCAAACACGTGAAGATAATAGTATATTATTTAGCTGCTCTTTAACCAAATGACAAATTGTTCCTAAAATCTAGTTAAAATTTGAAGCCATGATGTTACCAAGGCAACAACAAATCAAACTAGTCATGCAACTTAGTTAATGTCATATGCTACTTTATTTTCAAATAATGGAGTGGTCCAAATTCCTTTCTTATTGCGATCAAAATGAGCATTCATTACTGCAAACCAATGTGTATTCCTAAAGGAAATGCATAACGAATATCAATAACAGGCCAATAAGCAATAATGCTCACTGAATTTGAATGTTTTTGTTAAGGTTGAGCATTTGGCAATTAATACTCAGTTTTCTGAAGTTAAGGCAGGGAATGACTCTTAAACCTGTGTGTGTTCTCCAGAGAATGACTGTTAAATGTGAAAAACAGTAGCATGGTTCTCTCTATATGGTGAAAGAAAACTCCTGCTAGCCTGAACACAATGATCATTCTCCATATTATAGATATTTAATCTAATGGTTAATGCAATGGGGAAAATCCACATTTAGGACTGGAATCTTTCAGAACCAAAGCTGACTTGAGGCAAGCTGTAAATACAACCAGAAGACTTTCCATACCTTCTCATGAGGCTGTCTGTCAAGTATAGCTAAATGTCAGTAAGGAAATCAATGAGGGCACATACAGTCCCTTCTCTAATAATTTACATTAGAACTAGTAGCTCTATTCTACTAGACAGTAGCAGGCAGATTATAGCCATCATTACTTAAATCTGTAAATATTGTAAATACATTAGAAATTGAGGGTATGTTTGTATCTATATATTACTAATAAATATATTATTAAAATGTATGTATATTCTTTTTTTTTGCAGGATGGCTCAGTTGGTTAAAGCGTTACCTTAAAAATTCAATACTCAAAAATCTAAGGATTCAGGTTCGAATACTGCCACTGGTCAGGCCAGCAACACCTAAAGAAGAGTGGAGAATAATACCTTTCGAAATGTTTTGCATGTACTAACCTGTTTGATGTGCTATTACTAGCAGATGAAGAGATAACCTCTAGTTTAGAAAATGATTAGTAATAATCATTATTGTACTTATCTAAGGTGGATGGTGTCAAAGTTGTGAGTGGAGTGAGTTTGACAATGGTAAATAAAAATATAACAATTTACTATAGATAAATACTCTTCATATAATAGAGATATATATGGGAGATAGTGACCAGGGCCAACTGATGAGTGCTGGTTCAGCACGAAATGCATCATGGGAGTCATTTCTTTTTTATTGTATCTTTATTTATATGAATTTAAAAAGAATGGGAAAGTATGGAGGTTGCCTAATATATATAAATATTTGGAGTATGTATACTTGTTTGCGTTTATATGCATAATCGTAATTAAACACAGCAAAAAATGTATTCTTATATCATCTTGCAAGAGTGTCATGATTAGTTGTTGCCATGGAAATATCATGGCTGCAAATATTAACCAGATTTTAAAAATGGAATTTTCATTTCCCAAAATGTTCCGCCATATATTTGTTTATTTAAAATATATATACTTAGTTAATAAACCTGATTTTTATTTATGGAAATTGCTTTGATAACGCATTAAAGATTTGTAGTTTAAAAAAGCGTGTGTCTGTTATAATGTGATTTATATATATATTTATAAGATCAACATTTTTTTCATTTGTACCACCTGTGGATAAAATTATCTGTATATTAAAAAAAAAAAAACTTTCATTGAGAAATCAAAAATAAATTATAAAAAATTTAATGTGGAATATTTGGAATAATATGCTTTAGATGAAATACACAGGCTTATATATACCTGTGTCTATATATGTAATAGACAGGGTATGAGCACAGACTTTCACATGACCCACCACTCTCCACACTATCTCATAACACTGATACACCTGAACACACAAATCACCAATATACGTATTTCATGCTAAACCAGCAATCATCAGTTGGTCCAGATTACCATCTCTACACATATATGCTGCAAGTGCTCAGATATATATGAAGATAGCAAATCCTCCTACTTTAATGGACAGGCTTCAATGTACTCCACACTCCAACTCTTCAACTGTCCATCCAATTGAAAATCTGATGATGGAACGCTCAAAGGCCACCCTTAGGCCGAGATTGTTGTCACACCCATGTTGACCTAAAGGCCAATCTGACCCCTCATGTACAGGACATAATCCATTAAATACATATATAAGAGATAGGCAGACATCTCTAATATGTAATAGATGAAATACACAGGCTTATATATACCTGTGCTGGTTTAGCATGAAATACTTCTATTGGTGATTATTTATCTTTTCGACATATGTGTGTTTAAGTGTATCAGTGTTATGAGATAGTGTGGAGAGTGGTGGGTCATGTGAAAGTCTGTGCTCATACCCTGTCTAATAATATGCTTTATTAGCAAAAAAAGTAAAAAATAAAAAAAAAACTAATCTGCCAATCTAAAGAGTTAAAGGTTCAAGTTTAAAATGGAGTTCATTACGTTGCAGTTTTCAGATATTTAATTCATTTCCAAACCAAGTAAACATGCATGTAACATTGATTGAATAAATAAGTAAGTAGCTATTCTTAATGGAGGAAGAGGTTAAAAAAACCCGCAACAATCTCAAATTCCTCATCAAGTGATGGTTAAATACCGATGTGACTTTTCCTACATTTCTCCAATATTCTCAACACTTTTTGAGTAGTTGAAGGCCTTTTGCATTTCGGTAAGATGTTTAATTTAATAATTTACGTTGACTCTTATATTACTATTTCAATAATTCAGGAAAAATAGGGTTAAACCCATCGATAGAAAAATTATTATCTTTACAAATTTAAATCAATAAATCCATTTACTCAACGTTTTTTTTTTTTTTTGAAAAAAATATTAACTAAAAATTATAATTACGTAGAGATATTATTAGACAAGATTATTTAATAAATGAAAATTTTCATTTTGATAACAAACTTTCTTTTCTAATATTAAATGGATATTCGGTACTATCCCAGAATTCTCTATTGAATTATCCTTTAGTTACCGAGCACTGCTGAGTCTTTTGGTCTATTCTTCCCTCGTCTTGTAATGTCGCAGGATAAATTAGGTCCTGGGGGCAGAAAGACAGTCTGAACAAAGACCCAGGTGTAATCATAAAATTAGATACATGCAAATGTAAAGCGCACGACGAACTGAAAGACATTTCCTTTAAAAATGGAGAAGTTAAAAAAAGGTTTCACTGTTAGATTTTTTTTTATCAATCTGAGTGATACGTTTATACCTGAATAAGTTCTTTGATACCGACTAACTCAAAAATTGGGAACAAAAAATAAAAAAAGGAAAGTGATAGAAAGACTATATATATATAAAATTGTTAAAAACGTTTTGTTATAAACTGATAAAAACACAAAATGATTTAATAATTGTATATACTTTGTATATAAACACCTATACTGGATGTTATATATATATATAATATTCTGGGAATATCAGACTTATATTCGTGCTACTTTTATGGTAGATAAGAAAATCCCAAAATAAAGTGATGCATAGAAACTGTGTGATGTGTTATATATATATATAAAGGTAAAGATCAAATGCTTTTAGAATATCAAGGTGTTTATAAAATTTCATATTATCCATGACCAAAAAAAGCTATGTGATTCAATTGAATATATACATCAATGTAGGAGCTAGGAATATTAGATGCTTTCAAAAAGAGCCAATTATATAAGCTTTTAAACTCTACTTTTTTAGGTACTGGTCACACCCCTAGTTGTGGTAACACTAAAATACTGGTAACATGGCAAAAATATGGTTTAAGAACTATAAGCAAGTCTGTTGAAATTCCGAAAAGATCTAATGGTTTAAATAAGTGCGAGGAAACTTAGCGTGTTGCCTTATGGGACTCATTATTTATCCCCCTTGCCACTTTCTAGTAATGGGCTTAACCACTTCTGTATACCCCAATGGCATTGTGAGTTAAATCTTTATAAATATTATGAATCAGTAAATTATACTTATTAAAAATATATGCTTACAAATAAAATACACCCTAAAACATAATATGTAAATATTACCAAATATAGAATAAAAAATGAAGTGAATTCCATAATGAGAGTATCCAGCAAATCAAAAAAAATAATTAAGAAAGTCTTTCTATAAAGAGGATAGTTCACTACAAAGGAAAGATTAGCAATATTCCAAATTAACTACACCCTAGTACTACTTTTGACCAGACACCATATTCATAGCACTAGATAAAGACAGTGCTATGAATAGCACCTGTCCACTCGAAATAGTGCTAAGCTGTAGTTAATTTGTAATATTGTTAATGTTTCTACACTCTGTATTGAATTATAAATAATAAAAAACAGAATAAAGTTTATAGAGTAACAAAGCCTTTTAATTAAATATCATTTTAAAATTGTGAACAAAGTATTAAGCCACCATAAAGCTAGTTGTCAAATTTAAAATTGCATTTGTAATTATCAAAATATCATAAAAGTTTTAGTAAAAATCAGTCATATATCACATGACCTATATAGCTTGTATTTCCAATATGTAATATATAAAGAGCCTGCTACTAGCTCTAAACAAGCTTAAATATTTTATTTTTTATGATAAATGCTACAAGAAGAAATACATGAAGCTGAGTTTGAAGACATGTAGGTGTCTGAAGATTTGGATCTTTTTCTTAATATTTAAGAATTAGATAAATTCTTGGCTTGAGTTAATATTTTGAATCTTATGTCCTAGCTCCTCACTGATGAGAGCCATAGCTCGAAACCGGTCTGGGGACCATCATAGATAAAAGCTTCATGTATTTTCTCTTGTAGCATTTATCATAAAAAATAAAATAATTAAGCTTGTTTAGAGCTAGTAGCAGGCTTTTATATATTACATAAAAGTTTTATACTACAGTGTTTGACATGTGTAATGATTGTAATTTCATTTTCATCATTATTCAGAATTTCTTAAACTGTATTTTTAAAAATGAAATATATTAAAAAATACTAAGTGTAAAAAAAAAATTTAAGTGTAAATGTTAAAGTATTTCTATCTTGATAATTACTATACAAGCGTTTTATAAAAATATTCATAAATATTTATACTTTGAAAAAACTTAGCTGAGTCAGACCACTATAAAAAGGTATTCTTAAACCAAATGCATATATATATATATATATATATATTCAAACTTAATAAAACCGAGCCAACTTTTGGTGACTTCTCACCAGAATCATAGTGCAAAATCAATTAACTAACAACACAGGGAGCAGGCTGAATATATAGTTTATAAAATATACAAATTATTGCAATGAAAAATGTAAATTATAAAAGTTCTATTTTTTTGTTTGCATATTTCATAAACTATATATGAAGCCTACTCCTTGCATTATTATTTAATTAATTTTGCACAATGATTCTGGGGAGAAGTCACTGAAAGATGACTCAGTTTTATTAAGTTAGAAAATATACATTTGGTTTGCAAATACCTTTTCATAGTGGCTTGACTATCAGAATATTTCATTAGTATAAGAAAAGAGTTTCACGTTAAATAATTACATAAATATTTATATAAACTACAAAAACTATTTTATTTTTTCTTTTCTCATTGCTAATAGAAATTTAAGAGGGGTTTAGAAGTTTGTTTATATGTCCAAGATAAAACAGCCTACCAATCAGAGATATATAAACTTTTGTCAATTTGTTACAGTAATCCTTTGTGTACTACTGACATCTTCAGTTTTGTTTTGAATTTAACAAATCAATATTTATTTTACTTCCAATTTTTATCATCAACATAAAAACAACAAAATAACATTAAAGATAACCACAAAGAGTGTGATTTAAACCAAAGCACATCAACAATATCATAAAATCCCAGCATATCATGCAAATAAAAATTTGTTAATTCAAAAGTCACTTTGCCATAAAAAAAACTAAGAAAGTTTATATTAACTTTGTTCAACTATGATTAGATAACTACATGATCAAATATCTAAGGAAAAGACTTTAATTTACATATGATCTTGTTACCAAAGTCTTGAAATGAATGAATGAGTGAAAAATATTAACAACCCACTTCTATGGAGAAATTTTCTGTGTCTGTCAATCAGAATGTTTTAAAGACTTTTAACAAGTTCTTTTATTGCTGATAATAAGAATTTCTCATCGTAGAAGACTGATACATGCCATTTCTCAAAAATTTATTTTGTTTAAATAAGTAATATTTTTTGTCCATTATATATATATATATATATATATATATTTAAAAACCCATATATATATATATATATATATATATATATGGGTTTTTAAATGAGGTTTGAACTCAAGATCTGACTTCTTAATTATATTTTGGCAGACTAGCTGTCCTTTTTATGACTCTTTTCATAATGCTTAATTAATAAAGAAGTTCAGAAAAAAACTACTAAACAGTCAAATATCATGAAAAAAATATACCCCCATTATTAAATGCAAACATTAAAGAAAAACTACAATAAACCTTTTATAAACACAGCAAAACTCTCCATGCAGTATTGCCACTCTGTGCCAACCAGAGTAATCAATGAATGCCAGAAAGCTTATCTAATGCCTACTCATCCAATATCCCCAGACTAGTTTCTGGTTTGTGGCCATTGTCAGTGAGAAACTTTGGATCTGAGAGCACTGCACCTAGATAGTGATCATGTGATGCTTAATGGTTTAAAATCTTTTATATAAAATTGTTTTAGGATTAATTTATCTATCATAAAATTAAAACAGTAATTAATATAAATAATCAAGAAATTTTATTAGCACAGTGTCAAGCTGTAATTCTAAGAGAAGGGAATTGACCCTTTACAGACACAGCATAGTATAATATTCAATTAGCAATGTTAGATACAAGTATATAAATAATCAGTCAAAATTGGATTGAAATAAACAACTATTAATAACTATATTATAATATTTATAGAACTGACTTTCATCTCTGTTGATACCTTCTCAAGAGAAAGTCTCAATGGAGATGAAAGCTGGTTCAATAAATATTATAATATAGTTAATAATAGTTGTTTATTTCAATCCTATTTTGATTGATTATTAATTTATATAATTGTGACAACATTATGGACAAATAAATTGTATTGTATATTTGACCATTATAGTAATTAAATACAAATAGACTCTTTATCAAACTTATAAGATAAAGATTTTGAAAATATAAGAATTGCCATCTTATTTTTATACCTAAATGCAATTACATAGGCATTCCTTAAATTTTTGAATGAGAGTATGGATATATGAAATTATTCACTTTACTTACAATTCCTTTTTTATATCATATTAACACTTGATTATTTACATTAAGTATATTTTTTAATATTGATGAGGAATAAATTTTGATATTTTGCAAGTGTTAATATGATATAAAAAGAAATATAAGTAAAGTGATTAATTTAATGTTTTCATGGGTTTATTCCAAGATGGTTAAAATTTGCCTATATAATTGCCTTTAGGTACAAAGATTTTCAAAGTTTTTATCTTGTGACTTGGATAGTAGCTAACATTGCTAATTGATTATTATACTATAGTGCATGTATTGGTGGGTTAAATCTGTTCTCTTAGAAAACAGTAATTAAAAATACTATTTGTTCTTAAACTCTACATTTACAAAACAGTCAAGAGATACTTCAAACCTTTCTTTTTAACGGTATTTTGATTTAATAATACTCTTTTTCATGGTTGTTAATATTTTTATCCCTTTTATAGTGCCTTGCTAATTAGGTCAGAGGAACATAGTTGTATCCAATAAAGTAATTCCTAAGTTAACTTGGTAATGCACTTTTTGTCCTTAAAATGGTGATGATGAATATGCACATATATAACTATTATAGTAGTTGTACTCAATAAATAAAATCTTGAATGAGTAGGACAAATCCACCTTTTTATAGCAGGAAAAACAAGAAAAACTGTAAGCTGGATAAGCAATAGATTCCAGTACTGGTTAATATATTATAAAGAAAAGCTAGAATATAAGTTCTTTTTACTTTAATGTCCATTACATCGTATTAAATATATATTGTACATGTTACAACAATTTTGGCACTTCGGATACGCCCTAAAAATGGACATTTTGAATTTAATGAAAAAGTTTCTTAAAAATAATCTACTAAACACGCAATGAATTTAATAGAAAAAAAAATAAAAATAAAAATCTTTTAAAAATGTATTTAATATATACATATTTAATATAAGTTCTTTATACATAATTTGAGATGGGAGGCAAGTAATTTTATCGTGCTACTTTTATTTCACCTATAAACAATTTTTATTGATAATGCTGTAAAAATATTTAGTACTCTTTTATCTACCATATTTTAAATTGTTTATTATGCTTAAATTTTTTTAATATTATTTCTGAAAGTATTTATATAAATATAAAATAAAATATTTTCGATTTTTTTTATTTGTATTTGTAATTCACATTTCAGGAAAAACTCACTGTATGTATTGCCACACACAGCAATCTAGAGTAATCAATGGATGCCAGAAGGCTTGTGCATAAAATCCCCATCTAGTGCATACTCATTCAATATCCCCAGACTAGTTTCTGTCTTGTGGCCTTCTTCAGTGAGGAGCCTTGGATCTGAGAGCACTGCACCTAGATCTTAGGATCTAATGCACAAGCATAAGAAGTGGTGGTCATGTGATGTTTATTGGCTTAATTCACATTTCCAAATATTTGTTCATTTCTATTGCAAAATGTTTTCTTTCTTTTTTATAACCTAAAGTTGAGTATGCCAATGATGAAGTTCATCATAAACACATAATCATAAAACTCTATTTAAGATGAAATTTATCACACTTCGTGCTCAGCTTTATGATTATATGGTGAACTTCATCAAAGTTGTACTCAGCTTTAGGTTATGTAGATAAACAAATGTATCTATGATTATGGTGAATTTTACGAAAAGTGCATTCAGCCTTAGGTTATAAAAAAGAAAGAAGCTTTAAGTTATAAAGAAGAAACAACTTTCTTATGCAGATAAGCAAATGTTTGCAAATTTTAATAAAATATTTTTATAGGTTATATCTGATTTTTGAATATATATGCATACTTTGATTTAAATATATCAAACGTTCTGCAGTCACTGATTTGAAGTAAGGACTTTATATTGAAGTTGATACTTTTATTGGCAGTTTTAATAAGTTTCCAAAATTATATAGACAAAGAATGGGATAAGTATTTCATAAAACACATTATTTAGGCACAGAAAACAATTTTCATTAGACTTTTTTCCAGTGGAAATATTATATATCTACTTATGCATACATATTAAATTATTTGTTATGCATTAAAACAGGCAAAACTCTCCATACAGTAGTGCCACTCAATGCAAGCCAGAGTAATCAATGGATGCCAAATTTCCTATCTAGTATCTATTCATCCAATATTTCCAGACTAGTTTCTGGCTTATGGCCTTCATCAGTGAGAAGTCTTGAATCTGAGATCACTGCACCCAGATCTTAGGAAATGGCCATGTGATATTTGTTATGCATGTTGGAATGTGTGTTAGATGGATGAAAATCATCTATAATTAATTTAATAATTAGAAAATCTACATTTAGTTCTAAATTCTAAATAAAATTAAATATTTTTTTTGTCTTATTTATTATCAAGTTTTTAATTAACAGATATATATATATATAATTAGAAGGGACTTGAACTATGGTGCCTAATGCTGCCGAATGCTCATAAAACATACATATATATATATAATTTTATTACAATACTTTTTTAATCAACATTCATTTTATTTGTATTATATGTTTTATATATATAATTAGAAAAGACTTGAACTCAAACTTTCAAACTCCTCATGGCTATTCACTCTATCTTTTACAATTGATACATATGATCACATGCCATGGAAAAAATATAAAATGATCTCCAATATAGGTATTTTGTGCTAATCTAGCACTCACCATCTTTCCCATATATATGCAATCAGTGCTCAGTTTATATAAGATAGAAAATTTTCAAACTTTAATGGATAACCTTTAATCTTCTTCACCTTCCAATTCTTAAACCATCCACATTACCTGAAAATCTGATGATGGAACACTCAGAGCCCTTGTTGATGCCAATATTATTGTCACACCCATGTTGACATTAAGTCAGTCTGATCCCTCACAAATAAGACCTCAATATGTTTATTTAAAAACAAAGAAGAGGGATGGGCAGAATATATGTTATGTAATCTTCAAATACAAGTATATTGTCTATACTAAATTTAATGCAATTATTAGAAACTTGAACTCAGATGTTTAAGCTCTCCACAGCTATCCAATCTATCTTACACAACTGAAACATATGACCACACACTTGTAAAAGATAAATGATCTCCAATATATGTATTTCATGCTGAATCATCATTCATCACTTGATCCAGAACACTATATTCCAGTCATAAATACAATCAGTGCTCAGTTTACACTAAGATAGCAAATCTTCAATCTTCAATGGACATACTTCAATCTTCTCCAGCTTCCAATTTTTAAGTCATCCATATCATTGAAAATCCAATGATGGAACATTCAAACTCCTTATTGATGCCAATATATGTGGGAGATAGTGATGTGGACCAACTGATGAGTGCTGTTTGTTTGGTCATATGTTTATGATTACATCCATCCACAGATGTTAAAAGTGGATAGAAACCAGTTTCTACCTTATGTGAGAATGATGTAGCAAAAATTACATTACAGAAATATTAATCATTATTAGATAATCTCTAGTCTAATGAATGACTAATAAAAATTAACAATATAATTTTATTAAGTGATTTATACCAAAGTGGGGGATCAGCACATTTGACACTTGTCAATAAAACTGTAGTAGTTTGACACACCCACACACACACCCATATATATATATATATACTGAATATTGATAAAGACATATGTAAGAGATTGTGGGGTCTGGGCCAAAATGAGTGCTGGTTCAGCATGAAATGTGCATCTTGGGAATTATAGATCTTTTTCTGTGGTTATATGTTTATGATTACATCCCTGGCCACAAGGTATTAAAAGTGAATAGATCGAAACCAGTCCCTACTTTGCATGAGAGTGATGTAGTGAAACTTATTGTTCAGAAATATTATTAATTAATGGAATTTTTGGTCTAATAAATGACTAATAAAATTATTAATATACTTTCATTAAGTGATTTGTGTCAAAATTGTGAGAGCAGCATATTTGACATCAAATAAATTGTGGTAATTTTCTATCTATAATTATATACTAAACAAAGATAAAGATATGTGTAAGAGAATGGGGTCTGGCCAACTGATGAGTGCTGGTTCAATTTGAAATGTACATCTTGGGGATCATATGTTATTTTCACATGCCTGTGACCATAAGTTTCTTATTACATCCTTCCACAAGGTGTTAAAAGCAGATAGAAACCAGTCTGTACCTTGTATAAAAGTGGTGTAGTGAAAATTATACTGCAGAAATAATATTCACAATTGGATAATCTCTAATCTAAAGAGTGACTAATAAACTAATCACAATCAAAACAATAGTGAATAAAACAGTTTTAATGAGTGAAAGAAAATTAGCTTTAAGTTCATTTCTAATTCTAAATAAATACCCATTATGTCATCTATGGTGTTTATGACAGCATATCTTTATCAACAAAAGAGTATTTCTATTTTACTAAGGTGGCATTTCTCTTGAGGTGTCTTTTTTAAAATAAAGAGAGTTGAATAAATAAAATGTAAGTTTAATCATAATTTTTTTACTTTTAAAATAAATATTCTACAAAGATTTTGCAAAAATAATCATAAATATGTAAATAAACTAGAAAAGGTAATCAATTGTTTTTTTGGAAGTCATAAAAGAAAAACCACATGTTAGTTCTTTCACCAGCATTCTTGAATCCTGAGAACAAATAAACAATCAAACAGCAGCATGGTTAGTTCTTCGTAACAATGCTGTCATTTTCAGACTTTTTTAAAACTAAGAAATCAGCATTTATATTATATCCAGTTTTTGCCATCAAATAAATGCAAAAATGGCAATCTAACATATACAGATATCAGCAACAGTATGGAAGACAAGCCAGAAGTGACCCATGGCACCATTCTCCATACATGAAGAACCCTATATAAAATAAGAATAAATTTTGTGGTATTGAACCTGTGGATCATCTACAGGATTGGGAGAAACCTAAATATTTAAAATCTTTTTAAGATTATTTAATTCTTATTTTCTTTCTTATTGATTTAACAATTTTTAAATATTTCAAAAATACTAGTTTCTTTTACAAATTTTTTTTTTAGTAAAAAATAAATAGAAATTAGAATAACAGAAATAATAGAGCAGGGTTGTGATCCATGGACCTTGAGTTTCAGGATCCACTACTTATGGCTACATCGAATTATGGAGGGCAGACTTTTTAATTAACACATTTTTATCCATCATCTATCTGCATAATTTTAATTTTTTTCATTACAAATTAATTTCATATTTCATCAATTTAATTTGCAGTTGGTTAAACTTAATTTCATTATCTGTAATTACAACCATATTAACAGAAACCCAATGTATTTAATTTTCTTTTTTTTTATATTAATTCTTTTTTTTTTTTAAAAAAAGCTTTTTATTTTACACACATATGATGCCACGCACGCACACACGCATATATATATATATACTTTTTAAATGTAAAACAATAGAGAATCAGGCTTATAATGTAGAAATAGTGCATTAAATTGTCTTCACTGCATTATTTTTTACACCATGAGAACAATATCTGCATATTTTAATGCAGTTGTAGTCTGGTGAATCCTGGAAATCAAGTTCAATGGATCATTGCTCCAATTCTAAGCAAAAAGTTATTTATTTATTTATTTATTTGACTTGCCCTGATTATGACCGATTTCAACTGAGATAAATAAAAACTTGGAAATATTTTTCAGGTTCTAATTTTGTTTTGTAATAACTAGTTCATAGGCAATTTTATCATCTATTCAATATAGGTTGGCAAATATATATCTAAATACTATCATCCAAAAGATAAAAAACATTAAAAAAATATCATATTATCATCTTCCAACTTTTAGATTAATTGCCAATTTGTAATATAATGCTTACTACTTTACTTTTTTTGGCCCTGAACTAGCATAATTAAAATTTATTCAAATAAATAATAATAATTTGTCAATTTCTGAATGCAAAATACCACTTGATAATCTACTATAGAAATTACTGATTTTTTCTTTTAATATGATACTATCAGGTTAAGTTTATCACATGAAAATTATGAAGTGGTGTGAGTGCTGTCCCAAATGTTAATTAAAAACTATAAAATTGTAATAGTCTGATGTTCTCTCTTCTTTAATCACTGTGGGATATTCTATGCTTAGTTTCGTCATTATATTTTTGCATTTCAAAATTTAGAAGTTACTTAATCTGTCCAGTTTTAATCCTCTATTTTTATCTGAAAGACCTTAGTAATAGTTCATAATTACATTTTTATAATTCGTCCTCCTCCCTCCATATCATGCATTGGTAATCTTTATATTATTTATTACTAGTATAATCTTTCAAATAATAGACATTCGACAAGGTAATATTTAATTTCTCCAAACAGGAAATAAAGTACTAAATGAAATTTATAACTATACAAATAGAGTTTTTCTTTATTGGATGTCTATTCATAAAAAAAATAGAATGAAATATTTTTTATTTGAATTCTATTTATAAATTAGAAGCGAATTAAAGAATGAAAATATGTCTTAAATTCAAAATTAAATTTATTATTTTTAAAATTTTACAAAAATTTTTTTTACCGGCATTTATGAAACCATTCTTGTTAGCCAGTAAAAACAACTTCCGCTTTGCCGTAACTAATTTTATAACTTTTCTTAAAAAACAAATGTTTTTAAATAATAACTAATTGTAGTCATGTAGTTTTTTAGTTTTAAATAAATATTTTGTAAAAACATTGCATAAATAACCTTAGATTTATAAATAAATTATAGTTTTTTTTAAATACCATGACAAGGCCAAATAATCTAACAATCAGAAATTGTCATTTGTTTTGAGATCCAAATAAGGCATCTGCCAGCTTGTTTTATATCTAATTTTCTAGAGGTCTGTATGATACTAGATTTTTTTAATTAATAGATTTTAATTAATGATTTCTAGGCAAAAAAAAAAAAAAAGCTGCATGTGGTAAACTAAAATCATAGAGAACTGCAAATGAGTGAAGAAAAATGTAAAGGAATACTAGCACTACTGAAACATCCAAAACACTTCAAAATAAGTAATTTTGTAACTACTAAATAGAAATTACCGTGTGCAAATTTGAGGTGGATAAAAGGTTTAATATGATTAATTATACTCATGATTTAATCAAAGCAGGATATAAGTGCAGTACAGTTTATAATATGATTAGACATTTTATTAATAATATAGGAAAACAGAGAATTAAAAATGTTGTTGCCTTACATTACATAACCTCTTTGTAAAAAAAAAACATTCCACAGGACTTTCTTTAGAGAGTTTCATTTTGAGTTTTCACACACCTCTCTCAACTAATAGGCTTATTAACAACACTAAAGACACCATAGCTCATGATCAAACCCCACAGGCTGTGTATAACATTGCCTGCCCTCACAATGGATCTAAAATCTAATACTATGGCGAAACCAAATCCACCATAGTTTCTAGGCTGTTACAGCATAAGTATAGGTATAATAAGTCACATACCAATCCATAATGAAGTTCAATATTCATGCAACATCAAAAAATGGATGGACATGAGTTTGAACCCACCATTGCAAAATAGGTTTGTACTGAGAGGCATGATGTTAAATGTAAGGTAAAAAAGGCTTGCTTCATAACAAAAGACTCTTTCACAATTAATCACAAAGAATCATGTTTTGCTATATCCAAAAGATGGGCTAATTGACTCATTTGCATAAAGTTTGCATATTGTTCATACATAATGATTTTTACAAGTGAGTCATAGTAGGCTATGATTATGAGAAATGTACTTTCTCAAAAGTGCTAAGCCTTTTTAATTTGTTAATTATCATTTGTATAGCTTTACATTATATGTGTATTGGCACAATTTTATTATTATAAATAAAAACACATAAAGTAGTTTTACAAGATAACAATATATTACATTCAAATATCAGCCTTTCAAGCTAATTGTGCATACGCTTTTGCGAGTGTTAATAATAATAAATGAATACTTTTCTCTCCAACACAAGATATAGTATTTATGCAGGGATAAAATGAATCCACTTATTCCTACAACTCAAATGCTTATATATGAGCAAATTTGTATTGGAGAAAAAAGTATTCATTTATTATTATTAACACTCGCAAAAGTGTACACACAATTAGCTTGAAAGACTGATATTTGAATGTAATACAATTGTAAACATGAGCTATATAAAAATAAATGCTTATTTACATAAGATAACAATATAAAAAAATATTCAAACTGTTCATAAATTCTCTTTGTAGTTAAAGCTATTTATTGTCCTTAAAATTGTATCAGTGACCTCTGGCTTAAGAATTACAATACAAAGACCGAGTTGTCAGCTTAGCACTCATCATATTGACAGCTGATTAGAAGACCCTCTCTAAAGTTTTAACACTCAAATGGCAAGTTATTATTCAATAAAGAAAGTTGAAGTTTTGATTTATTCATCAACTGAGAGTCAGTTCAGGGACTTTTAATTTTCAAATTCTCAGCTAACATTGGACTCAATCACTTGGAACAGTAATTTTATTAAGTTTACTGTTTTTCTGAATGATGTTAATTTTTTATCAAATTCTTCTATTGCCCCACTTTAATATCATATAGGTAAGCTTTAGTAATATATTCCAGATGATAGTGCTTAATAAATCCTTATCTAGTATTGTTCTATTCGAGTATCCCCAGCAATGCAATTTGCCTATGACTTTTATCCAGTGAGGAAGTTTTTTGATTTTTTGAAGCATTTCAATTTGGTTCTAATGCATTTGTCCACTAGCAGCCATTTTTTACTTTTTGATGTATTATCAAGTTCCCTGCTGAAATTGAAAATTTGTGATAATTTTTTTGTAATTCAAGCTTATTTGTTTGTATAATTATATAGATATGAAACTGGTTCAGTTTTCATATATTATGGTAATCTTAGTTTTAAATAACCTTAGGCAACTTTATTCTTTGGTTAGAACTGATACAAATACCAACAAGACATCATATGACCAAAAAAATGTTATATGAATTTAGCTTACACTTTGCTATTCATTAGCAAATTTTTATATTTTCATTACTTTTATGCTGCCTACCATTTATTTATTACTAAAGCTTAAAAGTAGTAAGAGTAAAGGAATTTTCTAATGAATAGAAAAATGTAAACTAAAGCCATATGGTATCTTGTTGGTTATATAATGACTGATTTTTTTATTTTTTGAATAAATTATTTCTAAAAGAATAAACAACATCAGCATTTTAATTTCATTTGCTTTGAAGATTTTACAGAAATTTTTAAAGCAATAGCAGCTATTCTAGTGTCATCTATTATTAGCTTAAGCAATCAATTATTATTAGATAATAATGTGCACTTAACCCCCATCATCAGGCCAGCATTTCTGCATTTTTCCTATTTCTCAAGAAAGTTTGTAATTCAAAACTATAACATGAAATTGTGTCTAATAATTAATTTTAACTCTACTTTAGTATTCAAATGTAAAGATTGAAATTTAAGATGCCCTATGGTTTTGAACTCAAGTTGACTTGTTTAAACAGTTATATAGATAAGATCCTGAATCAGCAACTAGATATTCTAATATCATGTTTTCTAATGATTGTAGATGTCTTTTTCACCAAGTATTATTAACAAATCATTTAATTTACACAATATATGTTTTAAAACAAGACCGACTCTTTACTTTAATGCGATCTTTTTTTGCAAATTTTTTGGTCATAATCTTTATATATTTACCTGTCTCTGTTTGTAAAAATGATTGAAACATAATTTAACATCCAATATTAGCACATAGACTTCAGACCACTCACAGAAGTATGGGGAGATGCATGTTAGGAGTAACAAGAAGAGATTGAAAACACAATATACGGGTAAGAGAATAAACCAGTGTTACTGACCTCAATGAAAAAATTAAGAGACTGAAGTGGAGTTGGGCTGGACTTATTTCTAGAAGAGATGATGATAGATGAACAATTGAAATCTTAAACTGGATTCCAAGAAATTGTAAAAGACCCAGAAAGAGACCACATGTGAGATGGATGGATGAAATAAGAAGGTGTACAGGGGTGATGTGGAGAAGAAAATTTAAAGATTAGAGAAGATGGATTGAACTTGGAGAGACCTTCATCCTGCAGTGGATTATTTATGATGATTAGCACAAAGTAAATTCAGAAATACCAATAAGATTATTAAAAAAAGGATTTTAAATGACTCCTTTATATATTCATACTCACACTTCTAGATGCTTAAGATTGGCTCATTTAAGTGCATTTGAGTTTGAAAATAAGATGATCATTTTTATTTTCTCAAAGTCTCTATCTTGTGGCTGGGGTGAGAGTTTTCTTGCAGTTTTAACAACACTGTTTAATGGCACTATTGAGTAGGAATGATTATCCTCTATATAATTTTAATTTCTAAATTGTAACTGAAAATAATTTTAAAAATTCATGTACTTTATTATATGAATATAATAAAAGACAAATTTGCAATGCTTTTAAATATTTTTCACATGTTAGCATATACTTTTATTGAACATATTTCTTGGATACACTCAATTTTCATTGCAATGTTTTTGATCATGACCTTTCACATTTTATATCATTTTATTTAATAAAAGTATTATAATTGAAAAAAAAAAAAATCATGTATTTTATTATATAAATAAAATAAAGGCAAATTTGTGTATCTATCCACCCATCTTCCCAATATTTCAGCACATACTATTAAAGAATATATCTCTCAAGTTCATGTGACCTCCAGTGCAAATTTTTGACCATGATCTTTGAACTTTGTTAGGCTATTTAAGCTTTTAATGAATGTATTTCTCAAATCACATGATGTGACTTACCATGCTTTTTTTAAACCCTGATTTTTGAATTCATAAAACTCATATTATTGAAGATAAAAGCTTGATATTAAAGAAAAAGTTAATGGTTTTGAATCTAAACCAATTTATTGATAAGTTATACAAATCTGACTCTGGGTAATATCTATATATTTTAGTTATCTCAGATTTTTTTAAACTGTAGGCATTTGTTTTCCTGTTCAGCGAGAGCAACTTCTTACTCTAGCGCCATCTAAAGCAATCTTGAGTAATGACAGTGCATTTAAATTTCTAATCACCAGACTGTTCTCTGACTTTCGTTTTGGTCAGTGTGACCTAGAATTCAAAGCTGAAAATAATGCTGTTATGCTTTTAGATATTACCTTATTTTACTATTAAAGAGAAAACCTGACATTCAAAACACCCCATGATTTTGGACTAAAACACCAATGTGAATATGATCTTTTTCATTAACTCTACACTTTAGTACATTCAGTATTTTTCTGCTCATATTGAAATGCTAATAAGAAACCAAACATTTTTTTTTACATTATACAATAAATGATTAGACGAGAATAGTTTTCTATACTAAGGCATCTATAGTAAGCTTGAGAAAGATATCATTCAGAAACTTATCTGGGGGTGATGAGCTAAAAGTGTTGCCCTCTTGTAATCACATTATTTAAGGTTCTTATAAATAACATTAAAGTTAAAAAAAAACTGATATTATTTTCTTTTATTTTTATTTAAATCAAGTAATGCAAAACACCAATCATGATCTACAGGTGAACCACCAAAAAGTTTGATAGTAATCACTTGAATTAAAAACAAAGTAATGATTACTGGTAGTACCTTACGATAGACTAGACAGCTATACATAAAAGAAGTACATTTTTGGCATTTATACAATTATTAAAGCCAAGGATCAGTTCTTCACAGTTGAGATAGCCAAGTGTAGTCAGATCTTTGACCTTGAATGGGACAGATGACACAAGCATTTTCATTTAAAATATGAATATATACACATCGATTACAAATTCATCAGTGTGAATATATTCACTGTGCATAATGAAAAGCATTAAATACATTCAGTCAGTCTCAAAGCTAATGTGTTTTTATTGTGACAGCTGGAACAGAAATTAGTATTTTATCATATTTAAAAAAAAGAGACATAATGTCTGAAACAATTGCAAAGAAATAAAAGATATACAATTTTAATACAGAATGGGAAGAAAAGTTTTTTATTCATAATGATGAATATGTGTATTATATATGTCATGCACTTATGTCACAACCAAAAATGGAAATGGTGAAAGGCATTTAAAAACTATGCTTGTAAAATATAAGTGGTGGGTTAAAACATTTGAAAAAAATTTAAAGTAGCCCTAGCCTCAAAGAGTGTTTCACCCCCTAATGGATATTAACAAATTAAATAGTTCATTATTATAAGGGAATAAATATCAAAATCTGACAATTCCCAACAGATTCCCCAGTAAAAAATAATCCCACTTAAAGGTTAACATCTGAGCATTAAAGTTTGTATGTATCTATATTTATTAGATACTAGACCTTGACGTGATTGAAGCATAAATATAAAAGCATTTCTTCATTTATTTTTTAACTGCTTTACTGATTTGCATAAAAAAGAAAAAAATTCCAACCCTAAACTTACCTGTATTTTTTATTATTATTAAATGTTTCAATAGGTGTACACTTAAACAGGGGGCGTGAATCTGAGTGAGAGTTAGAAAAAAAATGAGAGCGTTTTTTTTAAGCAAACCTAGGATTTTTCAAGATAGCTGATCCATAAATAGATAGTTTAATATCTACTAAATATCTAGAAATTAATATAACAACAATTAAATGTCACATGATGGAGTTTATTGATCGCTCATTTTTACAGTCGATAGCTCTGGAGTAGGGTGAAAACTGTTTGTCATAGGTTGATATGAATTGGTTAGACAAGAGTTGTGTGGATGTTTTATCCATTGACAATAACACAATAGTATCATGAGGAAAAAGAGGTCATAAGTAAATTTAAGCTGGTCAGAGAAAAATTATACAGGCATCCATGCCCTGACTATAAAATAAAAATGTATCTGTAATATGACTGATATAAGACATCTTTGACTCCTTTTTTTTAATTTAACAAAACTTTATGGATTAAAAAACTACATACAAATATGAACATATTTACAATAGAATAAATTTACCCTACATAGGCAAAAGTATGATGAAACTGCAACCATAGTGGTACAGATATTATAATAAGTTGTTTAACACCATTGAAGTGAGGTCCAAATTTGAAGAGTGGATTTATTCTAATAGTACATAATCATGGCAACTAAACTGAAGGAGTAATTAAATACTTGTGTATGATATGTCATAGGTTAATGTTTACTAGTCAGATGAGAGCCAAATTGTCAGCAAAGCATTATTATAAAACAAAATATGATCATAGTATGAAACAGTCTTGACTGCTAATAAATAAGGCTTGTGATTTAATCTGAATTTGTCAGACAAGAATTATATAGATATACTTTGAGTTAAGGGTAATGAAAAATCATATTAGTTTTAGGTAGACAGATGAAGGTCTTATGGGTATCCAAACACTGATTTAGTGATCATGATATGAGACAAAAATATCACTCAATATGAGGCAGCTTTGATCCCTAGTATATATGAGTATCATAGATTAATCACCATTGGATAAAGACATATGGTTGCTGAAGCACTAAAAATAAAACAAAATGTGACCGTAATGCAATGCAGCCTTGACCACTAGTGAAGGAGGGATTATAGGTTAATCTAAATTTGTCAGGCAAGGGTCATAGGAATGTTCATGCACTGTCAATAAAAATATAACTGTAATATGAGATAGCCATGACCTAAAGATGAAAGAAGGGGTCACAGTTAATCTGAATTAGCCAGACAAGCTTTATTAGAATGTCCACACACTGTCATTCTAACAAAAAATGTAATTAGAATTTGAGACAGTTTTGATAATTGTTGAATGCAGGTTGTAGGTTAATCTGAATTGCTCAGTCAAAGGTCATAGGAATGTCCATGCTTGATCAATAAAACAAAAAGTGCGACTCCAATTTGATGTTATTTTGACCAAGATGTGTCATAGGCAAAATTGAGTTTGTCAGAGAAGAATCATATGAATATTCATGTACTAACAATAAAATAAAATATGTTACTGCAATCTGAAATATAATGGAGAGGGGATCATTGGTTAATCTAAAATAGTCATATTATGTTCATATGGGTGATCATATTTTTGGACAATAAAACAAAAATGTGGTTGTGATTTTGGTAATTTGGTGTCTAACACCTACAAGTGTTAAACCTATAGATAACCTTTCATTTCATCTTCTTTACGAATAGATATATTTTGCATGCGATAAGAACATTTTCAGAGAACGGTTGAGACTAAAAATAGTCCACAGCTGATGATGATAAAAAAAAAAAACACGCATAAATTTTTTTTTCCATTTTAATATTCCAAGTTTTATAACTTTCTAACAATTTCTGTAATGTAATCATCGTAAAATCTAAACGCATTTCGTCGATATTTTTTCTTTCCAACTATTAAAAAGAAATGTCATTTGACAGGTTGTTACAACTTTGCATCACCGGATCAGATACCTCGGAGAAACTTTATACTACATCTATAACTAGTAATGCAGTTTTTCCACTCTTGTTCCATCTTTCTGACATCAGCTGACTTCTCATGTAATAAAATTATTTGATTCTTTGTGTTCCTTACCCAATCTTCTAAAACAGTCTTCAATAGCGGGCCATCAGAACGATTTCTTTCAAGTTGAAAAGAAATTGATGCGAACGTGTCACTTGGAAAATGGAATAATAAAGTAGACAAAGAAAAAGTCTGTCACAGACAAAACTAACGTTTCGTTTAAAACAATAAGTAAATATTAGAAAAATAAAAAGTAAAATAAAAAATAATAATAAATTTTTTTTAACCCTACAAAAGAATTATAAACTATAAGTCATTAATTGTTGGGTAAGGCAATTGTTGAGAGATTTAATATTTTTTAATTCCCTAGCCTAATTAGCGACCAATAAATATATATCTATTTGCATTGGCAATTCAATATTTCTGACATGGAACAAATTTTTAAATCTCAACCAGGTTTGAATTCCAAAATATGAACATAGCAAGCAATCCACTAACTACTATTTACAATACTCTTATTACATAAACATATATGCGCTTATGCATAAACACACACACACACACACTTATTTTCAAATCAGTGCATAACCTCATCTCAACTCTACCAAATAGCAATCATTCATCGGCGGTGTAGAAATGGAGAATATCCTCGCATGTATTGTTAAGTCAGTCAAATATAAACTTGGCTTTATATATATAGATTTTAAATTACAGTAAAGAGTAGATAGTTATATATATTAATTAAACAAAATTACTTCTGATTGCGTTGTAATCATTATCAACTGAAATAACGTAATCAAAAATACTTCGGTTTAATTAATATATGTATACTGTATATTGTTATTATCAACCATTATTATAATTTAAAATTTCCATTTTGGTGCTGTGGTTTTAGAGCTGCGACATGAAGAATTATAATCGTTTAACCATTAAATTAATTAGGTTATTAAATCAAAAACATATTTTAAAATCTACATTTAAAAAAAAAAACCAATTTAACAAAAAAAAAAAAATACGAAAATCATTAATGTGAAAAATAGTTAAAATGCGTGTTTAAATCAAATTGAGTGTGTGTTTGCACGTTCATATTCTGCATAATCTATTTTAATACATTGTACAGGCTTACACCTGCATTTATATATGTAATATATGCGGGATTCGAACTCAGACTTTCACACGATCTACAACTCTCAATGCCATCTTATATTGGTAACTCACCTGATTATACACATATTGAGTAAGCCTGTACAATGTATTAAAATAGATTATGCAGAATATGCACGTGCAAACACACACTCAATTTGATTTAAACAGACATTTTAACTATTCTTCACATTAATGCTTTCGTATTTTTTTTTGTTAAATTGTTACTGTATCTTATCACAACTTGTTTAACATATATGCAAAAAAGTGACTTATTCTCTCTCCAATACTCCTGAAGTACTATTTCTCAACATATATTTTACATATTGACATAGTTTAAGCATCCATCATAATTTTTTTTATGTATTAGCATATCTGGGTTACAAGTTGTAATATGAAATGTGACTGCATGTGTCTTATCTTTATAGATTGTTCTGAATGCTCTCCATACCATCACAACATCATGAAAAACATTTAAAAACGTTATTGTGGCTCATCACCATATACTGTTTAACTTATTCAAATGAAGAAAATCATGTTAGCACATCATTCTATTGTAATTAAGATACAAAACGTATTGTCTTATTTCATGTCATAACTCATGATCCAGGCCAGCAAATGCCTTAATTTTTTGTGATGAATAGCTAGACTGTTATCACATAAAGCATGTATTCATTCAGAGACAACACTGCAGGAAGCTTAGGAATAGAGCACCAATCATATGCCTTTTTTTCACTGGGATACATTGGACATTAACCAAGGTTGCATTCACTAATACAAGAAAAAATTATAATACAATATATATATTTTTTCAATAAATTAAGATTTATACAATAAATACAACCACTAGAACAGTAGCCATTTTTTTGTATGACTTAGGTCAGTGTTTCCCAACCTTTTTAGGCTCACATACCATTTGGTAGTACATTACACTAAATTGTACCACTTTGTAAAAATGATTGTATTTCATAAAATTTGTTATTAGCAAGTGTGTTATTTTATTTGCATTATAAATATTATAGGGTGACCATGTATGTATTCACATTACATAATGAGACAAATTACATTGAAACACGCCTAAACGTCACACCAGATTATAAACTCACTGTAACATATTTATATGTATGTGTTTGTTCAAAGTTTCATAATTTTTTCAAAATAATTTATTAAAGATTACATTATTACATTAAAGGTTATTTGGTACATATTTTGTTCAAAGTGTTTTCTCATTCTTTCATTTGGTTTTCCTGAATTTGAGTCTGTTTTCTCTTTTTCGGAGCATCTTGCTATTGGTTGGGCCATGGAGAGAATAAATCCAGTCCCAAGTCATGGTAAAAATAACCTCAGGGATTATCAGGCTATCTCTTGTTCTTGTTTTCTTTATATTGTTCTGCATGAAGTTAATAGGATTAAAATTTTGATGATTAAATACTAGCTTACATCTAGTAATCCACAATAGATGATCAAGAATTAATGAGACTCTAATTTCTGGGTATGATCCTTTTCTGTTACATTCTTTCAAATTAAATAATTTAGATTGATTTGCCTTGATCCGACTCATTATTTATCTACTATTTTGTCATATTTTGTTTACTAATAAATGGTTTTAATAAAAACACAAAATTATAAAAAAACAATTAATATATTTTCTTATCATAATCAAATATTTTTATAAAAAAATTTAATGAGATTCTTGTGCTTGTTTCAAACAACATAATTTTTTAAAATTTGGTTCAAAAGATGGGAGGCATATATACCCTTAAGTCTACAGCTGCATTCAATCTGTTTCGATACTTATTTTTAAAAAAAATATATGAAGAAAAAGTTCTTCCTACTAATTCCATACTAATAAATGGTAATAATAATTTAAGAGCTTTCTCAGAAAGTTGTTCATATTCTTTAATGTTAACCAAAAATTAATTAGATTGTGTCGTTTGAATTCTACTTGTAAAGTTCTGTCACATGATAATTCTATTAAATTTTCTTTATCCTTCATTGATAATGATGTAGCTTTTTCTAAATTTTCTGCATAGAAAGGGTTTGAAATCCAATTATTATTTGTGTTTTTGGGTTTTGGAAAATATTCCATGAAAGACAATTTTAATCCAGTTAAATGTGCTATTATATTTTCTCGTATATCTTGAGACAGACTAACCTTATTTTCAAATAAAAAAAAATAAGTAGAGTTTCGAATACTTCCGGTTGATTGTTTTCGATACACTGTTTCCAAAAATGTAATTTCTTAATCATACTTTCAATTTTATCATTAACATTAAAGATCGTTATCGACTGTACATATAAACAACTTTACAATATTATTAATTAAAATAATTTTTATGAATTATAGGAAAAAACGTTTCTATGATATTTTTATGATTTAATTTTTTTTATGTCCACCATTATTGATTATTTTTTATGTACCAACAACCAGAAACTTGCATACCACCAGTGGTACGCGTACTACAGGTTGGGAAACCCTGGCTTAGGTTATCAGTTTGATTTATGTACATGTTTCTACATCCAGCAGTGAACTATACTTAATATTAGTTTTTACATATTCTACTGCATAATATAATAAATTTGATTATAAGCTGATAAATTTGAATATAAGCATCATGAAAAAAAAGTTCCAAATAAATAAGCTGTAAACTGCCAATAAACTGAAATCCTAGAATGAATGCCATTGGTTGATATCAATTTTGAATGTCCAAGATGTTTCAGAGCACATTTTAAAGAACTGAGTTAGAATACTGGTTATTACTATGAAAAAAAGAAATTTCCAAAAGAGACAGAGGAAATAAAGAAAACTATTTTATCAGTATAAGTTTGTTTACATGTTGGTAAAAATTAAAAAATGGAAAACATGATTAGAAGATAGTGTGAGGAAAATAAAAGCTCCAAATCAAAATCCATAAAACTATCTTTAATCAAAATGCTATAACAAACACATATGTTTAAGATGTTTCAGGATCTTTCTGAAAAGAAAAAAAAATGGAAGAAAATAAAGAGATGTTTTTATTAGGTTACACTTATTTTTATTTGTAGTAAATTGTTATAATTTTCTTTATGAGGCAGAAAACAGGATTAGAATGTAGTGTCAAAAAGAATAAAATAAAATATATCAGTATGAAAATGTCAAAGTGCATTTTAACCAAAACACTTTGATGAACATCATTGAGTCACAGAGGATATGTTTGCATAAATGGTTCAAGTCTTTCTAAAGAACATTGTCAGGAACATGTTACATTCCAGTCAAGAAGTGGAATAGTTATAACTGAGCTAAATCAACATTCTGTGCAATTTTATTAAGGTGAGGTGGTTTATATGTTTACTTTATGCTTTTGAAAATTAATTGCAGTTTTTAATAAATTTGAATTGTAAATATATCGGTAATATACACCAATTGATTTTATATGTATTTCCATATATATATATATTGTGCCCTTATCTGCAGGTCATAATAAGGTAGAAAAGGTCAATTACTAAAAAATTTTAAATTTTAAGTTATATTTGTATGATATATACATAATAGTAGGATAATTAGATTTTATAGTACAATTTAAAGCTGAAAATACCTGGTATATAAAAATGTAAAGGATTATTTTAAAGGAAAACAGTTAAATAAATCTTAATGATATCCTTGCTTATGGTTGTAAAAGCTGGCCATATAAAATAATACAGCTATAAATAGTTAAAAGTATATTAATAATTTGAATGTAATATTTTAAAACTAATAAATTAAATAAATGCTAGATGTAGTGTTATAATTATATTTAATAATCAAAATTAATAGAGTATATTTTAAAATAAACTTTAAGATGGTGAGAATTATATTTAATTCTACAAGTTTAAATTATTTTCCAAATTTTTTATAAAATATATCAGTTTTGGTAATTTAGACCGAGACGTAAATTAAAAATCATCTGATAAAGTTAGTAAACATGTGACTGTATATTATATACCTTCACACACACACTTGTTAGAATAATAAAAAAGTTTGTGAATTATGAAACTAAATATAATTGCCATCGATCCTTAAAGTAAAGGTTGAAATATTAAATATTATTTTAATAATTATTTTAAAAGTTTAAATGATTTTGATAAAATTATAATTGAGTTAAAAAATATATTCTAAGTAATATTTTGAGACATTACGTCATCAATTCTTTATTTTAAAAGTCTAGTCTGTTATAAAACTGAAATGTGTAAATTTGTTCGTGCTAAAATAAAGTCATTAACCAATCAACGGAGGTAATTTAGCAGACAAAATATAGGAATTAGATGAAGCGGGAGAAAGGAGAAAGTAATGTGTAAGTGAAAGAGAAAGTAACATATTTTTTTTTTAGCTGATAACACCGTAGCTAGAAAAGTGATATAAATTTAAAATTTTGTATTTATTTTAAAAGTTCTTTTTTAACATATAATATTTTGACTGCCTCTACATGGATTGCTAATTTTAAAAGTTATCTTACCAGGATATTTTATTCAAGTTCGGCCAAAACCCTACAGTAAAATGGAAGTACAGAAAAAAATACCTAAAAATATTGCTAAGGGAAAAATATTTGGAAAGTGCCTTAATACAGCTTTATTTATGCTCAACCAGAAACTTATTATTGTCACTCAGAGAAATATAATTTGGACACTATACGAAAACTTGAAAGAGAAGTTGTTTGCCGTCAGGAAAAAATTATGACGCACAAATTTATAAAGCTACTTTGAAGTTATGTTATTCTTCTCTATGGAAAAATTTAATATGCATTTTATTATAAAGAAAATTATGTAAAAGTATAATGAAGAAAGAAAGTTTATCTTTTAAAAAGGAAACATTATAAAAATGTAGTACCAAAATTTTAAATAAAGAAAAAAGTAATAGAACAATACGAAAGTGCTATTATGCGTTTTATGGAAAAGAACGAAAAAATTTATCTAAGAAGAATTAAAATATTGCAAAGTATTCATTGGAGGAAAGGCTTGATTGGTAAAAATATAAAATTAAATTACTTAATGAAAATGGATCCATGGAAATAGAAAAAAAAAAATTATTGAATATTTAAATAAAAGTACCCAGAAGATGCATCGTAAAAGTCGCGCGGGAAAATATTAGCAGACAATATTAGAAGAGAATATGGAGACATTTTTTTTTTCTTTACAGGATAAATTGATATCATGAATTAATAATTGTATTCAATATTGTGAAAACCAAGGATTGTCGTCTATGAATATTTATTAAACAGAGCACTAATTGCTTTACCTTAAAATAGAACATTAAGTGACTGAAGAAGAAATAATATATTTTTTTTTTTTAGCTTTAATATGAACGATTTTCAAGCAAGTTCGATAAAGAAGTACCGTAAATATAATTTAAATATTTTTTACTGATTATATTTAAAATATAAAATGCTATGTGAGATTAGGGAAAACATATAAACATAAATTTAGTAATATTAAAAAATTAAATATAATAGCTTGATATAATGATAGATATATTGTTTAAAAATAAAGTGTATGTATGGGAGTCTTAGATCTACAAGAATCAATGGGATGGTGAAGCCTACAGAACGCGATCGAGAAGATAAAGATCGTTTGGTAAATTTGATATTTATTTATAATGCATAATGTATTTTTTTTTAGATCATCTATTGATTAAGAATGATGTGTGAAAGTTTAAATTATATGTACACATTTTATACAACATTTTAAAACATATTATGAGATAGGAGTAATTCTGAATATGCATACAATAAGTTATTTAAAGTATATTAACAATATAATTCGACAGAACAATTGTGTGATTCTTTTGAACTTTCATGTGATAAAGTATTCAGATATTTTAAAATAGTTTGTATATGATAAAATATACGAGGAAAGTAGTAAAGAGATTTTCTATAGAACAGTGGAATAGTTTTGAAATAAATGAATTTTATTATTGTTAGAAATGCAGATAAGTATTTGTCGATGTACCGTATAGAAAAATCTTGAGAAATAAGATCGGATAGTGACTTGGTAGTACTAGTGGAGAGGAAACCAAGATGATGTTTTTTGTTAAGAAATAGGAAAAATAAAGTATTTGGATCATAGTTAGTTTGTGTGATTTCAGTATAGTTAACTAAGCCCTATGACTGAACACATATAGTTTGGACAGTGTTTTTTTGCATATCTTTAAACTTTTTGATGTTATAATAAAGCTGAAGAAATAGCTTTAGCATCATTCCTATAATAGAGGTTGGTAGACAGGTAAAGGTCACTCCTCTATAGTGTCTTTTAATTCACTGTGCCATGATTGTCAAGGTATATGATGAGTAATATTCTAGTTATATTTTGATCCTATGCATCTATCTTCGCTATCCTTATTTCGTGAATCTGCATCATCAGAGAGATATTTTCAAAGAAATAATGAATAAAATAGAACTGAAGATATGTTATCGTTTATGTAAGAATAGTTTATTTGCTGGAATGTCTAGAATTGTGTAATTTTAAAATTGAAAGTCCAAAATATCATAAAGAGAGAAAGAATCATATAATACATTGTAAAATTAATTCGGAAATGAATATAAGATTTTTAAAGAGAAATCTAAACAAAGTTTTTTTTTATAAGTGATAATAAAATTTGAATGTTTTAAATAATAATTTAGAAAATAAATATTGCATATTTATTAAGAAAATAATTCAATAATGTGTAATAAACATATATTTGTGCATGGTATGTTAATAGTTGTAATTATCATCCGAAATAAGGCTTGAATGAGTATATTACGGATAATGAACAATAAAACTTAATACCGAATGTAGAAGAATGTTTTGAATTTGTAGGATTCCATACAACCAATATAAAACTAGAATTTTATTGTTTTGTATAATGTTTAATACGAATGTAATTTTGTAAAAATATAATTTTAATAATAGTAGGGATACAAAGTGTTAATGATAATTATATAAGAAATACATTTTGTAACAAGCTAACCATAATAAGAAATCCAATAATAATAATACTGTATTTTCTTAAGCATTTAAAAGATGAGAGTTAACTAGGAAAATAAATAGAAGTTTGATTTTCATTTTTTATAAACTAGGAAACTAAGTGGAGATAGGAGAGTAAGGATATCCAATGTACATAATGTAAAATATTGTTATTTATTTATGTTATTAATAAACTTTGTTGTAAATTTATTTTAAAGTTTTGTGTCAGCGTTGTTATTTCTCCACATGGATGCATGATATCACGATACATTTATAATTAAAACAGACATATAGTTTTTGCACAAAAGGTAAACATAAAAGTGTTATAATAATTTTGAGAATTTATTGGTATGTTAAAATTAAAAGATCATAATTTTACATTATTTATTGGTCATAAGTCGGTTGCCACAATATTACATTAAAATATATGCTAATGTTGCCACACGTATTCTGTTGTCAGATTATTAAAATACTACCACGTACGTATTTATTTATTTCATTTATGAAGAAATAAGATTATATTATACTATTGTTGTTATTATTATTTTTATTATTGTTAGTTGCTGTGTAGTAGATTATGACATAAAATTCCCTTTTCATATTTTACTACCGTAATTTTAAATCAGTTAGAATACAATTTATGAACCTGAGATTTTTATTTTATTTTATTTATTTTACTTCATTTTATTCAATTGAGCTAGATTCTTATTATAAAGAATATTAAGACATGATTATTATTTTAATCGTAGTGAATAGAGCTTAGAAAGTCGTAAGAATACTATGAGTTAGTTATTTGGTATAGTAAAAAGGAAATAGTGTTCTTATGCCATTGAGATAGTATCATGTGGATAATATCTCAATGTAGTCTATCTCGTTCCCCGTATCGTCACTCCATGTCTCATGAAAATAGTAAATATTTGTTGATTCATTTTAAAAATTGAACAGTATTTGTATTTTTTAAAAAAAATTAGAGCTAGTAATCATTTTTAATTAATGCTGGATATTTCATTTATTTATTTGTTAACTGAGCTAGAACCCGGAATATAAACATTATAATAAATTTTGGAGGACGTGCGGTGGGGGAGGTTAGAATATATATATATATATATTTGATGTGTATACTCTTTTTTGAGTTTAAATAGTTGTTTTAGACAGTAATTTTGATGTAAGTCTTAGTAGGGGAATGAATTACCCCTAAACATACAATTTTCAGATAATACATAATGAATGAGTGATAGAACATTAGCTCTTCAGGAACTAATTAATTCATGGCGCCGACCTAATGTACCTGCATATAATATTTTATATGTTTTTAAACAAACCTGGAATAAATGGATGTAGGCCAATAAAAATACAAAACAGTAATAGAAGTATACAATATATAACAAAAAAGAAAGATTAGAAAGCAAAATATTAGATCAATGATTTGAAGACCTGTTTGATTAAAGCCCAAAAAAAGTTGGAGTAAAAAAAAGATATCATATAACAGAGCTGTTCAAAATATTGATTGTGGGCTACCTGTGGCCAATTTAAGTTTAGATTTATTTGAGTAAAAAAATAAAATAATTTGAATTGAATGCTTATTAGAGATTTTGATTCTTGAAAATTTTCATGTTGATATTATTATCAAGTATTGTGTACAACACTACATATCCACATATTTTTTAAATAGAATATATGTCAAAGAAGCAGTCTTTCTCTGTTTTGATCTAACATGCATGGCTTGAGAATTCATGTACTGTATTCATTATTTTAGATGTGGATTAAAGATAAATATTTTTTGATGTGATTCTTGGATGTACTTAAGCTTGGATAGCTTTGATCTCTTTGTTTAAAGGGAAAAATGAGTTAATACAAAAGAAGAAAAATCGAGTGATGTGTATAGAACAAAAAATCTTTAGAATAGAATAAAGGTAAAAGAAAAAAAATGTAATAAAAATCAAAATAAGTTATGATAAACACACCACATTGTTAGTCGAGAGGTCAGCACAGCCATTTTGAAAGCAAACAATTGATTGCAGACGGTTGTTGCAGATTCGCCTCCTGGACGATGCTATGACATATGGAAAAAAAAATTGCAAATAATGCTTCTTTGTAAAAAACAAAGTTTATGCAATAAAGTCAAGATATATGATGTATCAAAAAATGTATATAAACAAATATATATTTAAATCAAAATATTAAAATTTGTAAAATTAAAACATTTTAAAAGTTTGTATTTCTTACTATACGGTGACAGCCAATTTTCATCTTGAAATGCCAGCACTAAATTTGACCCCCCCTCCAAATGATATAATTTGGATGTATGTCATTATATTTATTAACCATATTTTCTTGGGTTAAATTGAAACAGATGCATTTTGTTTTTCACCTTCCAAACATTTGATATCGTATAGTATTTCATGTAATAAAATATATAAAAACATAAAGCCAAATATTATATAGAATTTAAGAGTGAGTGCTGTTTTAACATGACATGCTTTTCTTGAAGATCGTATATCTTTTTCACATGTCTTTAGCTATATGTTTATGATTACATCTTTCCACAAGGTGTTAAAAGTGGATAGATACCATTCCCTATATTATATGAGAGTGGTGTAATCAAGAGTATACTACAGAAATATTATTCATTATTGAATAATCTCTAATTTAGTAAATGACTAATAAAAATTAATAGACAACTTTTTCTTAAATGATAAATGTAATATATAGAGTATATGAGCACAGACTTTCACACCAACCACCACTCTCCACTCTATCTTATGACACTGATACACCTGAACACAAAGATGTCGAAAAAATAAATAATCACCAATACACGTATTTCAGGCTAAACCAACAATCATCAGTTGGTCCAGATTACCATCTCTACACATATATGCTATAAGTGCTCAGATATATATTAAGATAGCCAATCTTCATACTTTAATGGACAGGCTTATATTACATATATAGACACAGGTATATAATAAGCCTGTGTTTCAGTTATTAAATGATAAAATAAAAGTTACCAGTTTAGCACTGTCAAAAAAAAAAAAAAGAGAAAATATTTCTGCAAATGTTTTTATATAGTGTCAGTGAGTTTAAAGATTATATGAAGAATTTAGCCATGAATATAAAATAGATAACTATAACTTGATGTCAATAATAAATTTTAAAAAGCTTTAGAAAAAAGAGCATTACCCATAGCAGGTATTTATTTGGGATGAAACTGAGTTATTTTAATTCACCATAGCTTCAGAATGTCAATATATATAGTGTTCATTTTATTTTTAAAAAATTAAAATGTGTTACAGTAAGTGTTTGATTATTATCTTTTTCAAGACAATGTGAATAAGTAAATAATAAGTTTCCCTGACCTAAAAGTAGAAAGCATTAGCCTATGAAGTGAATAGTCTCTACATAAAAACCAGACTTGATTTTAATAAATTTGCGAGGTAAGACAGCTTGTAATAAAAATATGTAATGAAGCTATTAATGTCGACATTGGTGGTATTATGGGGGATATCTACACCAGAATTAGGGAGTTAAAGATCCTAGGTTTTAAAATTTCTAAATGATTACATGTTTTTGGCTATTCAAATGCAAAATATAACCTGTGTAGAACTCTTTTTTTAACCTAAGCAACCCAGTAAAGTTACTTTCAACATAACATTGAAGATATATCAAAATTTGAAGTGAGATCCCCAATGAATTAATTATCCAGCACAACGCTAATATAATTGTGCTTCGAAAGACTCGCCATTCTTCTAAATATGCATATTTTCTTAATATTTTTAAGTTTATATCGATTATTGATATAATGCATTCTAAACAAGATATGAGTACTTTTGTTTCAAATCATTTTACAAAGCAAACAATTTCTATTGTTTAAATGGTATTACCATTTCCATTTAAGATATATTACTTTTATAACCACCAATACAAATGAGTATATTTTCTGCTTCCAGATATTTTACACCTGTAATTTATAATATATTTCAATCTCATAGTAAATTTTGAAGATATGTACATGAAATTCAAGCAGATTACGCTACATGCATTTACTTTATGATGGCAATCAAGGGAAAACATTACATTCAGGCATATAAAACTTTTGATTTTTGTTTTGATAAACTTGCTGAACTACTGATATTAGATCATTTCCCCCCATAACCATTATAATCCAATACTAATAATTCCTGAAATTTGTATTTCTATAGTTGAGAACATTCCTCTCCTGAGATAAATGTTCAGTATAGCTAACTGCAATTGATATGCTGGATATCTTGTACAGAATATTATTAGAATCCTTTTCTCATCTTCTATGCTAGATTTGAAAAGGTTAAAAGAAGTATCAGGCTAACTTCAACATTTAAATTCCCCCCCCCTTTCCTGTGCATATACAAAAAGCTATTTCTTGGTTCCTTTGACCTATTCATTTTGTTATGTGATCATAATGTCACATGCTTACACAGTCTGTTAATAACAGTAGCAAAGTTTCCATACAGTTGTGCCACCAAGCACAAGCCTTTGTAATCAATAGATGCAAAAGGGTTTGTGTATAAAATCCCCAACTAGTGTCTAATCATCCAATATTGCCAGTCTAGTTTTTAGCTTTTGGCTTTTACGTACCTATTGCTTACTAAGTTTGCATTTGATGGAACTACTGTATGGAGATGTATTTTTATATTGGACTATTTCCATCATCTAATATGTGTGTTGGCAGGATGGCTCAGTTGGTTAGAGCATTACCTTAAAAATTCAGTAATCAAAAATCTAAGGGCCCAGGTTCGAATCCCATGCTAGTACTGTCACTGGTCAGGTCAGCAACACATGATGAAGAGGGGAGAAAAATACCTCTCAAAACGTTGTGCATATACTAACCTGTTTGATATTACTAACAGTTAGTGCATATGCTAACCTGTTTGCTGTGATATTACTAATATTTGTTTGCTGTGATATTACTAACAGTAGGTGCATATACAAACCTGTTTGCTGTGATATTACTAACAGTTAGTGCATATACTAACCTGTTTGCTGTGATATTACTAACATTTGTTTGCTGTGATATTACTAACAGTTGAATGCATTTGGAATATTTAACTAAAATTAAACTTTTCTAAAGACATTCAACACACATATTAGATGATGGAAATAATCCAATATAAAAATACAGCTAGAACACAATCATCACAAACCTTCAGAAAAATACTGTATGGAGAGTTTGCCTCTGCTACTAACAGCCTGTGTATGCATATAAAATGGTGATCACATGATGTTTTGATGGTTTACACCTATCCTGTTCATGGTGCAATGCTGACATTGGTTTTTGAAAAACCAAAGATATCATGATGTATAGATGCTGAACTCAGTTTAGATCTCTAGGACTATACAAGTGAATAAGCTGGTTTTAAAACAGTACTGTGTTTTTTATCTTGGGATTCTAGCTTTATAGTTAACTAAATAGGTAAAAGATGGCTTCTGGATGGTTGTGCAAGACCCTAAGATTTAAGTGCAGTGCTCTCAAGTCCAAGGCTTCTCACTGATGAAACCACAGGCTAGATACCATTCTGGTGGTATTGGATGATTAGTCAGTAGATAGGGATTTTATGCACAAATCTTCTTGCATCCACTGATTACTAAGGCTTTCCCTTGGTGGTACTACTGTATGGAGAATTTGTTATTATCATATTCAATTTGGTGTTCCCATTGAAGAGTAGATCTTCCATTCTTACTCAAACAAATATTATTTTTTTTTCAGGTTATTTGCCCCCATTCTAATTCTCTTTGAATTTTTCTTATTTTATTTAATTCTTGATATGATATTGAAAGAAAGTATTAAGTGACATTAAAAGCTATGTGGCATCTGTCAGGTAGAACAGGTTAAGAAAACTCTGAAGTAAATTTCATTCAGGTAAGTTTCAAAGCAAATTTACAACCTATGGCACAATGTTTACTGCTAATGCTACAGTATTCATATCATGCTAAAATTGTTCCTTAACATTATGAAGATGTTTCTTATTCTGCCTAAAACGTTATAGAATAGTAGCTTTCAGAGAGTCCATCTCCTGTATATATAAAAGGGAACTTGTTCCAGTTTGGAACCATACTAGTAGTGCTCTTACAAACCTTTAATGTCACTGCATGATGCCAGAAAATGATTGTGAAGAAGCAAAACTTTACAAGATCAAGTCTTAAGGCCAAGTTATTTTTATAAAAGCAAGATGGGTGCAAAATTATTTTTTAAAAGAATCACTACTATCAATGGAAATTAAGTTAGAAATCTTACATATGAAGATAAAACCCAAGATTGACAGCATAAAAAAATAATCATTAGAACAGAATTGCAAGTGTTTCTTTCATAATGAGATATTGGTGAACCTGAACTTTCCCTTGATCATCTTAAATGAGAAAAAGCTCTAGGAGCAGGTAGCATGCTTCCAGAGTTTCCAGAAAATGTAGTATCTAAACCCAAAACATGATTGACATCCCAAATTTTTTGAATGAATAATATTATTGAATCATAATTGATAATGATGAGTTACAAGAAGTTAACAATTGCAAATACCTTGATCTGATCATTATAACAGAGGGAAACAAAATGTATAAAATTAATTCTAGAAATAGAATTGGAGTTCTTTGTTAAAAATAATATTAAAAGGAAGTATGCCTACATGTTCGAAAAGGAAGATTTTTTGATTAACGTGTTACCAGTTCTTACTTAGAGATCTGAGACTTGGATATGTAACAAAAGAGTGATAAAGAGACTTCAGACCACTCAATGAAGTATGGAAAAATTTATGTCCAGAGTAACAAGAAAAAATTGAAAATGAAATACATGAGTGAGAAAATAAATAGGTGTAACTGAAATCATTTAAAGAATTAAAAAACTGAAGTGGAATTGGGCTGATAACGCTAGCAGAGATACTAATAGATGGACAGTTAAATCTTAAATTCCAAGAGATTTAGAAAGAGACCTCGTGTAAGATTGATGAATGAAATAAGAAACTATGCTGGAATCATGTAGAGATGTTAGAGATTGGAAAATATGTATTGAACTTGGAGATACTTCCATTCTGCAATGGATTGATAATAATTGAAAATGATGATGGTAGCAATATTAAAAGCAAAGAAATCCAGTAATGATATCAAAATTTTTACCCGCTATTAATATGTGCTCCATACAAAGTTTTTGAAAGAATTATAATAACAATAATGTTACCAATAGTTAAGATGCTTTTTCTATAGAGCTACCTTGTTTTAGGCCAAAAATAAGCTGCTGAAAATAAGTTTTAACAATTCACACTGAGAAAGGCTTTTTTAATAAATTGAATACTGGTGCTATCTTTATTGATCTAACTTCAGTTTATAATTTTGTTTAAATAAAGGCCCTAAAAGTTTCTAAAATTTTTACATGCATTAAAGTCATTAATCCATTTGACAAAATGCTTTCCAACAGAAAAGAATAAATGATGCTAAATCATTATTGTAGTAGGTATAAAATCTTAAAAAAAAACAGTCTACCACAATAATCAGTCTTATACCTATTTTACTTAATATACTCAACAGTAACCATACCACAATAGTATCCAATATATTCATTTATGGTGATGATGTTGCTTTGCTTTCTCAAAACAAATTCACAAATCCTTTCCATTTTTTTATACCTTTTTGAGAGATTTCCTTGTTTATCTAAGGTTAGATCAAAAGTAATTTCTAAAACTAAACTTCTTGGAAAGATATTTGGCATTATTCAGGGGTAGGTGTGATGCAGTTACTTTATGGACAACCTCAGCATCACCACCTTTTTGCTGGTAATTATTGCACTTTCTCTAGAGAAAAAATACACTAAATTTCTGCTGTTCAATTATATTACCAAGAAAAATATTGGAATATTCAAGTCTCATCCAAGTCTAATTCTTTCAGTGACTTCCTATTTTTTACATTACTCCTCCACCTGATATTAGAAGAAAAATTTCCCCAAAAGAAATAAGCAAAAGAAGATTGGACTTGCTGATACCTAAGACTGAATTTGAATTAATATATATGTAAAGAATTATGGCATAAAAATGGAAATTCTTATGAGATTCCAAATGAAACTTTCATCCAGATATAACAATAAATCCAGATGGATTTGATCTTCCTAGATGCAATTCCAGACTTATTAAGATATTCAGAAGAACTTATGGTCATCATGCCTATCTTTTTCATAAATGGAATTTATCAGTCACTGATCAACATAAATGATGGAAAAATGCAGACTATGGGTAATATATTACAGAGGCAAAAATCTCCATACAGTAGTGCCACTCAGTGGAAGACAGAGTAATTAATGGATGCAGGAAGATCTACACATTAATCCCTATATAGTGCATACTCATCCAATATCATCAGACTAGTTTCTAGCTTGTCACTTTCACTAGTGAGAAGTCTTAGATCTGAGAGCACTGCTCCTACATCTTGGGATGTAATACAACCCTCTTGCAGTCACCTTTTACTCTTTTAGCTAACTACAAGACTTTGAATCCAAAATAAAATCACTATAATATTTTTAAGCTAAGCTCATTAGCCCAATACAAAGACACTAAAAATATGGATGCTGAACTGAGTTAAGATCTATACAAACTAATGAGCTTAGCTTGAAAACACTGTGTTTTCATTTTGGAAAGGTCGCTGCCAGAGGCTTGCATTAGATCCTGAGATTTAGGTGCTGTGCATTCAGATCAAAGACTTCTCACTCATAAAAGCCACAAGCTAGAAACTCTCTGGGCATATTGGATGAGTAGGCACTAGATATGGAATTTATGCACATATCTTTCTGTGTCCATCAATTAATTTGCTTTGCAATGAGTGGCACTACTGTATAGAGAGTTTTGCCTTTATGAAAAACAGCTTGTGTAAACATAAAGAATGATCATGTGATGTGTCATATTGTTGATGATTGTTGAATTCATGGCTATAATGGCAGAATCACTGGGATTAATAAAACCATTAATGGATATATCTCCTGATTGGAATCTCTACAGTTTCTTTTTATGATATCTTGTTAACTTTTATGTTCTCTGATGGTTTAATTGTTCTCCTTGATGAGAGTTTTATAATCTTTCAACATTTGATTTTAGTATTAAACTGCCATTTCTATATCAGAATATAACAATTTGACATGATTTGGTAGAAATTTACAAATAAAATCTAAAAAATCTTATTGGAACTTTGAAAATATTAAAAAAAAAAGATTTAAAAAAAATAACTTTTTCATTATTCAATGGCCAGGAGGAACAGATTGATTTCATAAAACCAACAAAATCTTTTGTTATTGATTTGTTTGCAAATGAATAAATATCACTTTATCTAATAAGTCTATCATGTTATGCTTTAACATATGCAATATCACGATATAATGTAACAAAGTGTTGATGATGATGTACTAGTGATCAATTTAAAAAGGTGTGTGTACTGGAATTCTGCAATTTGCTTTCTTAACATTATGCTAGAATTTATTAGCTTCTTTCTATTTTTAAAAATAAAACACATAAATATAAAAGAAATGTGTAATCATGTATAATTTTGATTTTTAATAATTATTACTCAATTATTGTACTAAAATAATTATACATCTTAATAAACTTTACACAAGAAACCAAGTTTATAAATCACTGTAAATCTGATAATAGTAAGACTCATCAAACTTGTCAAGGCTTGATTAAAATTATTTGAAGTCTCTACATTTTTTTATACTGACACCTTCAGAATTTTTTGAAGTTAAAATATCAAAATAAAATGTTTGTGTATTTCAATTTAAAAAATAGTGAAATATCTCTATAGATGGCAGAACAAGCAAGTCACATCCTATACTTTTTATCAATTTCTCCATATGAAGTCTCTCATTTTGATAATGCAAATGGTTAATAATTATGCAGCTTTTAATAAAATAATCATACATTAAATAATAAATAAGTGAACGAATTCATACAAAAAATACATATGTAAATATGCTGTTTCAATATATCATTAATTATTACATTAGTATTTTTTTACTTTTGTTTATACTATAATGTTAATTTATATGCACAAATATACACATAACAACACCTGTGTTATATTGTACCGGTCTACCACTTATTACATTAATATAAGCATGCACACAAATTGAACATGAAAAGAAATATGGTGACATGCCGGAATAAGAAGAAATTTAAATACTTTACCATAATATTATTACAGACACAAAAGATACTTATAAAAAGATTGATATCTTTGGGGGATGACTCTAAACCAACCCCTCGTGCCACTCCCAGAAGGAAAATTAATTCTCCTCCTGAAAGGATATGCAAGTTCAAATATCATTGGGCATATGTGAATATAAATAATTATTCAAACACAACTAATAAACAAGTATCCTCATGATAAATAAAGTTTTAAGACCCGGTAAGATGATGTCCCATTTTCTAGCTCAGCGTACTCTATTCTCAGTTAAAAGAATGGCGATTGGAAAACTTGCATAATTAATTAATAATATATCACATGATCACATTTCCTATACTAGCACATTAATTGTTGATAAACAGAGCAAACTCTCCATACAGTATTGCCACCTGTGCTAAACAGAGTAATCAATGGATGCCAGAAGGCTTGTGCATAAAATCCCTATCTAATGCCTACTCATCCAATATCCCCAGACTAGTTTCTGGCTTGTGGCCTTCGTCAGTGAGGAGCTTTGGATCTGAGAGCACTGCATCTAGATCTTATGATCTAATGCAACCCTCTAGCAACCACCTTTTATCTCTACTTAACTACAAAACTATGAGAATGAAATTGAAAACACAAAAAATATTTTTTGTGTTTTCAATTTCATTCTCATAGTTTTGTAGTTAAGTAGAGATAAAAGGTGGTTGCTAGAGGGTTGCATTAGATCCTAAGATCTAGATGCAGGGCTCTCAGATCCAAAGCTCCTCACTGACGAAGGCCACAAGCCAGAAACTAGTCTGGGGATATTGGATGAGTAGGCATTAGATAGGGATTTTATGCACAAGCCTTCTGGCATCCATTGATTACTCTGTTTAGCACAGGTGGCAATACTGTATGGAGAGTTTGCTCTGTTTATCAACAATTAATAATATAGTTAGAATGATAAAGAGAATAAAAAATATATGGCAGTAGTCACTTTAGAATTATAATATATATCTTTTATTAGTACATGTATGATATAAAATACTGTCAGATACAGTACAATAAAAATCCATATTGTAAACAAAATATATAAACAAAGCATGAGCTATTATCTGCTATACATAATATATGCTAAGAGGTGGGTTATACCAAAATGCAGCCCATATCTCACTCCATGGTAGAATATCTTTTGACAGAATATAAGTACGGTTTTGATATATATGTAAACTCTTGATTTTATTGTAAAAAGCTTCTCATTCTGTTCTCATTTTATATGTAACAATTGCTGACAGGGGGCATACAGTCTTAAAGAAAACTTCTTGTGAAACAGATCAACCATAATGAGGTAATATTCTAAATTATTAATAATTGATTATTTAATGAACATTTTAATATTGAATAAAAGAATTATGAACAAATCGGAGATCTTTGAGATGAGATCATGGAGAAGAATGAAAAATATGAATTGAATGAATAAAACAACAAGAAAGTTTTAAAAAAGTAAAAAAAAAAGAATGATCGAAAAACTTGGAGATAAAAAGCAATGGAGATAGAATGAGACACTGGATTGAACATGTTCTAAAAAGAAAGAAATGTTGTATTAAGAATGTTTAAAAAATTAATGGTAAATATTAGAAATAAGAAAAAAGGATAGATAAATTTGACCTTGCTGAATAATATGAGATGAGGAGAAATATGAGGAATTGAAGGCCTGTGTAATGAACATAATAGAATCAACAAATGAATGAATTGGCTGTGTGTGCTGTCTGGACTTATATATAAAACAGAGCATTATTGAATGATACTCAATAGTAGAAATAAACAGGAATCAATAAAGCCGTCTGAATGATTTCTTCTCTATGATATGATATACCATTTTTTTCTTCATAAAATTCAGTAAGATTTAAAAAAGCCTTTCATAAGATGGGTTTGCTTTAGAGTTATAACTGCAAACTATGTCTTATATAGTTTATGAAAATGGACCAGAGATATACCCAAGAATTGAAGTTTGTGGATTGATTTTCGGATGAATAAAATAAAAACAAATTTGGTCAATTGCTTGGGTTCCAGCTCGCCATTTAGATGCTGATGTCACATGATCTTTTAGCAAGTTAACCATGTAATTATATATATATATAATTGTGTCAATATGTGTATATTTGTACAACAGCTTATTTATTTTCGAATATTTACATTTTTTGCACCTCTAATTCTCTCTCTTTTTCTTTATATGGTTAGTTTATGAATATATATATATATAGAGAGAGAGAAAGAGAATTGAGGATTCATAAAAAATAGGTACTTGAAGGTAAACGAATAGAGGTATAAATATACGTGTTGACATAATTAATTAAAACAACAACAATAACAAATGTATAAATAAATAATGCGAATCATAAGATGAATTAAGCATTGGTAAAAAATGTAGTTAATTAGATCAATATAAAAATGAAGAAATAACAATTATTTACTGAAATAATATATAGTTAGTCAGACAAATAGGTAAGTAGATAGATGGATAAGTGAATGGATAAATAGATAGTTAGATAAGTACATAGATAAGTAATTAGACAGATCGATAAGTAGGATGATTGGATAATAGATAAGTAGATAGGTGGATCGGTGGTGTGGATAGATAGATAGTTATGTACGCACATATATAGACAAGTAATTAGGCAGATAAATAAATAGGATGAGTGGATAGATAGATAGATAGATAGATAGATAGATAGATAGATAGATAGATAGATAGATAGATAGATAGATAGATAGATAGATAGATAGATAGATAGTAAAAACAATTACAATCATTAGAGATATTTTGTTAAATAAATAAATGAAACCATATAAGTTTAAAAAAAAGAAAAGGCATAACGGAAAGAAATATTTTAAAACCAAACAGATTAAATAGCAAATGGGCATTAAAAGATTAATAAGAATTGGTAACAAAAATAAGCTCTATAGAGAGAAAAAAAAACAGAGTAAAGTCAAATAAATTACAAATGGTGTGATTAAACGAGGACAGATGGAGGCGAATTAAATTCTCTCTTCACTTATTTTTTTAATAAATAAAGTCACAATTAACATTTATTTTCTTTTAGCGAGAGCGGTGATCGTGGGGGGTAAGAAAATAATCAATAAATGAGTACTGTACATGACCGTGATTAATGAGGTCATTTGCATAGTACTACTTTACTACAGTCAAAAAAAGGCAAAATATATTTTCTTTAATTAATAGAATTAGTGAAATTTATGCAGCTACTTTCACGCGCGCACACACAAAGAAAAAGCTATCATACTATAAGTCAAAGATCATCTTTGAATATTTTCTTTTTATTTTAATGATCATCTTAATGATATAAAGCATTCATTAATGTTTATTATGTAACCTTTCAAATATTGAGATACTAAAATAAATTGCGTTAACGAATGGTGAACAACGGCAAAATTAGCCTGGGTGACGTTAAATGTGTTACCGTTGGCAGCATTTCCTTATTACCTCCATCTGCTTCGGGCACAGAAGTTAACTATGTACATTTTTAAATGAGAATATAAAAATTTGTTAACAAGGCTTATAGATTTTCATTAATTTTGGAATATTAACCACAAAAAGATGCACATGTATAGAAATTAGACAAAATAACGGGAACTCTCGCGATGCTTTTATTCTTAGGATCGTACACACTTCCGTAAAACACTGGTTTTAGACTCCACAGAATAAAAATTATTTAATATTCAAATATTACATAGATAAATAATAATTTAGTTTTTGTAGGGAGTTTTAAATTCTTTGAAATTGGTGGGAAATGCTCACCCATTCAAAAATGGTTTACAAAGAACCTACTAATAAGATGATGCTGAAGATATGTGACATCATCATTATGTTTCTATAACTACAATATTGTTATGCAAATATTCAAATTGTTTGATAATGTTACCATTCATACTGAGGAAAAATTAGGTTATTAAAACAATTAAAGCAATGTGGTATAGTTTTTTAAAATTATAACATCTCATGTACCAAATTTGCTGCTTTATCAATAGATCTCTTGGGCTAATAACCATATGAAGTTTTTCACTTATGAGAAAGTAATACAAACAACAATTTATTTGATAACATGAAATACTTCAAGTTACTCAAACATCTATGCACTTCTGGAATATTATCATAAGTTGTTTCAGTCTTCTGATTTATTCCATTACATTTTTTTTATTTTCATCTACAGTAATAAATTCTGATGAGTCTTCCAAAAGTGTTTGATTTGTAACAAATCAAATTATTTTATTTAGAGTTCTCTCCTCTAAGCATTCTGGAAAATGGAGCCACCCTTCTAAGATGTCAAGCATAAAACATTAAATAACTTAACAGATTTGGACAATTATATGTCAACTAGGTAGAAGCTGACAATCTGATACACTTTAGTTTCAAACCCACCCAACATTTTTTCCACATGCTTATTAAACTGATGACAAATTTTGTCTCATATTTTTTACTATCAACTTAGTCTTGTATTTGTTTAGACTATATTCTATTAGTATACATTTCCACATTTGTGCCATATGATATTTATCATCATATTTTTTGTTTAGCTCCTGTACATCTTTCACTGCACACATGATCAGTTCGCATCCTCTCTTATCTATTCATTATCATTGATCAGTGATTGCAACAACTCCATTTGAAAATGGCAAATTTTTAGCATGCAATCATGTGACAACACTTGTTTATAGGTAAAGTAATATCAACTTTAAATCTCCGATATCTGTTTTTATTAAATATAATCACAATGTTTTAGTAAATTAACTCATTACTTTTTACATTTTAAGACAAACTTCACTTCAGAATCTTCTGATTGTACCCAATGATATCCAATATTCTTTTTGTGCATTAATATGGTAGTAGAACAGTAGTCTCTTAAGCTTAATGTCCATGTTATTTCCAGTGCTGTAACTTCTTGTAAACTCCTAAGCAGTAAACCATTTGATTGTTTATTTACCTTGGGTAATATATGGTGGTAAAGAAGCAGACTCTGGAGCTCAAGTTCCATGGATTGCAGCCCAGCTCTGTCAATTCCAGTGCTCTAAATTCTTATAAATTCCTAAGTAGCAAATGCTGAAGCTCAAGTTTCATGGATTGCAGCCCATCTCTGTCACTTGCAGTGCTCTAAATTCTTATAAATTCCTAAGTAGCAAATGCTGAAGCTCAAGTTCCATGGATTGCAGCCCAGTTTTGTCAATTTCAGTGCTCTAAATTCTTATGAATTCCTAAGTAGCAAATGCTGAAGCTCAAGTTCCATGGATTGCAGCCCAGCTCTGTTACAGTGATCTAAATTCTTATGAATTCATAAGTGGCAAATGCTGAAGCTCAAGTTCCATGGATTGCAGCCCATCTCTGTCACTTCCAATGCTCTAAATTCTTATAAATTCCTAAATAGCAAATGCTGAAGCTCAAGTTCTGTGGATTGCAGCCCAGCTCTGTCATTTCCAGCGCTTTAAATTCTTATAAATTCCTAAGTAGCAAATGCTGAAGCTCAAGTTCCATGGATTGCAGCCCAGCTCTGTCACTTCCAGTGCTCTAAATTCTTATGAATTCCTATGTAGCAAATGCTGAAGCTCAAGTTCTGTGGATTGCAGCCCAGCTCTGTCATTTCCAGTGTTCTAACTTCTTATGAATTCCTGAATAGAAAATGCTGAAGCTCAAGTTCTATAGATTTCAGCCCATCTCTGTCACTTCCAGTGCTCTAATTTTTTATGAATTCCTAAGTAGCAAATGCTGAAGCTCAGGTTCTATGGATTGCAACCCAGCTCTGTCACTTGCAGTGCTCTAAATTCTTATGAATTCCTAAGTAGCAAATGCTGAAGCTCAAGTTCTGTGGATTGGAGCCCAGCTCTGTCACTTCCAGTGTTCTAACTTCTTATGAATTCCTGAATAGAAAAAATCTGAAGCTCTAGGTTCATAGATTGCAGCACAGTTCTGCCACTTCCAGCACCCAAACATCTTACCACCTTTGTCTTATGTGATGTAATGCCATAATAATAATGATAATAATAATAACAACAATAATAATAATAATAATAATAATAATAATAATAGTAATGATAACAACAACTACAATAATAATAATAATAATAATAATAATAATAATAATAATAATAATAATAATAATAATAATAATAATAATAATAATAATAATAATAATAATAATAAAAACAACAATAATAATAAACTGTTAATCCCCCCTCTTAATAGCACTATGTACTTATAGACATCAGTGTGCTTCTGCAAACCAACTAATTGCAAACGTAAACATATGTGTGTGATCTGATATATCTGTAAATGCTGTTTAATCCAATAAAGTTTTTTTTGAAACTTAATAATAATGATAATAATGATGATGATTATGATGATGATAATTCATTTATTCAAGTGCTAAACAACAGCTTGTAGCCAATTACAGTTTGCACAGTAAAAAAAATAGTAGAGATAAACTCGATAATAAAAGAAAGTAACAAACAAAAAAGTAAAAAAAAAATACATATCTAAATATAATAAAAAAAATTAAATAAATCAATCATGACATTTGAACTTACTAATATTGCAGAATTGTTTATAATCTAAATAAAAATGATTAGTGTTACTACAAATCTGATTGTATAAAGAGGGTAACCTCAATAAAGGAGACAATTTAAGGATGGTGGAATGACAAGCTTGAATATAAAAAAAACAAAATCAGACTGACTATCATTCTCATGAGATCTAATTATAATAATTGCAATTGCATCTGATAAAATAACTTGTTGATTAATGATTTTATACATATATTTAAAATTTTTATATTTTCATCTAGAAGAAGAATGAAGAACAACTTTATTTTTTATAGAAACATATTTGGAGAAATTATTAGATGCTGATTGTAATAAATTACATCCTTGTTTAAAGTGAGGCTTCCAAATAATTGAACAATATTCAGTGATGGAAAGAACCAATGATAAAAATAATTTGAATTTTGTATCATCACTGAAATGATAACCATACCTAAGGATGGCACCCATGACTTTAAAAGCTTTACCAACAATCATTCCTATATGAGGTAAAAATAATCCATTACTAGAAAATAAAATTCCCAAATTTTTTGGGGATTTAACAGAATTAATTTTTTGAGATTTAATAAATTAAAAAAAATTTTAAACTTCAGATTCCTTAGAATATGAAACAAGGGAACATTTATTAAAATTAACTGTCATATTATTTAGATCATACCAAGTACTGAAGTTATCAATATCTTTCTGAAGGAGATTGCAATCAATCACTGATTTGATTCTTCTAAAGATTTTACAGTCAGCAGCATAGCATAAAAGATAAAAAGATTTTAAGGGAATTCTTAAGGTCATTAATATAAATGTTAAAAATCATGGGTACAAAAATACTACCCCAAAGAACACCTCAATTACATTCAAAATTAGATAAAATATTATTGTTGAATTTGACATATGCTGTATAACTACAAAGAAAGGATTGAAACCAATAAATCAATTTGGTAGAAAAATCCATTTTATGTAATTTGTGAAGAAGAATGATGTGATCTACTTTATTAAAGGTTTTTGATAAATCAAAATAAACAACATTGAGTCTTTGCTGATTCTCAATCACATGTGCTATATGATTATAAATTATTGGCAAATTAGTTTCTACACATCTATTATGAATAAAACCATGTTGTGAATAAGAAATAATTTTACTAACATCTAAAATACTTTTATCATAAACACACCTCTCAAAAATTTGAGCATTAGTATGTAAAACAGAAATAAGTCCATAGTTATTAATACCACAATGGGAGCCATTCTTAAAAATTGAGATTAGTTTTCCACATTCAAAAACATTAGAAAAAACACAGGAATTAAGTGATAAATTAAAAATAAATGCAAGAGTTACAGCAATAAATTCAGCTAGACTATTATAAATCAAATAAAAAAATCATTTCCGAAAGTAGAATGAGTTTTAAACCACTTGATGGCTCCAATAACATCAACCCTAAAAATATGATCAATCATGCAATGAACAGTAGGAGAATTTCATGAAATGTAGTGTTTAATTATGTTGCATGATGTGATGAATATAAGTCTGCAAAATGTTTGGAAAAGTCACCTGCATTTAATGTGGAACTATGGGTTATTTGAACTTCTTTCTTACCCAAGCCAGATTTATTAATAAAATCCAAATATTATTTAGGGTTAGAAAAAGTATTAAATTCAATTTTAATAATGTAATTTCATAAATCTCTTTTGCAAACATATTTAGCTAATCTTCTGAAATTAATAAAAATATTGTAAAGAAAGTTATTATATGTTTGAAAATAGAATATGCGATGATAAGATTTTCTTTTAATGATCTTAATAAGAGTGTATGAGAACCAAGGCAAGAAGCTCTTATGGAAAGAAAATTTATTGGGAAAATATAAATCAGTAAAACTATTAAGAATTTGTAGAAAATAATGTAAGCAATGATTCCCATCACTATATAAATATAATAAATTGCAATTAACGGTAGAAAAGTTCTTACAAAAATCTGCATAATTATCTTTAAGTCAGCACATGATCACCTTTTCTTATGTTTGCTCATAACTGTTATTAAAAAGGCAAAACTCTCCACACCAATAGGGATATTATGCACAAGCCTTCTGGTATCCATTGATTACTCTGGCTTACACTGAATTGCACTACTGTATGGAGAGTTTTGCCTGTTTTCATAATAACCTTTCCTATAATCCTTTTTTGAAATATTATAATAATTAGCTTTTGAATGATAAATATTAATATAAAACTCAATAGGTGGTCGATGAGCATCAATATGAAAAATTAACAGAGACAAATTGAAAATTTCTAACTACTGTTGAAATACACAGACCATAATCCAATGTATAATGAGAAGCATTAACATATGAGATATATTGCTTAAGTCCCAAAAATTTACATGACCATAACATTCTAGAAATTTTAGGAGACAAAAAAAGAAAAGGGTGTAGTAATTCTATCCTGAAGTGATTCTGGGATATTTAAGTCCCCAGTAATAACATTACTATAGCCAATCAAATAATCTTCAAGTGACATCAGAAAATAATCAAACTACAATAATGACAAAATGGGGTTAAGGTTAAATATTATCTAAAATAAATTTAAAATTGTGATGTAAGGTAATTTTACACCATGTATTGTGATGTAAGATAATTTTACACCATGTAGATTCACACAAAAAAGAAGTAAAATGAAAATCTATATATAAAAAAAACATCATTATGAATAGCAATAAAAGGACCACCTACTCAAATAATATTTTCCATAGATCTGCCAGTTTGCAAAATATTAAATATATTATCAAGAAACAAATAATCAGGAAATTGTTTAGTTAACCAAGTTTTTGTAAGTAATACAAGATCAATGTGTTCTGCTTCAAAAAATTATTTAATTTGGAAACATTTAATTTCCATCCCTCTAACATTCATATAATAATAAGAAAAGACTACCATATTGAGATAATGAAAATAAAACAAATAAAAAGAATGAGAAAAAAAAAGAAGGAAAGATAAGAAGATAAATTCAATCAAAACCTTGATGAATTGACCAAAGATTCATAAGTAAAAGTAATGGAAGCATCACAAGCCCATAGATTAGGGGATATTATTTCACTGTGTTTATATGAAAGAGCAGAAATATAAAAGCAAGAAAACAGTATTTTTCATATTAACTTTATGACAAACAATGCTAAGTTCTTAGACTATTTTCAAGAAATAATTTAACATCATTTAAATTAAGATTTACCTGGTATTACAAAAAAAATATCTATTGTACTTTGAGTTAATATTAGAATAAATCTTGACAAAAAATCCTGTAAAATTAAACTTATTCCAACTAGAAGATATATCTACATATTTTAGTCATTGAAAGGTGAGGTTTGTTATCTTCTTACTAGAAGATAAAGAAAAGTATCCAAAGTAATTTTTCCTATAGTTAACCTTATTATGAATGTTATTATATAAATGTGATCTATGAGATGGAATGAATTTGAGAACAGCAGCTGAATAATTGTGTATTCTAGATTTGATAGGCTTTAAAGAATATAAATTAACCAGAAAAATGTCCATTATATTTTTTCCTCATAAAAGAAATATTATGTGAATATTAAATCACTAATCATCACCTGATCACAATTCTTTATGTTTACACAAGCTGTTTTCTCAGAGGCAAAACTCTCCATACAGTAGCACCACTCGGTGCAAGCCAGAGTAATCAAGGAATGCAGGATGGTTTGTGCATAGATTTTGCAAACAAACTTGGATCAAGCAGAGATTGAATCAGTAATAGGTGCTACAAAAAAGGATTGTTCAATCATAAAATTACTTTGATTTATAAAATGATTTATAACATCCATGTTTGAAGATTTAAATAAGAGAGGCTTTCTAAAAATAAAAGCTATGATCTTAAATAAAAATTCTGGAGTATTATTGACAGAATCAATAGGGATATTTTTATTAAATAAGTTATAAGGCAACAAAAACCTGAGTATTTAAAAAATTGTCTGCTAAAAATATTAGAAAGCCATAAAGGACAAGGAACATTAAAAAATGCCATATGAAATAAAAATTAACAGAAAAAAATATAGATAAAAACAACAATAATAAATAAGTACCTTCTAAGTAAACAAATCACTTCAACTCAAAAATACTAAGTTTATAAATTATAAAATGAGTAAATGTATTATTTTTAAAATATTTCACAATGAATATGACAATATCTGTTGCTTAACGAAATAAAATGCCAATCTATAAAACTAATAATTAGTTAACATTGAAAAAATATCAGATCTAAAGTAAATGTAAAACATTGGTTAATATATATAAATACATTAAATTGCACTATATACAAAAATGCCCATGATAAAGTCATTAACATCACATAATCATCATTCTTTATGCATACAGAAGCTGTTTACACAGAGGCAAAACTCACCAATACAGTAGTGCCACTTAGTGCAAGTCAGAATAATCAATGAATGCAGGAAGGATTTTGGATAAAATCCATATCTAGTGCCTACTCATCCAATATCCCCAGAGTAGTTTCTAGCTTGCAGCTTTTATCAGGGTGGACTCAATGCTTTATAGTTAGCTAATAAGACAAAATGTGTCTGCTGGAAGATTGCATTAGATCCTAAGATCTAGATGCAGTACTCTTAGATTCAAGATTCTTCACTGAAAAAAATCCACAAGCTAGAAACTGGTCTGATATTGGATGAGTAGGCACTAGATAGGAATTTTATGCAAAATCCTTCCTGCATCCACTGATTACTCTGGCTTGCAGTGAGTGAATCTACTATATGGAGAGTGTTGCCTATTTATAAAGTCATTAACTTTAAAGCAGTCATTAACTATCCCTAAATATAAAAATAATAAAAATATTCCAAGTAAAAATAATATCTGTCATAAAGGTCAATGATAACTTGAAAAAAAACCAAATCTTGTTAATAATACTTTTAGGCTTATGTCACAAAGAATCTGTTAAAACAATAATGTTAAATAAAAATGGAAGAGTCAAGAAAAAACATGCCTTACTCCAAAAGAGCAGCAGCAAAATAGTTATAGTAGTAATGGTAGTAGTGATAGTTGAGGTAGTAGTAATAGTAGTAGTAATAGTAGTAGTAGCAATAATAGCAGCAGTAGAAATAGTATTATTATTATTATTGTTAGTAGTAGTAGTAGCAGCAGCAACAGCAGCAGCAGTAGTAGGCAAATGGTGTCATTAATCAATAGTTTATAAGAAATTTGAATGCAGGAAGTGCACTACTGCTATCCAGACTGTGGTATTCTACTACTGTACTAAACCATGTAGGGTATTTTATGCATTAATAAAATGGGACTATCTTGACTTCAATGAAATGTGGCCCAGCCCTGTAACTTTTGGTGCTCAAACTTTTTATACACTTGCAAGCTATTAATAATCCATTCTATTTTTTTTTCTGGATTTAATAACGTAATATCAGGTTCTGGAACTTAAGTTCAGAGTTCACAACCTAGCACTTCCACTTCCAGTGCATTAACTTCTTCTGAATTCCCGAGCAATAAACCATCCAATTATTTTTATTTATTTTGCATGGTTTGGTAAAGTTGTAAAGTAGCATACTCTAAAGATCCATGTCCATGGCTTACAATTCATCTTTACCAGTACTGTAACTTCTTATGAATTCTCAGGCAATAAATAATTTGATCATTTATTTATCAGATGGGTGGTTTTCTGAAGTGGTAGAGTAGTATATTGTGGAAGACAAAGTTTATGGATCACAGCCCAGCTCTGTCTCTTCCAGTGTTCTAACTTCTTATGAATTTAAACCATCAAATGTCACATGATCATCCTAAGATCTAGGTGCTGTACTCTCAGATCCAAGGCTCATAAAAGCCACAAGTTAAAAACTAGTTAGCAAATATTGAATGAGTAGGCACTAGATAGGGATTTTGTGCACAAACCTTTCTGCATCCCTTGATTATTCTGGTTTGCACTGAGTGGTGTAACTGTATGAAGAGTTTTGCCTCTCTGTTTCTTATGATTTTTTGAGCAATAAACCCTTCAATTATTTATTTACTTTGCATGGTTTGGTAAAGTGGTAAAATAGCAGACTCTGAAGCTCAAGGTCCATTAATGACAGACCAGTTCTAGGATTATAAGAGCTTCTTAATGGACTCCCAAGCAATAAACACTTCAATTATTTGCTTTGTATTGCTTCCCAATAAGAACCATAAGTGATTTTCAGAAAAGCATATTTGTTGACTCAGAAGTTTTTCAGTAATTGATATTATCACATGACCACCAACCACTTCTTATGATTGTGTATAACTGTTGTTAAAACAGGCAAAACACACTGATGAAGGCCACAAGCCAGAAACTAGTCTGGGGATATTGGATGAGTAGGCACTAGATGGGCAAGCCTTCTGGCATCCATGGATTACTCTAGCTTGCTGTGTGTGGCAATACATATAGTGAGTTTTGCCTGTTTTAATAGATATTATGTATGCTTGTTAAGGTTTTTGTTTGTCCAGAATCACATTGGAATAGCTGGGCAATAAGATACTAAATGAAGTAAATAAATAAATAATAAAATGCTTTACTTTTAGGAAGTTCACAAAAATTTGAGCAGTGGATGTGAGAGAGTAGGAATATTATGTATGGATTTTGAGCTGCAAGATTTTGGCACTTTACTACAACAACATGATCATCATCAATAACAATACCTTAATGGCCATCACCCACAAACATAATTTATGAAAAACCAATGAGAAAGAATGATCATTGTTGGTAATAAAATAAATAAATTGAATGGTTTTATATCTTGGATGTTCATAACAAGTTCGAGCACCAGAAATTATAAATGGAATCAATCTGAGAGTTTTACATTCAGAGGATTATATCCCATCACTGCATCCAGAACATTGTTTGGTGAAGTTGTTACTTAAAAGATATTGATAATCACTGGGGTACAAAGATGTTTGTATTAATTCAGACTGATGAAAGATCTAAACCTGATAAGAAACAACTGTTTTTTTCCCTTTTAACACATAAAAGCATTACAAAACATGATCTTATCAACAACTAATCAAACAAACTTCTTTCCATAAAAAGCAGTTTTAAAGACTCTTGAAAAGTCTTCTAGCAGTGATTAAGCATGAAGAAAGTGTGCCTAATATTAATAGCATTTTTTATTGTGTTCAGTTTATGCAGGAATTGGATAAAAAATAAAAAGATATTTTCAATTGTACAGGAATTGGATAAAAAATAAAAAGACATTATATGAGAAATAAAAAAATAAAAAGACATTTCCATAAAGAAGAAATTAATTCATTGAATTTTCATAGTGGTGTAATAGATTAAAAAATTCCATGTGTGGTTTAGTACAAGCATGCAGAGTTAGACCAAGAAATTAAAGGTCATAGCTTGTGACTGAGTTCTGCCACTTCCTGTGTTCAACTTTCATATGAACCCCAAAGTAATAAATTATTTGATTATTTCTTTATAGAAAAGATAAAATAAATAAAGGATTATATATTTTTATTCTACTATTACATATTCTTACTTTCAACACACATATATATGCAAATATTTAATGTGTAGAATTATCAATTTACATTTACTTAATGCAATCACCCTCACAGTTTTAATTTAATTCTTGATCTAAGAGAGTTGACTTTTATTACCTATTGTTTTAGGTAAAGTGCTTTCTAATTAAGTAATTATAAATGGATAAATCCAATTATTAGATATTTACATCCAAACATCTATTAAAAAATATTATACATGTACACACAAAATATAAGTACTTTATTTAAAACTAGGAAAGGTTTTTAATGAATAGCTATATTGATTCTGCTATTAAGAGTAAATCCCACTATTTAATTATAGATAGTAGGCCATGTATGATGCTGGACTTTGACTATTATTTAATTAATTGTAAAATAGGCAGTGAAATTGATGGAGATTGTAACCCTAATAATAGAAAATAAATCTCTGCATTTGCAACTTTTTAGAATTATCATGAATGGTATTTTTGAATGTGTCAAGTTAGATAGTGATCTGTATGCAAAGAAAGACAACTTTTAAAAAAACGTCTAAGCTAATGTCTCTGTTTCATAAAGAGCTGAGAGTATTCATTTATGGAAAGCTTCTATTATGAGGTAAAAAAGAGTTAATAGGCAGAGAAGATTATTTAGTTTAATTAGATTGTCCAAGTATTTGAGTTTCAAGTATTAATGCTTACATTTATGCACAACACACATGTTACTAAATGCAGTAGGAAAGCAAAGGTCTTTCAATCCAGTAACCTTTTGCTCTTAAGTTCCTCACTTTACAAGTTACAATTGGTTGTTATTAGTAGTAATATGCAATGTTCAGCACCCTCTTAATATAATCTGTTTCAGTATCCCAAGGATTCAATGGTAAAACATAAACTGCTTAAATTAAGCACTTTATATATGATTTAACTTGTAAAATAATAATCGACTTGTTTATTTCTCTGGAGATTATAAAAAGATCAAATGCGGAAAGTATTGGAGCAGAACCATGACCCATGACCTTTTGCTGTTAAGTTCTTCTCTTTACAATTGACCTAAACTACACAATACAAAAAGTGGCTTTATTTCTTGTGAATTCATAAAAAGTGTGTGTGTGTCAGAAATGGGAATTAGAACGATGTGTGGATTTTAAACTCCAATATCTCCATCATACCCACTGATCCAATACATAAAGCTTTTAATTAATTATGTATTCAAAAAGACTTCATTAAACGTAAAAAAAGAATTTCATGCCCGGCACGGTTTCATATAGTTGGCAGAGCATTCGACTTAGGACCGGAAGGTCCCAAGATCGATTCCGGCGCTCGCAGGTCTGACGCCCATACTTCTTATGCACTCCTGAACAATAAAGCCATATGTTTTATTCTTATCATTTTCATCAAAACAATTTGTACAGTTTTTAACAGCATTCGTTTTAATCTGAAGTTGTCTTTTTGTTAATTTAATTTTTTATAATTGAAATATTAATTTCTGTCATACATTTATGCGTTTTTTAAAAGAAAAACGAATTGCTTCAAAAATGAGATGATTCGTTTTTATGAATTGGTTTTAATTCTCTTTAAAATTTATTACAAAAATATTTAGTTCACCGTCTTTTTTTTTTTTTTAGTTCTTCTTTATTACAGAAATGATAATAAAAGGTTTTCATTTATGTAATGAATTTTTTTTTTTTTTTTGTTTCATTAAAAAAAATTAACGTTAACATTTGCTTAAAGATTTTTAACAATAGAAAGATCATTTAGTTTTATAAAATGTCTCAAAAATTGATTTTCTAACCATATTTTTATTGTTTTATATAGAGCGAACTCTTCCTAACTAAACACACACACACACATATTAATAATTTAGACTGCTTTTCATTTATATGTGACAGTCTGTTTATTACTAATTCCAAATCTTTAATACCAGAAAGTCATTTGAGTTTTAAAGTGAGAATGTATAGTTAACATAATCGATGGCGCATGAGTGCATATATGCATGAGAAGGATTAATATATTTTTTTAATATAACAATTTGATATTTATAATGTTTTGTAAGTTTATTCATTTCATATATATAAACCGAAGTTAGTTTTAGAACCGCTATGTCAAGAAGTTCTATATTCTGATAACGTTTCTATCACACCGTCGTTCTTTTCTTTATTAAGTATAAGTGAAATCAATTTCTGAATCAAATCCATATGTTAGAAAGATTTTATGCGAGTGTTTGCCACAATAGCACAACAGAAGTTTAAATACATTGATAATAGTTTATACTGTATGTTTTACTTTAAATGAAATAATTCTAAGTTGTAATTTCCATCTAATATAGCATAGAGTTATGATAACAACGGTGTGACCATAGTTCCTGATATTTACAACAGCTTATACAGCATTTTGTCCGCTGCCTTAAATAACATATTCAATAAAGTAGAATCAATTTTCTATTGACATGCAAGTATTATCAAAAAATATTTTATTAAAATTATATCAGCAAGATAAGAATAATATTTTAGTTGACCTTCATAGTGTGTTTACTTTTAACCTGTAATGGTTACAAATGGAATGTGATGCAGTTATAAATTTTCACATGTCTTCATTTCATAGAATTTTTAATATTAAACAAGAATATTCTAATAACAATTAATAATTTATTAACTTTTAGAATTGTTTTTGTTTCTTTGATAACTATTTCTAAATATAACATTTTTTAATAACATAAAATTCTACCATCTCATATTTTATTCTTTTAATATTTTTGAATAGATTTTGTGAAGCCAATAATGATGTTTACCTTTGTTATGAGTAAGACTGTCAATTAGATATTTATTTTCACAACTTTAAAATATTAATTTTTCACATTTCAGAATTTTAATTATTAGAAGGCTTAAATAATTATAATATAACCTATAAATAAATTTTGCAATATTCATAAAAAGTATTTAATTGTACACAATCAAAAGCAAACATGGCATTATAGTAAAAATTTTTGTCACTAGAGTCTATTCAAAAATTTGGGAGTTGGATTGACATTGAAAGAATTAATATAGAATAGTTTGTGACTTTATTGGATGTATATATATATATATATATATAGGTGTAATAAGGCTCAAAACTAAATGAGTTTATAAGTAATCATTAAAATCAACCAATACTTAGACCATCTCAATATCAGTAACAAGCAACAATCTCAAACTATTCTCAAGGTAACTTCCCTTCAGTTAACCTTGAGCATTTTACTCTTATTATTTAATGAGACATTATTTTATTTTATATAGTGCTATGTTTTAATACTGTATTAGTGATACTAGTGATTAAACCAATGCACATGTGCTTTAAAGATAAATTATACATGAATACTCTCACTTTCCCCCAGACACAAGATATAGTATTTTTTTTCCATTCTTTCTAAAATACTATATCTTGTGTCTGGAAAAAAGTGAGAGTATTCATTTCTAATTTATCTTTAAGTACATGTGCATTGGTGTAATTGCTAATAGCACTATTACTTATTATTTAAGTAATAATACTTTGGGTGCAATTTGAAAATTATAGTTGCAGTTTGAAATGTTATAATTGATTATTTATTAGGGTGCATTGAGAATAGGTTATATTTACATGTTTAAAGAGGTTGGTTAAACTTTTTGATATCAATAATTTCAATTTCTGTCATCAAGTTGCAATCTTTAGTGAGTGTATAAATATATTGGGTCATAATAAAGATGGAATTCCAACCTTTATTGTTAAAAGATTACCTTGACAATAGATTGAAATTATTGATTGTTATTGATAGTGAGATTGTTTAAGTGTACAGTGATTTTAATTATATATATATATATTGTTTTTTTTAAGTTTAAAAAAGTTGATTAACTAATTGGGAAACCCTATGCCAGTTTTTGAAATTGGTTGATCATTTGCTGTGGGTTATTCAAAATTTCCAACTCCTATATATCTACCATAGTTTCATGTGGTGGTAGAGTGGCAGATTTTGGAACTTAAGATCCATGAAGGATTGCAGCCTAACTCTAAAACTTACAGCGCCCTAACACAAATTAGCAGATTCGTGAGTTCAAGGTCCATGGATCCCAGTCTGGCTGTCACTTCTGATTTTGAAATTCTTATGAACTGAATAATAGTCTGTGCAACTACTATATTCTTTCTGAGTTCCTAGCATGCTTTGGTTCAATGGTAAACTATCAGAATCTAGGGTTCAAGGTCTATGGATTCCCAGCTAATTTTGATACTTCTAATATTCTAATATAAAGTAGAAGATGCTTGAGCTCAAAGTCCATGGCTCACAGACCAGCTCTGTCACTTCTGATGTGTGAACTTCTTATGTACTCCTGAATAATAAACCATTGAATTATAATATTCTTTCTGAGTTCCCAGCATCCTTTGCTGCAGTGGCTGACTCTGGAGCCCAATGTCCATGGATCACAGCCTGGCTCTGTCACTTTTGATGCTTGAACTTCTCATAAACTTTATAATAAACCATTCATCTAAGTTTTTATTGAAGTTTCTGCAGTGGTAGAGTGACAGATCTTGGAACTCAAGATTCATAGATTGTGAACCAGTTCTGTCACTTATAGTGCTCTAACTTCTTATGAATTTCCAAGCAATACATTATTTGATTGCAATAATTTTTTTCCTAATGGTGTGAAAGGAAGTAAAATCTGAAGAATTTGAAATGGAAACTGATCTTGAACATAAATGTCTACTAACTGCAACTTTTATTTTTATGAGAATGGTCTTTCAACCAGTCTCACAAATCCTTTACCATAAGAAAATGTAGACTTGATGAAGCTTTGAATATAAACCCATTAAGAGTAAAAATAAAAACATCTTTTTGGCTTAAAATATGTGTATCTTCCAGTCTCTTAGACTTATGGTTTATTGATGATAATATGATTCTCAACAATTCAAAAAGGATATACAGAACATTTTAATATATAGGGTATATGAGCACAGATTTTCACATGACCCACCACTCCCCACTCTGTCTAATAACACTGATACCCTCAAGCACATATTTGCTGAAAAGATAAATAATCACCAATATATGTATTTCATACTAAACCAGCAATCATCAGTTGGTCCAGATTATCATCTCCCACACATATATACTATAAGTGCTCAGATATATATTAAGATAGACAATCTTCCTACTTTAATGGACAGGCTCCAATCTACTACACCCTCCAACTCTTCAACCATCCATCCAATTCAAAATCTGATGATGGAATGCTCAAAGGCCACCCTGAGGCAGAGATTCTTGTCATACCCATGTTGACCTAATGTCAATCTGAACCCTACATGTACAGGCCATTTTAATGTATTAATTGCAACATATAAAAACAAAATATTAGTCCTTGAGTTTTTTTATCAGACTGATGGAAAAAAAAATTCTTAGCAACTTTTATTATGAATGGTTATCAACTTGAAAAAAAAGAATCAGTTTATATTTTGTGATAGCTGTTTAGATGAACAGGCAGATTTGATGTTGAGTTATAAAAAGACACCTATGTAGTGCTGTGGAATTTAAGAAATTAAAAGATAGAATATTTTTAATGTAGTGGTAGAGCCATAACTAAAATTCATTGAACATAGAACTGTTATTCCATCAAATCTATTATACCAAACTGAAACTACTGGAATCCTATAAAAATAAATACTTGATTGCTCAGGATTTTAAAAAAGTTTGAGCACCATTAAGTCAGAACTTGAATCTATAAGAGGACATAATAATCTAGAGTCTGACATCTTAATGCTTTATAAGAAGTTTGAGCACTATCAAGTCAGAACTGGAATCTATATGAAGACATAATACTCTAGAATCTGACATTCTAATTCTGTATAAGCAGTTTGAGCATTATTAAGTCAACACTGGAATCTATATGAGGACATAATACTCTAAAGTCTGACATCCTAATGCTTTTTAGGAAGTTTGAAGACTATTAAGTCAGAACTGGAATCTATATGAGGACATAATATTCTAGAGTCTGGGGGCATACAAATGCTGTATAAGAAGTTTGAGCACCATTAAGTCAGAACTGGAATCTATATAAAGACATAATACCCGTGTCTAACATCCTAATGCTTTATAAGAAGGTTGAACACCAACTGTTAAGTCAGAACTGTATATGAGAAGATAATACTCTAGAGTCTGACATCCTAATGCTTTATAAGAAGTTTGAACACTATTAAGTCAGAACCATAATCTATATGAGGACATAGTACTCTAGAGTCTGACATCCTAATACTGTATAAGACATTTGAGCACCATTAAGTCAGAACTGGAATATATACAAGACCTTTACACTCAAGAATATGGCACTCTAATGCTACTTTAAATCATGCAGGAAATTCAGCTCCTATTATTATAACAAAACAATTAAAATCTTTTATTTTGAGATGATTAAAGGGTATATTCTTGTTGTCCTGAATGTGCAAAGTTAATGAATAGTTATAGTTTTTGTCAAAAAGTATTTTATTGTGAATTAAGCACTGGTTTTGGGGGGAAATTCATACCCTATCTATATTAAACATTTTATATGAAATACTCCTAAGAAGTTCAATAGTATTTGTTTCATCAAAAGGGTATGGAAGATGATAAAAAAAGGATAGCAAGCTATATAATTAACTGAGATATTGCCTCTTTTGAAGAGTAATATTTACTACAGAAGATAAACAATGCATTAATTATAATTTCAAGCAATTCATTGAAAAATATTAAGCAAAATTGTTTTTCTTAATGGATTTGTCATAATTTCTTAGATTTAATTTTATATAATAGTTTCGACTGCCTATCAGACTTCTTCAGACCTCTCAAAAATATTTCCCTTTCAAATTGGCAATTAATAATATTTTGAAAGAAAGTATTTTCAAAAGATCTGAAGAAGACTGTAAGACAAGTCAAAACTATTATAAAATAATTAAATAAAACATAGTAAGAAGCTGTCTTAGAGGTCTTTTTTTTAAGATTTGATATAGTGTAAAAAAAGATAGAAAGAGTGTAAAACATTTTGGAAAGGTGAGTTACTTCAAATTTGCCAATTTTCCTTTTTTTTTTTTTGTAAAATTGATATACTTTATAGTTAACAGATATTTTTAAACACAATGATTCAACATATTTACAACAATGTAATTACAGATTCCATTTTTTTTTTTTCATATGTCATAGCATCTGCCGGGACGCGAACCCACACCCGTCTGCAACCAACTACTTGCTTGCATGGCGGCTGCGATACCTCTCGGCTAACAACGCAAGACGATTACAGATTCCATTTTTGATAGAAAATCACAGCTTTTATATCTTAAATCATTTTAAGATGCAAATGTATATATAGGTTTCATCTGAACATGCACAATTACAAATTTTATATTAACAGATATAAATAAATGCAGATTTCATCTTAATCCTCCTTATCAGTTGTTACAAATATTTTATTCATCATAAAAGTTATGGCCATCATTTCATCTTAACATGCAAAATTACAGATTTAATCTTAGAAAATATAATTGAAATTTTATTTCAATTCATTTTGATATTCATACTTACAAAGTTTATTACAAATAATCTTAACAGGTGTATTTACAAATTTTTAATTTCATTTAAACAGAGATTGTTACAAATTTGGAATCACAGAAGGTAAAATAAACAGACTAAAGGTTAGCATGTGTTTTTAAGTTAAAAGGGCCTAATCTATCTGAAAATAGTTGTTGATGATGATGTAACAATGCCTATAAGTTTGATGCAGACATTTGTAGCATAGCACTTGACATAACCATAATTCTGAGTTTGAATTAATGCTCAATGCAGCCCAAATATTTCTTTAGGTTACAAACAGACTATTTTTTTCCAGTTAGTTTGTCCATGGGTGCCCAGTTACTGGTTGGCAAATTGAAATCTGGCTAATCCTATGTAGAGGAGATAAAATAAAAAAAAACTCCTTAAATTTTATCACCCAATCCTGACCTAAAGCATAATGCCTTTTTGCTTTTTTCTCTAATGGGCTAGTAGACATAAATCAAATACATTCTATAAGAACTACTCCACAAGAAATGTCAAGTATGAAATCGATCATTGATGAACAAAATGGTGAAAAGTGTACTCTGTTTCTGGACTTCAGATAGAAGAACAGTAAGAAAGACTAAATTTGAGTTTGAAATAAGTAAACATGATTAAAATAGACGAGAATATATATCGGTTTTATATAAAATACAAGACAGTAGAAAAATACTTGTCTAACTTAAGATATTCTACTAGTAACTAAACGTCTACCATAGTCTTAATGATCATTATATATTTATTATTACCTCAATCCAGATTGAGATCTTTTTCTTCTTTAGCAAAGTACTATTGCATATTATTTCAGCTTCTTATTATTAACACTGATGTTTTTTGTGCGAATAGGCTTAATTATTATAAAGCAATTAAATATTAACCGATAGTCTTGCATTGGTGGTCGAGAGGTCAGCGCGACTGCCTTGCACTAGCAGGCAGTTGCCGGGTTGCGGGTTCGCGTTCCGGCCGATACTATGACACTTAAAATATATATATATATATTAACTGATAATCAAGAAGACACTAAAAATATACAAACATCGCGCATATATATTTATATGCGTATATGTAATAAATCAAGTTTATATGTAATATAGTTTACATATTCAAATTTATATAAATATTAAATACAGTAATATTCATATAAATCTAACTTATTTTATTAGACGTCTTTTCGACTATATGCGTATATGTGAGAGTATGTGCGAATGAATATACGCGTATATGTATTTGGATATGGGCACATACATACATACGTGGGTGTGCGTGAGTGAATCTATCCAGGCATTATACTTTTTTTTTTTTTTCTGTCTATCTTTGTAAGAAAATAAGAAATTGAATCCGTGTTAATTATTTTCTCTGGCATTCCACGTCACTAGAAAATTATTTACAACTATTTTTCAATTTTTGAACACAGCGCCACCACCTTTTTTCAGCAGGGTCCAAACGGCGCCTTTCAAGGCTAGGTACCTACTGTGATTTGTACATTATTGTCCACTAACAATAGAGTGACAATAGTCTTTAAATAGAGTATTTGGACGTCAAGATGAATTTTGTTAGCTTTTCTACTGCTCTCAGCTGAAAAGACATCGGTCAGTTATTGTTATAGATTCTTTTATTTTCCAGGTCACATGACCCCAACAGTGTTTATTTTAACATGGTCAGCTTTTCTAACATAACCAAGGGGGATACTTCACAGCTGTCCCACCTGGAGGCAAACCCCCCTCTATTCCAATGACCAAATGGACAGCACAACCTCGGTGTTTGGAAAGATGGTCTATGCATAAAACGGATGTCAAGTCCTATTCTTTGAAAATGTTTTCAGGCCTTACAGCCATGCCTTGTAAATGCCCAGTTGCTAATGGTTTTGCCCCTCTTTTCTCTCGTTGGAAGCAATCCAGTAAAAAGTGCAAGTCTGTGGGGAGTGACTCAGAGGCCGGGTCCCAAAGCTGTCTATAGCAGAAACAATACATTCTTCATACTTCCTGTGCTTGTAGTAAGGTCAGGCATGATTGGATCGTCCAAAAAGGTTGTCAACCTGGCAACCTTTAACCTTTCGAAAAGGTTGGAAAGCTATATTTTCTCCCCACTCTTTCATTGATAATCAATTCCAAATGTAAAGACAATTAAAGAGATTACCATTTTGCTTGCGGTTTTTAAAAATATATACGTAATATCAATAGTATTCTTTATTGCTAAATTATATTTGGGATTAAATGTGTGAGTTTATGTATTACATAAGACTGGGTTTTCAAAATATAATCAAATTTAAAATAAAGTATGATAAAGTATGTGCGCGCATATACATTTTAAATATTAGTTGCGTCTATGCGTACAAGCTCGTTAAGTGTAAATGCATGTTGTCTAATAGTCAAATCTATTTCAAAACGAAATCCTACAAATAATTTATTTGCATGGGAAAGCATGATGTGTGTTCATTTGCATTAACAGAGGATGAGAATTTATATGTGCTAGTTTATTCTTTTTATTATATTAAGTTCGGATTCTCCAGTAGAAAATTGCAGGACTTCGTAATATTGCACTGGATAAAATTCACAAGCGGAAAAGTACTTATTTTTGGTACAGTTAATTAATCTGCAAAATATTCTTGCGTATTCCGAAAACCCGCATTGAAATCTAGCTTACGCATTTTCTTAAATTTTATATTTATTTCCGAGATGCAAAACTAGCTTGTTCTCATAATTTATTTTTAATTTTTGTCTGTAATTAAAATTCTCTATTTGCATAGAAAGTAGATATATGTACATTCATGTGTGTGCGCGTACATTTAAATGCATATAGAACCGAAAAGTTTTTTAGAAAATGGAACTACGATCAAACTGTAGTCAACATTTAATCAACATCGAAACAGGATTTACTGTTATTTTCCAATTATTTCTAGTTTAAATATGAAATGCGGGACAGGTTTGGCAATTCTGAAGTCTTTCTAGTAGGACCCGTGATAAAAAAAAAAAAAAACCTTGTTCGTTAATAAAAGTTTGATACTATTTTCTATCTGTTCCTAGTGTCAGAAGTTCATGATTCACTTCAAAGCTGTGATCTCAATATACATATATATATATATAAATTATAAACTATTGATTTCCCAGGATTCAGCAGTTTCTTTGTTCTGTTTTTATAACCTAGATAGTTTTACGTAGTATTTTTTTTCTTTAATATATATATATTATTTCATTTACTGAAAAAAAAAAAAACGAATCCCAACTGATGCGATACAAGTTCACGAGCTAAAAAAACCTAATAAATATATTACTAACCTAATAGTGAATAAAAGAAGTTATAATAAGAAAATGACTAATAGAGGCAAAAAGAAAAAAATCTTTATTATTGATTTTAAAAGAAAAAAAATAAGTGTTTGATTCTATGGTTAAATAAAAAGAAAACGAAGTAGGTTTAGTTTTACATTATAAAAAAAAAGAGAGAAATGTTAATAAACTAATTTTAAACGTATTCGTATATACGTTATACTTTTAGGTAATGAAAACCCGGTCATCAAAAAAAATCAATACGCGCACATTTGTATATACGCATGTGTATGTGGCTGAATAATACGCCCTTCTCGAGATTTCATTGAAGACGGGCACGGTTCAGTATTTCCGTAAAATGTCCGAAGAGAAAGTTAAATTTAAAGACATATCTAAAAATGAGATGTCAAGTTATATAAACTATTACCAAAGTAATTAAAAATTAATTATTTATAAATTCCACACATGGATTCGAAGCATCACATGACTCTCAGCTTAATTTATTCTGTCATACTGCTGAAATCTATTTCAAGCTTGAGTAATTGATAAATACTGGATGGTTTCTTTTATCAAATCCAAACCCAGTGTTAACATTTTTGTATCTCTAGACTAGTTTTCAGTCAGTGAGAAGATTGGGTCTGGGTTTTGTGTCAATAGATGCATTGGATAATTCACGTTTCATCTAGAAACCAGCCTTAAAATTAGTTTTTACTATCAAATCATCATCCTTAAACTTTAAGGTTTTGAAACTAAGTGTACTTTCTTATGTATTCTGTCATAGTTCTGAGTGCCAGTTTACCAACTATAGGTATCACTATCCTTGGTATGAAACCAACAAAACATCACATGATCCTAACTTACAAAATGCATTTCAGTATCAAATTGCCTTTTGCTGCAGTTCTGTCACCTAGTGTAAACTTGAGTAATCAAAAGATGCTAGTCCTTAATAAATCTCTTCCCAGTTCTGATCCATCCCTACCCACAAATGAGTTTTTAACTTATGACTTTTATCAATAAAGAGTTTTGGATTCTGGATTTAGTGAACCTGGATTTTTGTATCTAATGTACCCTTTCTCCAGCAGCCATCTTTTTTCTACTATGAAGTTACCAGCTGAAATTAAAAAGAACAAAAACACATAGTTACCTTGTATTTATCATCATCATCATCATTATAAACCATTATCAATCCACTGCAGGATTGTCTTTCCAAGTTTAATCCATCTCCGATCTTTAGCTTCACTTCTCCACAACACCCTTGCACACTTTATTTCATTCATCCATTTCACATGTGGTCTCTTTCTGGTTCTTTTACAATCTCTTGGAATCCAGTTTAAAATTTCAATTGTCCATCTATTATCATCTCTTCTAGCAATATGTCCAGCCCAACTCCACTTCAATCTTTTAATTTTTTCAATGAGGTCAGTAACACCTGTTTGTTCTCTTACCCATACATTGTGTTTTTGATCTCTTCTTGTTACTCCTAACATACATCTCTCCATACTTCTTTGAGTGGTCTGAAGTCTCTGTATTACTCTTCTATTAAGTGTTCAAGTCTCAGATCCATAAGTAAAAACTGGTAAAACACATTTGTTAAAAACCTTCCTTTTCAAACATATAGGCATATTTCCTTTTAGTATCAAGATATTTCTACCAAAAGGAATCCAACCAAGTTTAATTCTATGATTAATTTGTTCCATTATGTTTCCATCTGTATTAATAATCTCACCAAGGTATTTGTAACTGTTAACTTTTTCTAATTCATCATAATCAATCTCATATTAAGTATTGAATGTCTTTAGAAAAATTTAACTTTATTTAAATTTTCCCATTATAATCAACTGTTAGCCCACAAGATAGTATATGCACAATGTTTTTGAGAGATGGTATTCTCTCTTTTTTAGATGTTGCTGGCCTGACCAGTGATTAAGTGAAGAAATCAGGAAGAATCTCATAGATAAGTCTATGAAATTTCTACTGACTGTTGTCTTTGAATGGATGGTTCAGTTGGTTAGAGCATTACCTTAAAATTTATTATTCAAGAATCTAAGTGATCAGGTTCTATTCCCATGCTAGTACTGCCATTGGTCAGGCCAGAAACATTTGAAGAAGAGAATATTTTTTAAAATATTGTGCACATAATAGCCTGTGTGCTATTACTAACCAACCTGTGTGCTATTACTAACAACTGAATGTAATTGGAAGATTTAATTGTTAATTTTTTCTAAAGACATTCAGTACTTAATATTAGATGATGGAAATAGACCAATATATTAATACAATTAAAATGTCACCATCACAAACCTTTAGAAAAACTACATAGTTACCTAGTTCTCAAACTAGGGGTCTCTATTTATGTATTTTGGCATCCTCAGTTCTTCTGACAATTTTATGCTCTTTTATCCTTTGTCCAGGATTGGTGGAAAACAACAAATATCACATGATCACAACTCATTACAAAAGCAAGTACTATTTATTATATTTCACTGCTGCAACCTATTGTAAACTTGATAATTAATGAATTGGTAGTGCTTATTAAGTCATTATCTAATGCTTCTCTATGTATAGCCTCAAACTAGTATATTGATCATCACTGATAAAATGTACAAGTCAGAAACTAGTTTCAGAATATGGATAGTATAGTACTGAAGAGAATTTGATATGCACCTACTATTATCTATTGATTGCTATAGATTGCAGCAGGTTGTTAATTATTACTATTGATAGTATCCTACGGATGACTTATTTCAATTTGCTTTCAGACAAAAAACTAAATGTACATCTATTATTGGAGATCAAAATATTTAATCTATAATACTAATCATGATTTTCTATGGATGTGAAAATTGGCAGAAGAAAGCAGAGTAAAATATATTGTTTTTGTAGTATTCTATTGCTAAATTACAACTTGCTTTCAGGTTAAAAAAATAAAAAATTAAATGTCTATCTATTAAAAAGAGCATTTAAGTTAAAATATTAGCATTATCTATAGTTTTGAACACAGAAAAAGTAAAAGAACAATACCTTATTATTACAGTATCCTGGTTACTTCAACCTGGTTTTGGAGAATAAACTAAAATACATTCATTAATAGAGATCAACATTTTTAAAACGATAATTCTTACTATGTTTTTCTATGGATGGGAAAGCTGGACACAAAAGAAGTAGAATAAAAATATGCTGCTGCTGAGTTTTTGGAAGTCTGTAAATAATAAAATAAATTCTCATTAAATGAAAAAAAATTTCTTTCAGTATAAATGATAAACGAAACTCTTTTATCTCGTGTATATTATGAAAGGAATAATTTAATTTAGTACGTGTCTTAGAATAGTTTACAAGTGTAAGAGGATGAATAGCAATAACATAGATGGAGTCCTCTTCAAAAAATAAATAAACATGCTCTTAAAAAGCCAAAACAATGGATATCCTGGAAGAATGCTGATTACAAGATTTTCAAAAATTGGTTTTGGTGTGACAGTATCTATTATATATGAAAATTAGAATGGAGGTGACTTAACTCTATCTAATTGTGAAATAATGAAACAAGTCCATCTTACTATATTAGCTAATTAAAGAATATAGTAGATATATTCTTATACTTTTCAATGTAAATAAAATTAAGTTTGCTAAATGTCTTAAAATTTTAGTGTGAACTTAATATTATTGACAGATGTAAATAAAACTCTATTAAGAAATCACATCTAATTTTATATATATTATAGCCTAATACTATACTGAACTTAATATTATTGACAGATGTAAATAAAACTCTATTAAGAAATCACATCTAATTTTATATATATTATAGCCTAATACTATACTAATAATTATAATCAAAATACAAATAACATATAACAATAAAGCTATTGGTAAAATTATGAACTTTACTTTGCAACCAAGATTCAATGTTTATATTAAGTGTTTTTACTTGAGAAGGGCTATTGGTTTAACAGGCAAAAACCATGATTGTAAAGCAAATGTTGTCTTTTCATTAGTATCTTTATTATTATATGTTTGTTGTTGATTATATATGTAATAATTAGGATAGTCCTTCATTATATTAAATGATATAAAATAGTACATAGTATGTATGCTTGACAATAGACTGAGATTTTTTTTGATATTGGTGTTGTTTAAGTGTTGATGGATCTCATAAATTTACGCATGTAAACATATCTAATATTGAACAATATTAGCTTTATTATCTAAGTAATACATAATTTCAGTGGAATTTCAAAGTTATAAGTGATTATTTGTTAATCTGCTTTCAGAACATGTTATATTTGCCTGTTCAATGAGGTTTATTTAAACTTCTTAGAATTACTAATCTCAATCTTTGTAATCAAGTTTCAGTCTTTAGGGTCAATATAAACATATTGGACAATAGAAAAAGATGGGTATCCTTGTTTATTATAAAAAAGAGGTTGCCTTGACAACATATTGAGATTGTCGATTGCTGTTGCTATTGGTATTGTTTAAGTATTCACTGCTTTGATGTATTTATGTATATATGTAATCAAAATAAAATTTAATCATGCAATTACAAGTATTACTAAAACCCAGTGTATTTCAGGTAGTGCATAATGTTCATGCTTGATAATTATTGTAAGTTAATCAGACCACATTATTTATTTATCAGGATGGTCTCATTGGCACTCACATTTTATATATTACCACATAATTCCAGCTTATATTTTACTTACTGTAAGGCTTGGTAACTAATATATGCCAGGTAAGAGTGCTTAATGAATCCCTATCCTATACTGTTCTACACAACATCACCAGAATAGATAGATTCAAACTTAAGGCTTTTACCACTGAGGAGCTTGGGATCTCGGAATAGTACACCTGGATCTTCTGAATCTAATTCAACTTTCCATTAGCAGTAATAACTTACAGCTCTGTTATAACATCAAAATAATAGTCCAAACTGAAAAATGAATAAATATTTATAGTCTAGGCAATGTATTTTGTATAACTATATAGATATGAAACCAGTTCTGTATCTGTATATTATGGTATTCTCAATTTTTTAACAACTATGGGAATTTCTGTACTATGGGGCCAATATCAGTATAAAACCAATAAAATATCACATGATATGATTGCAATGTTGAAAAGAATTGATTTATAGACATTAAGCTTAAAAAATAGATGACTATCATTTGTGTTTTGTCAGCATTATATGACCTCCCAAATAACTAATTATTCATATTATTCCCTGTGACACTGAATGCAATGTCAGAGTGATGGACCCATGAACTAAAGATTCCTGAATCAAAGCTCAACTTGTCACTTTTGATTCTCAAATGTCACTTAACCTCCTAAGTAACTAACTGTTCAAGTATTTTCTGTGAGATTGAATGCTTTAGTAGAGTTATGGTCCCAAGAACTAACACTTCCTAAACCAAAGTTAAACCATCACTATGACTTCTGACACTTCAACATCATATGACATCTCAAGTAACTAATCATTCAATTATTCTCTATCTGATTAAATGCATTGATAAAGTGATGAATTTGAGAAGTAAAACTGACTCGATCAAGGTTCAACCTATTATTTTGGTGATTAGACATCACATGATCTTCGAAGTAACTAACAGTTTTACTGTTGAAATGATGATTAACTATTATGAATTCAATTATATTTGATGTATTAACAGTGTTATTCTATGAGACTATAATATTTGTTTAAATCGCATGTTGTTATTAAATTAATAATAGAATGAAAGGTTGCTATTCTTTCACATATGCCTTACTGTTGTTTCTCAGACAGCCAATCAGCTTTTAAACAGCAATCTGAGGAGCGATCAGACCTTGACACATGACAGAGATTTTGATAAGAAAAGGATATCACTCATTTCTTTACTTAACTTTATATATATATAATCCAGTCTTAAGCATCTTATACTTTATATATATATAATCCAGTCTTAAGCATCTTGGTTTGAAAGCATGAATATATAAACATATACATTTATTACTCATTGAGTTATTAATTTACGATATTACAGCGCAAAATCTTAGATTTACTACACTGCAATTTTCTAGATGTTAATATAAGTTATCAACAACGTATGTAAATAATATTTGTTTAAATCACACATTATTAAATTAGTAATGAAATTAAAGGCTGCCATTCTTTCACATGTGCCTTACTATTGTTTCTCAGATAGCCAATCAGCTGCTAAAATCTCTGTCATGTGTCAAGACCTGATTGCTCCTCAGACCACTGTTTAATAGCTGATTGGCTATCTGAGAAACAACAGTAAGGCACATGTGGAAGAATAGCAGCCTTCCAGTCATTACTAATTTAATAACAACATGCGAGTTAAACAAATATTATTTACATATGTTGCTGATAACTTATATTAACATCTAGAAAATTGCAGTGTAGTAAATCTAAGATTTTGCTGTGTAATATCCTAAATTAATAACTCAGTGAGTAATAAATGTCTATGAGACTATGTTATCCTGTCTGGCATATTTAAAACAAAAACTATTGGTAATTATGATTACTAATGGATCCTGAAATTTAAGGTACACATTTACAATAATTCATCTGCTTACTTGTATTATTTCAATCAAAGCTTTCCACGTAATGATAAAATTTTTTAACCATATATTGAAAAGCTGCAACTTAAATAACATATGTTTTGATAGTCCATGGATCATTCTAACTCTCGCACTTTGTCTTGTCTCACATTTTTGGTTCTGGAATTTTTTATGTGATCCCAGAACAATAAATCTATTTAATTATTATATACAATGATCAACAAAGTTCTGAAATGAACTTCTATGATCAAAATATTTTTTAATTTGTCTTTTTTTTTATTTTTGTTATGCTGTTCTTTGAAACCAATATGAAGAACACTTTGTTAATGTTGAGTTCTAATAGCATAATATGATAAATTGTTACATTTTTATTTACCACTGTCAAACTCACTCCATTCACAACTTTGACACCATCCACCTCAGATAAATACAATAATGATTATTACTAATCATTTTCTAAACTAAAGTTTATCTCTAGCACAGATATAAACTTTAAACCTCAGTTAAAGATTAGTATATTTGATTTTTAATTTTAAACATGCAGGCATATGGAGTTAATCGCCATACTTTTTCCCATGTGTACTATATTTATAAATATATTAAACAACCTCCATACTTCCACATTCTTTTTAAATTCATGACTCCCAAGGTCATTTGTCTTTTACTGTATCTTTATTTATATGAATTTAAAAAGAATGGGGAAGTATGGAAGTTGTTTAATATATCTATAAACATAATATGATAATATTCTAAAACTAGAGCAGTTTGCCATACTAGCGCCATCTATAGTAAAATTGAACAATCAACAATTAAAGGTGATAGTGTATTTAGATCAGCAGTTGGTAACCAGTGGTCGTGATGTAATTTTAATGGTTTGCGAAAAAATTCAGATATTATTTAAATTTGCTAAGCTCATTTAATAAAAATTTTAAATAGAAAATAAATTTTGTTTAAGCTGTATTATTATATGTAAAATAGAACAAGAAAGAACATTATATTGCTAACTGATTTGTTACAAAATACTACTGTGACTTGCAAAACATCTACCTTAAAGGTGTTTAATTAACCCCTACTTGGTCATTGGCATAGAAAAAGTAACAAAAGAAGATACCAAATTCTGTACAATTGACTAGGCTTCAAATTGGAATACAGCACACCCTTGGTAATTGGGTGAACTAAAACTCAAAAATATTATTAAGAATTTTGAAGGAAAACACATCTATAAAATTTATTAAAGAATAAAATACTATTCGTTATTAATCTTAAATAATTTTTATAGATATGAATTTAAAAATTACACATATTATCATCATCATCGACCATTATCAATCCACTGCAGGATGAAGGTCTCTCCAAGTTTAATCCATCTGCTCTGATCTTTAGTTTCTCTTCTCCACAACACCCCTGCACATATTCTTATTTCATCCATCCATCGCACATGTGGTCTCTTTCTGGGTCTCTTACAATCTCTTGGAATCCAGTTTAAAATTTCAATTGTCCATCTATTATCATCTCTTCTAGCAATATGTCCAGCCCAACTCCATTTCAATCTTGTAATTTTTTCAATAAGGTCAGTAACACCTGTTTGTTGTCTTACCCATACATTGCGTTTTCGATCTCTTCTTGTTAGTCCCAACATACATCTCTCCTTGCTCTTCCATTAAGTGTCCAAGTCTCAGATCCATAAGTAAGAACTGGTAAAACACAGTTTTTTAAAACCATCCTTTTCAAACAAATAGGCATATTTCCTTTTAGTATCAAGTTATTTCTACCAAAAGCACTCCAACCAAGTTTAATTCTATGATTAATTTCCTCCATTATGTTTCCATCTGTATTAATAATCTGACCAAGGTATTTGTAACTGTTAACTTCTTCTAATTCATCATAATCAATGTTTATTTTCATATTTTGAGCAAATCGATTAAACATTACTTTAGTCTTTTTAACATTTATCTTTAGTCCTACTTTTCTACTTTCATCTGCTAACTCCTGCAACATTTCCTGCAGCTCTGAAGCATTATTTGCAAAAACAACTACATCATCTGCAAAATCTAAATGACTTAAATACTCTCCATTGACTTTCACTCCTTTAGTTTCCCATTTTAATCCACAAAATACTTCTTGCAGCACTGCTGTAAAGAGTTTTGGAGATATGGAGTCACCGTGTCTTACACCTTTCTCAATGTTGATTTTTCCAGTATCATTATGTAATCTAATTGTTGCTGTTGCATTTTTATAAATATTCTTTAAAATATGACAATATCCTGGATCTATACGTGATGATCCAATGCTTTAATCACTGAAGAAATGTGTATAGAATCGAATGCCTTTTCATAATCTACAAATCCAAAACATAATGACAACTCATATTTGTTTGACCTTTCTATGACTTCTCTCAATACCTGGATATGATCTATTGTACTAAAACCACTTTTAAATCCAGCTTGTTCTCTTGGTTGGTGGAAATCCAAAGTTCTCTGTAGACGAGTTGTAATTATCTTGGTAAAAATTTTATATAAAACTGATAAAAGGCTGATAGGTCTGTAATTTCTAATATCTTCTTTATCACCTTTTTTAAATATTAATATTATTACTGCATTCTTCCAATCTTCTGGTACATCTTTATCATTTAGACATTTGGTATATAACTTTGCTAAAATTGTTTATATTTCTTCACCTGCTTCTTTTAATATATCAATTATAATTCCATCATTTCCTGGAGCCTTTCCTTTCTTCATACACTTAATTGCATGTCTCACTTCTTCATTTAAAATTCTGGGCAATTCGGAAGATGTAATAGATATAGGAGGTACTTGTTCTTTATTACTATATAATTCTTGATAAAAATCTTCTACCAATTTCATGATGTCATCTCTCTTTTTAGTAATAATTCCATCTTTTTTTCTTATTGCAGATATAAATTTCCTACCAATACCAAAATGTTGTTTAACATTTTTGAGGCTTTTATTTTCTTCTACAGCTTTCCTTGCTATTTCACAGTTATATTTCTTATATCATTTTCAACTCTTTTTCGTACCATTTTACAAAATTCGAGATAATCAATTCTTTTTAATACATCATTTTTGTACATCTTCATATTCCTTCTTTTCTTCATAAATTCTCTAGTCTCAGTAGAAATTTTATTAGTCAATTGCTGCTTTTTTCTACCAGCTATGTTTGTTGCAGTTTTTAAAAGTGTATCAGTTATTTTCATATTAATTTCATTCAAATCTGAATCATGTTCAAAATCTCCTAACACTTGAAACCTATTTGTAAGTTCTAATTTAAATTCATTAGAATGTTTTTGAAGATTAGGAATATCAACTGTAAATATTCTTTTTCTTAATAATTTTTGTCTCTCTAGTTTTACACTAACATGTAACTTACACCTTACTAATCGATGATCACTTCCTGTGTTAAATTTATTAAGAACATTACAATCTTGAAATATGTATTTTCTGTTAGTCAAAATATAATCCAATTCTGCTGTACCTTCATTTGGATGCTTCCATGTCCATTTCCTTTTAACATTTTTCTCAAAAAATGAATTCATAATATAAAGTTTTTCTTTTTCTGCAAACTCCACAAGTCTATGTCCTCTCTCATTTCTATTACCATAACCAAAATTACCTACAGCAATTTCATCTTTCATTTGTCTACCAATTCTAGCATTAAGATCTCCCATAACAATTTTAAAATGTTGTTTACTCTGATCAAAAGCCTTTTGTACATCCATATAAAAATCTTCTACTACTTCATCACTATGAGAACTTGTTGGGGCATAAACCTGAATTATCTGCATTTGGTATCTGCTATTAAGTTGTATAACTAATCTTGCCACTCTGTCCAATACACCATCAATCTCCACAATATTGTTCTTCCACTTTTTATTTATAATGAATCCTACTCCACTTGTATTTCCAATATGTGTGCCTTTATAATAGAGTATATGTCCATTTTTTAAATAAATTGTTTCTTCTCCTTTTCTTCTAACTTCACAAAGTCCAATAATGTCCCATTTAATATAAGACAGTTCTTCTTCTAATTCTTGCAATCTTCCTTCACTTGAAAGTGATCTGCAGTTGTAAGTACCTAAATAAAAAGTCATCATCAAATGGCAGCCTGGGTCCGCAATCAGTGGATTCTTAACACCCTCTGCCTTCAGCCACCAACCGCTGCCTTGGTTGGTGACTTTACAGCCTCCTGGGAATAAGGGCCATGCTTTATTTTTGTCTGTCATAATTGTATATATGTATTGGAAAAATATTTATCATTTACACAAACATTCATTCTGCCTTATCAGGCACTGAGAAGAAAGACCATGGTGTTTCTTGATCTTAAACTCAGAGGTAAAAAGCCAATAAACTCACCACCCTGGCTAATGCGTGTTGTTGAGCAGCCCATCCATGTTCGTATACTATATGAATAATCACATAGTAATAACAGCTGCAACGACAAGAACGTATGGAGTGGACATTAGGAATTTGCCCTGCTCGGTTCCTTTAAGGCCTCCAAGAGGAATCAAAGGGTCTCCTTTCAGTTAATAGAAAACTCCTTTCTGCAGCCAAATTACACATATAAAATGTAATAAATACTTATTTATACATTTATTTTATTTATGAAATAAAATGAACATTATAGTGTATTAACAAGTAACAAAATAAAACACAATTCTTCAACAAATTATAAAACATATAAATACAAACTTACCTTTACTTTCATATAAGTCAAAATGAAAACAAATAATTATAAAAAAAACTTACATAAAAATTATATTTATATAATATTCTAATTTATTTTGTACTTTAATTAAGTTCAATATTACAATCATTTAAGTATTTCTTTATATTTATACCTAATATATCTGACTCCATACAGAACAACCTAAACAAAGCAAAACTCTCCATACAGTATTGCCACCCTGTGTTAACCAGATTAGTTAATGAATGCCAGAAGGCTTGTGCATAAAATCCCTATCTAATGCTTACTCATCCAATATCCCCAGACTAGTTTTTTGCTTATGGCCATCATCAGTGAGGAGCTTTGGATCTGAGAGCACTGCACCTAGATCTTAGGATCTAATGCAACCCTCCAGCACCCATCTTTTATCTCTACTTAACTACAAAATTATGAGAATGAAATTGAAAACACAAAAAATATTTTCAATCTAAGCTCAATAGCTTATATAGTGATATGGGTCTGAACTCAGTTCAGCACTCATACATTTTGGTGTCTTTGGCTCTTTAACAACCTTAGCCACCACTATCCTATTAGGCAGAATTGGTGTTAAACCATTAAGCATCACATGATCACTATCATATACTAGCACATAACTGTTTATAACCAAAGCAAAACTCTCCATACAGTATTTGCACCCTGTGCTAACCAGGGTAATCAATGAATGCCAGAAGGCTTGTGCATAAAATCCCTATCTAATACCTACTCATCCAATATTCCCAGACTAGTTTCTGGTTTGTGACCATCATCAGTGAGTAGCTTTGGATCTGAGAACACTTCACCTAAATCTTAGGATCTAATGCAACCCTCCAGCACCCACCTTTTATCTCTACTTAACTACAAAACTATGAGAATGAAATTAAAAACACAAAAATATTTTCAATCTAAGCTCAATACTTATATAGACATATGGGTCTGAACTCATCTGGGGATATTGGATGAGTAGGCATTAGATAGGGATTTTATGCACAAGCCTTCTGGCATTCATTGATTATTCTGGTTAGCACAGGGTGGTAATACTGTATAGAGAGTTTTGCTTTGTTTATAAACAGTTATTTGCTAGTATGAGATAGTGATCATGTGATGCTTAATGGTTTAACAGAACAACCTATTTGTGTGAGAAAACGTTCTCAACCGTAACAGCTATTAAAAACAAATATATTTCTTAGTTTGAAATAGAAGCTTCTTTACGTGTTACAGTGACATCATTGGAGCCAAGGATTAGTAAAATAATTTAAACCAAGAGCAGCAAATGTCACATTAATTTTTAATATATATTACTATTATTTATTATTATTTTTGTGTTAAAATTAATATTATTAATATATAAATAAATATATATAATAAATTAAGTTTGATGACTGCATTCTTTCCAAAATATATGTAATATTCAAATCAATATATACCAAAATACAGTAAAATTCACATAAATTATAGTTATTTTTAGAAGTACTTTCGACAATACATCTTATAGTCGTTATCAACTATATAACATTGAATAATCAAAACGAGAGAACCTTTCACAATACCCATAGTTCAATTCAGATTTCCCACAATTCTGTTATTTTAACGTTTGATAATTGTCGATTCATTAACATTTGACAATTTCTTGAAATCAACATGGCCTCTTTTATTTTACATTTATTGTGGCAATCAAATTTAAATCCATATTGCCCAAGATTTAGTATGATTAAATATAACAGATGATGAAGGTTTATTTACATCTATTCCTGATTCTTTCTCTTTTTGAATTCTATTATATAAAAGCATATGTTCTTTTATTCTTTTCTCCAATGTACATTTAGATTCATCAATATATTGTAAGCCATATTTACATATCAATTTATATAAAATACAATTTTGATTAAAATTTAATTTGGAATTTTAGAGTTATCAAATAATCTATTTGTATTATTTGTTGAGAAAAAAGCAATATGATATAAAACACTATAAATTCTCCTAATAAATGTGACCTGCTCCATATATGTATATCATTCTCAAAGTGGTTCACAATATCTAAAAAGTATATCTAGCTTTACCATTTATCAAAGAATCTTCAACTTCAACACTTGAAATAATGGCATTATCCATTAGCAAATACTTATAACTCCATTTTAGTGTAAAAACTAAAATGCTGAAAATTCAAAATATCCTGAAGTTTTGAATCCAGGATGACTTGCTCAAGCAATTATACAGATCTGACTTCAGATCAGGAATTACATATTTTAGCACCTTCAGTTATTTATTAATTGCAGGTATATATATTTTCTGGCTAAAAATATTAATAACATATAATTTAATTCCTTTGCTTACTTGTATAATAAAATAAGAGAAGCACACCTCTCTATTGCCATCTAGTGCCGACTCTTGTTTCTATCAATGAAGCTTGTTTTATCATATATTTTATGAGGTAAAAGATTAAGTGATTTGTTATTATGGTACATTCTAAGATAGATATCAATCACATTGTGTAAAACTAAGCTAGATATTATTTGAAAGGCAGATTAACTCTGAAATATGTCACATTTTAACTGTTTACCTCAATGACTAACTACTCCAGACAGAAATATATAATGTTATTTTGTACATATATTAAACTTTATTTCAATATCTATAGGTAAAAGCTGGCTGATACTCACTATTCTCATCTTATACCCCAAGTTTCAGTATTGTTCCTTTTCAAACTATCATCATCTAAATGTATTAGCTATTAAAAACACTATCTAAAGATGCTTTCTACTCTTAAAAGAGGTGTGGCATTTGGTTCAGTGGTAGAATAGTGAACTCAAGAGTCCAATGTTCATGAATCACGACCCAGCTCTATCCCTTCTAGTACTTGGAACATTCTATAAACCCTTTGTCAAAAGAAAAAAAGATAGGCAGAGGAAATTCAAAACAATTTCTTGATGTAACATATATGCAGTATATCTCAATGGAAAAGTGATTGATTTTCTTTTCAAATGCCCTGCAGCATCACTTACAAATCAATGAATCTATTATGCAATAATGTTCTTTAGGTATTCACCACAAAAATTTTAAGGTACTAACATGTCTAGATCATGAGTTGTGGCATAGAATAGAAGTGTGTTTTGTTGATCAGCTTTAGTGTTTTTCCTGATATTACAAACTCCTGGAAATCTCTGGAAAACTTTCATGTTACTTATGGCACTGCCAAACACTTTTCAAACCATTTTGGACATTCCAGTAGCAGTTCTGCTTAATTTAAACTAAAATTAAATGTAGGCAGCCATACATCCTAGTTAGGAATAACAAACCACCTATCTTATATAATATATAATAAAACAAAAGCAATTATCCAAGACAGCAACATCTATGGTAAGGTTAAGTAATTAGTAAAAAATACAGAAGACAATAACTTGTCTGTGGAAAGGGATTTTAATGCATTGCCATCTGGCATTTCAATGCACTATAATATGGTAATCCCTGATTAATCAAATTTTATTGTAGATGGCAGTAGTATTGCTTTGTTTTATGATATATTAAATATTAATAATGATAGCTCAAACATAGATATAATTTAAATGGAAACTATTGTAAACCCCGACAGATCTGTCAATAAATGAAAAAGCATAGAGTGGATCCACTTGTAGATTAGCTCAGATTATATATAAGCATACAATGTACTGACATGTTCCAACACAGTGCAACTTTGGTATATATTAAAGTGATTTCAATACAAACAAGCCATTCTGAAATCACAATAAACAACTTGAGGATAAAGTCTGCAACTCATTTATAACAACTTCTATATATTAAAAGAAACAACAGTTAGATGTAGATATTAATAATAAGAGCTCAAACATAGATACAGTTTAAGCAGAAGTTACTGAACACCCCCCAACGAGTTATGAATAAACTAATACAAGCCCATCAGTAAATGGAAAAGTTCAGAAATTGACCCAAATGTTTTAGTTCAGAGCATATATAAGCATTGAATTTATTAACATGTTATAGGTACAGATGGGTCAATTTCTGTACTTTTGTGTTTAGTGACAGGTTTATATTAGTTTATTCATAGATAGCTGAGGAGTTACAGTAG